>CM052441.1:52376031-52405160 GCA_028533085.1 Varecia variegata
CAAGGGCAATATATGTAACCTAAACTTTTGTACCCTCACAATATGCTGAAATAAGAATTAAAAAAAAGCTTCTGTTCATGTCTTTTGCACACCTTTTAATGGTGTTGTTTGTTTTTCTTCTTGCTGCTTTGTTTGAATTCTTTGTAGATTCTGGTTAGTCCTTTATTGGATGTATAGCTTGTGAATGTTTTCTCCCATTCTATAGGTTGCTCTGTTGATTATTTCCTTGGCTATACAGAAGCTTCCTACACACCAATAACAGTCAAGGTGAGAATCAAATCAAAAACTCAATACCATTCACAATAGCCACAAAGAAAATAAAATACCTAGGAATATACTTAAGCAAGGAGGTGAAAGATCTCTACAAAGAGAACTACAGAACAGAGGAAAGAAATCACAGATGACACAAACAAATGGATAAACATATCATGCTCATGGATTGGTAGAATCAACATTGTTAAAATGTTCATATGTCCCTACTACCCAAAGTGATTTATAGATTCAATGCAATCTCCATCAAAATACCAACATCATATTTCATAGATCTAGAAAAAATAATTTTATGCTTCATTTTCAACCACAAAAGAACCCAAATAGCCAAAGCAATCTTAAGCAAAAAGAACAAACCAGGAGGCATCACATTACCAGATTTCAAGCTATACTACAAGCTATAGTAACCAAAACAGCATAGTATTGGCACAAAAATAGAGACATAGACCAATGGAATAGAACAGAAAACCCAGAAATAAAACCATCTACATACAGCTAAATAATCTTTGACAAAGCAGACAACAATATACACTGGGTAAAAGAAGCCCTATTCAATAAATAGTGTTGGGAGAATTGGATAGCCACATGCAGAAGAATTAAACAGAATTCATATCTCTCACCACTAACAAAAATTAGTTCAAGATGGATAAAAGACTTAAATGTAAGGCTTGAAACCATAAGAATGCTAGCAGAAAATGTTGGAAAAACTCTTCTAGGCAAAGAATTTATGAAGACAACCACAATGTCAATCACAGCAATAACAAAAATAAACAATCCCTTGATTTGTACAGTAAATCCCATCACCTCTAGCCCAAGCAAAAATATTGAGCCACTTCTATTATCATTTTTTTCACTTTCTATAAGATTATTCCCATCACAATGAGAAGAAGTCTCCCATCTTAAAATAAGTAATCAAGCAAATTTCTCTTGACTCTACTTCCCTGCCAGCTACTGATCCACTCCTGTATTTCACCTTGCAGCAAAACTCTCTGAACTAGTTGTATATATGTTCACTTTCTTCACTTTTTCTGCTTCTATTCTTATTAAATACATTCCAATCAGACATTTTCCCTTGTTATTTCACAAAACTTTTCTTTCATTTGCTAAGTTCAATGGTCAATTCTCAGTCTTCATCTTACTTACTCTTTACTTATGAGTGCTGTTTGATATAATTTCTCCCTCCCTCACCCTGCATAAACTTTCAGCTCTTGGGTCGGGATACCACATTGTCTTAGTTTTTCTCCTTCTTTATTGGTCATTGCCTCGCTCCCATTCTCCTCCTCCTCCTCCTCCACCACCACTTTTCTTCTTCTTCCTTCTTCCTTCTTCCTCCTTCTTCTTCTCCTCCTTCTTCTCCTCCCCCTCTCCTCCTCATCCTCCTCCTCCTTCTTCTTCTTCTTCTTCTTCGTCTTCTTCTTCTTCCCTTTCTGGTTGAGTGGCTTTTAAACTCCCATTCTTCTTTAGCACTCAAAGTTCGAGTACCCCAAAGCTTAGTATCTGGTTTTCATGTCCTCTTTTTTTTCCACATATATGTGCAAAGTTACCAAATATATATCTCCAGACCAGATCACTCCTGAAATCTAGACTCATATATCAAGATGCCTACTTGATCTTCCCATTTGGATGCCCCATAGACATTTTAAATTCCTTTTGAGGTGAATGAAAATTACTGAATGAAAATTATCAAATGAAAAATCATCAAATCTCAAATTCATTTAGGGACAAATGAAAACATGAAATTTTGATCTTGTACTAAATCTGCTCCACGTGTTGCCTGCCTGATCTTAATGCAATTTCATCTTTTCAGTTACTTAAGCTATTGGGTTATATGGGGAACTCCAGTCTTTTTCTTACTTATATATTCAGTTCAGTAGGAAATCCTGTTGTCTTTATCTTCAACTGGTACATATATGGACTAGCCTTCAACGATTTGCCTGACCTCTTCTCCCTCACTCTCTCCCCCACTCTCTGCTCGCTCCTTTATACCACAGTGCCTTTCATGAAGCACCTTGAGCACTGTAGGACTCTGCAGCCCAGGCCATTGCATCAGCTATTCTCTATGCCTGAACACTCTTCTCCCACATCTCTATGGCTAAGGGCCTCATCTCCCTAAAGTCTTTGTTCAAGTGTTACTTTCTCAATGAGGCCCACATATTTCAAATTGCAGCCACCGTCCTCTACCTGGCACTCTCCAGATTTCCTTACTCTACTCTTTTAATTTTCCTTGTTACTTTTTGACATCATAATTTTCTTATTTATGCTATTGTATTCTTTATTGATTCCTACACATATTTGCCATCAGGTTGGTCCAAGCATTTGACTTAAGAACTTTCAAGATCTTTTTATTATGATTTTCAATTTTCAAAATTTGAGGATACACAGTTGTTTATTGGGGAATAAGGGTCACATCCAATAACTTATAGCCTCAGAAACAGTCTCTAAATTCTTCTTAATTACATTGCCCCCCTCAAATAAAAATAACCATTTTACATTTTCAGGAATCTTTTTTTCCAGGCTCAGTAATGGAGGCATTTACTCAGAGTGCAAAAAGTTTGCAAAGCTAATGTATAGTCAGCTCTTTGTATCTATAAGTTCCTCAATCATGGATTTAATCAACTGTGGATCAAAAATATTTTAAAAAATTGCATCTATACTGGACATGTACAGAGTTTTCTTTGTTCTTATTCCTTAAACAATACAGTATAGCAGTCACTTACATAGCATTTACATTTTATTAGGTATCATAAGTAATCTATAGATAATTTAAAGTATAAGGAGGATGTTCACAGGTTATATGCAAGTACTATACTGTACCATTTTATATAAGGGACTTCAGCATTCACAGATTTTTATATTAGCAGGAGGCCCTGGAACCAATCCCTCAGGGATACTGAGGGATGACTTCATTGTGTAATGTAATATTTATCAGCCTGTTGCTGGTGGAAAATCACATTTTTTAAAAATATTGCAGAAAATAATTTATTTTTTCAGCCAATGGCATTCCAGAGTTAATGGCTCTTATTTACTGATAAAAGTAAAACAAAAAATGAATCAGTGAAAGGCAAAATGATAAACCTTTAATTTTAACATTCAATTTAAAAAACAGGTTGCTAAAAGTGCACACTTGTGGCTCCTACAAGGAAATCAGAGTATCATATCAGAATTTTTAAAACAGTTTAATGTAATATTATTCAGAAAAAATATATGAAGATATTTTAAACTGCTGTATTATGCTAGCAAGATAATTTCTAAACAACTGATAATATACAGAATATGCCAACATTACTATGCTTCCCCAGTCTACATTATCATATTTACCTGTCCTGATAGTATAATTACTTTGAAGGTTTCAGCCATTAAACCTGTCACTTGTATGGCATTCTTTAAAATGAAAAGTATGGAAAATCTCATTTTCTTTTTTTCATTGTTTTTGAAGCAAGAGAATTGTGTGTGCATGCTCTCTCTCTCTTTTTCTTTTTTTTTCCTTCTTTCTTTTTCTTTTGGATTGTATGCTTTTGTGATTAATTTTTAAATAATGGTTCATGGGGCCAATTCACCATATGCCATTGGAATTTTTTTTTACATACCCCAAATTGCAAGCCAAAATTAAAATTTTAGTAGCTAATTAAAAGTCTGACAGGTAAAATATACAAAATAATATAAAGACAGTTTTAAATCCACATGTGACATCCATTTGCAGAAAATGCAAGTTTGGCTTTAGCTACAGCTACAATAGGTGTTATGGGAAAAAAATAATATATTATGTAAATATAAGTCTTTAGATCAGAGTGGATCTCTTTTTGCTTTTTGTATCACCCAATGCCTGCATCTCTAGTCAGACTTTTGACTTGCAGCTCATTACTAGAATTCAGTAGAAATCACTTCTTATCTTGATTACCAGACTTTTGTAGATCAATCCTTTAGTTATCCTCTATTGTGAATTTTTCTGTCATCACTTAGTGATTATTAAAGGTGAATCTGAGATAAAGATTTACAAACTCACCCTAAAAGATCTTTTTTTATGCCAACCTATTTTGTCTTGTGATTCTAGTTGCCTCATGAGATTTCCTTAGAGGATTCCTAATTATCAGACAGGGAATTTAAAATAACAATGATTAATATGTTAAGGGATCTATGGAAAGCACAGATAACATGCAACAACAGATGAGAAATGTAAGCAGAAAAATGAAAGCTCTAAGACATAATCAAGAGGAAATGACAAATATCAAAACCATTGCAACAGAAATGAAAAATACTTTTGATGGGCTCACCAGTAGGACTGGACAAGGATAAGGAAATAATCAGTGAGTTTGAATATATGTCCATAGAAATTCCCAAACTGAAATACAAAGGGAAAAAAGAATGAGAAAAGAACCAGAACAGAACATCTAAGAACTATAGGACAATCTCAAAAAGAATGATATATACATAACTGGAATACCAGACAAAGGATGAAAAATCAAAGGTGAAGAAATATTTGAAATAATAATGATCAAGAATTTTTCTAAATCAATAACAGAAACCAAACTACAGATCCAGGAAGTTTAGGGAACACCAAGTAGAATAAATGCCAAAATTTTATATCTAGGCAGTTTTTATTTTTAAAGTGCAGAAAATCAAAGACAGTAAGAAAAATCTGGAAAGAAGGCAGAAGAGGTAAAAAAATAGAGCCTAAAAAGTTCTTACTTTCAATATAAAGACTTAGATAGTTTAAAAGTAAAAGGAAGGAGAAAGTTATGCCATACTAGCTGTAATTAAAAGAAGGCTGTTGTAATTTCAGAAACAGTATACTTCAGAACTAGAAAAATTATCAGGACCAAGGATGGACATTATGTAATGATAAAGGTGTCAATTTCCAAAGAAGTTAAATAACAATCCTTAATGTGTATGCACCTAACAAGAGTATAAAAATGCGTGAGGCAATGATTTCTACCTCCCTGATAGAACTTCAGGGAGAAATAGACAAATCCAGGTTGGAGACTTCAAAACTCCAACCTGGAGTTTAGTTTTAGTGGTTGATAGGTCAAGCCGGTAGAAAGTCAATAAGGATATATTAATAGTTGACCTGAATAGCACCATAAATAGCCACCTGGGGCCGGTGCCTTGTGTATTGAACAGTATGGCCCTAGTCTCTTGCTACTCGAGGTGCATAGTCTTTGGACCAGAAGCAATTCTTTTGGGTATTGTTAGAAATACAAAATCTCAGGCCACACCCCAGACCTACTGAATCAGAATTTTCATCTTTAGCAAAACACCTAGGTGATTTGTATGCATACTAAAGTTTAAAAAGCATTGTATTAGATCATCAGAAAACCTAAACGTTCTCCAGGATTAGACTGGAACAACCGCTACTTATCTTTTCACCCTGATTGTTAGCACTATCTACTGCTATATATCATTGGATCATATCTGAAGATAGGAAATAATAACAACATGGCAATATTGGCATCCTCTGGAAGCCAAAAGAGAAGCAATGCATTTTTACATCTAAGGGCAGTCATCCTCCCAAGCTCCTAAACATACCTTCCACCCAAACCATCTATGGCTGTGCCTGCACAGATTATGCACAGAATTTATACACATTCTTTACATTCAAACCATAAAATTTTATGTGTGGCAATGTCTCAGATATATGGAGTCTACCTTATGGATAATTTCATATACCCAGAGTGGCACTAGAGTCAGAAAAGAGATTCAGGGGTTGGAGGAGTGAAAAAACAGCCATCAATTTATAAGAGATTATCCATATAGTCAAGAAATGTAGAAGAGTGGATGGCCCAAGTGATATTCATACCATGGTTATCAGTGGACAATTTCCAAATAAAAAATGACTGTTTCTTACTAAAATGCCAAGCCTTTCAGTGAGAAGAACCAAGAAAGAATGAAGTCATAAGAGATAAGGAATAGGGAAAAGTGAAGAAATGGTGGCATTTAGCCTTTGCTAACAGGTCCAACTACAGGAAAGAATAAGTAACATGCACACTGAAGAAAAGAGCTGGAAGGAGGCATGAGAAAACTCGAAAAGTTTTGCAATAGAGCGAACTGTCCTGACTTCCTCGTATGCATCTTCAGGGGAATGACAGAATCTTAGGCTCAAAGTTCTATGGTAACTAAAGGGCCCTGAAAATATTTGGTGAAAGAAGCAAACTAAACTCTATTACTTAACCTGTCTCAAAGAACATCACTGCCTTCAGGAAGAGACGTGCTGAAGGCTCCTCTCATGATAGATTTCCTGGCTGGATGCCCCACTCTAGTGCAGCCTCAGCGAGGCTAGGATTTATCAGCGAGGCTGTGATTTATCAAGTACCCTGGGCTATTCCCCTACACCACTGCCTGTCCATGCACCAGGATCCAGCCTCCTGTCCAGCAGTGCCACAGGTGCTGATTGTTTTTCCCTGGGGAACAGATCAAAAGCACCCTAATGTTAGATACACTGACACATTTTTTTTTGCCAAAGATTTTAATAAACAGTAGATTGACTAAACTTTGAGTCTATTCTGGTGGGTCTTGATGGCTTTTGTATTTTATATTGAGACTTCTCATAGATTGTTGTATGTACCTGTTAAGAAACCATCAGCAAATCATGATACTGCAGAATTATATCACAGCTTCTTAGACAAAACTTGTTTCTGAATACAATGTGCCTGAATGCCAAAGAATTTGGTCTGGAAAAAAATCTTGAAACATTCTACCTTAGCAAAGATCTGTGAATCGATTGGTGTTAGTTTAAGCAGAAGAATTAGTTGACTTTTTAACATGTTAACACTGCTGTTTGTCATCAAAGAACACATTTACGGATGGAAAACATTTCATCATCCTGGATTTTTGGCATATTTTACCTGAGGTATAGTGGATACAAGCAAATGCTTTGAAAGATAAAGACATTGCTTTCTAACTGGTATTGCCAGTTACTTGTGCCCTCAGTAAATGATCCTGTCAGGAGAATGCTCTTGTTCCAGTTTGGCAAGGCCACTTTTGCTGCAACCACTGAAGAGCTTACCCGGAGGAAGCAGTGCAAGTATTTTGTGGTATTTCACATCTTGTTGTATCACCCCATTGTTCAGCCTGTGGCTCTGGATGTTACTGAGAATATATAGTGCCATTACAGAGAAATGTAATACGAAATGTAACCCATTATGCAGACAACATTCAAAAATTTAGAACAACAAAGGTACAATCTTTAAACATTGCTTGTACCTAGGATTCTTCTTAAAGTCAAGTATTAAGAAAAGCCTGGAGAATCTTGTGATCTCTTAGGATGTCAAGAGAATTGTGACTTTTATGATTTAAAAATGGTCAGACTGGATAAAAGGATGCAAAATTTCAACAATGGCAGTGTGTAAAAAAAAGAACCAAACGAACATTCTAGAACTGAGAATATACTGTCTGAAATTAAGAACTCATTTGATGTGTTTGAGAGCATATTGTGTTTGGAGCAGTGTTTGAAGGAAGTAAGTAAAAATCCAGTAGCACAAATTCTTGAAATGGTGACAGTCACTCCTTCCCATCCCTTGATAAAAGGCTTAGTGGAGTGGGGGCATTTTTTTAGAAATATCTGGCATTCATGTATTAGTAATATAGAAGTTATAGGTACTGATTTTTTAAAAAAAATCTACATAATGCAGTTTTTATTGAACAGAAAATATAAATTTAGAGTATAGCTAAAGGTGTAAGGCTGTATTCTAGATCCCATAAATATTTGAGTGATCCGTAAGTACTCACGTCCACATTCAGGCAGGCATCTCTAGTACCGAAACTATTAATACTCTTCTTTCTAAAGAAGTCAAATCTAATCTGTCCATGTTTGTACCTATATCTGTATTTCTGTCTTAGTCCATTCTGGCTGCTATAACAAAATACATGAACTGGGTAGCTTATAAACAACCAACATTTATTTCTCACAGTTTTGTAGGTTGGGGATGCCAAAGCTGATGCTTGATTTGCTGGTAGATTCAATGTCTGGTGAGAGTCTGTTCCTCACAGAGGGCACCTTCTGGCTGTGTCCTCCCATGGTGGAAGGGGACAGGGGGCTCCCTTGGCCTCTTTTATAAGGACACTAATCACATTCATGAGAGCTTCTTCCTTATGATCTAATCACCTGCCAAGGCCCTACCTCTTAATACTACCACATTGAGGACTAGGTTTTGACATATAAATTTTGGGTAGACATAAACACTCAGACTATAGCAAGTCTCTAGCTACCAAGCCTTTTCCTTGAGGTTGGTCTTGTGCCAATTATTATTTCTATTCCGATGTTACAAAATAAACTAATCTACATTTTCCTCTACTGAGGAATATATCCTTTTTAATTTACCCTATATTAATATAGGAGGTTATCTAGTGATTATAATTTACCTTTTCATAATCATAGTTTAGAAAAAGAATACTGACTCTTTCATTCTTTCTCTGTCACTGTCTCTCTCTCTCTCTCATCAGCACTTTCTCATTATTATTTTTTCTACCACATTAAGTAAATGATAAACTATAGTAGAGAAAAATCCAAATGTGGTAATTTTGCTATGAAAAAAATTATCTTTTTAATCAAAATGCACATTTATACATAGATCTGCATTTTCATTTTTTCCATGTCATCAAAGCCTATTTCCATACATAAGAGCTAGTTATGATGGTGAAATTATAAAAATCATTAATATCTATTATAAGTTTGTCTTTTCCACATTTTTTTGACTGATTGGGGGCAATTTAGTGAATCATCAAGTTGAACAAATGTTTTTATCATTGCATATAACAATCTAATAAATAACATATTAAAAGTTTATAGCATTTTATAGTTTTAAAAAGCTCTCCTACATGTTATTCAAACTACATTTACTAATTATTTCACTGATAGACCAGAGTGAGTACTAAACAAATCAGGTATACAAAGTCTTTTTTTATTCAAATAGAAACACAGTCAGTAATGGAAATTGAAGGTATTTATTCTGCAAACCCAGATAGCATAACTGTAGTATCTTTCATCAGGACAAATAATTAGTTGCTGAAAGGACTGGGCCACCCAGCAGTTTATTTCAAAGTTTTTTCCCCACTCCTCCTGCCAACTCTTCATTAAAGCCACAATCCCATCATTGATACAGATTTCAGAATTCCCAATCTTAAATTAGTGTTGTCCACATCATTTTAAATTTTGAGCCATCTTTTAAGTTGAAAATACAAGACAAACCAGTATTTCCAAAAGATCAATCAGAAAGTCTGCATGAGCAAACATCCAAAACCTTTTATCTTTATGTCCCTAAGAACTGTCCTGATGATTCTTCAGATGTTCAGCCTAATTAATTTTTTCTTTTCAATAATACAAATTTAAGCCTTTAAAACATTTATATCTAAGGAATAATCAGTGAATATAAGGTACAAAAGTAAAAAGTAGCTATGGTAGTAACAAAAAGTAGAAAAGTAGATATGGTTAACTGCATCACTAATAAAGCATGGATTAATGATACAATGCCCTAAGGACATCCATTACTTCTAATGCTAAAATAATAAATGTGTTTGGAATCTTGTTGATGTAAGACTCACTTATGAAATTGTAATGTTTGATTCATTCAGTCATTTAACAGATACTGATCTGCTATAGGGCCTAAGTTAAAGTATCACAGCAAGGACTGAAATGATATTACTAGAAAAATGAATGGAACTTGGATCCTGGCTCCAGTAGAAGACAGTTTATAGCACGAAGGGTGCTTTGAAACATCATGGGCAGACCTCATATGAGTGAAAGAGAATGAATCAAAAATATTTAGTCATTGTAATTAGCCTGACTCTGAAAGACTGTTTTGGGAGACATTTCCACAAATTATGCATTTTTAAATCATCTTACAGACATATAGGTTGACCAGTGTATTCGATCTTGTAGAATCCATCTTAATAACTTATGTTTTAATTTCTCACATCGTACTCCATTCTATGATTTTTGGAAGGGAGTTCTAGAGAAGAGGTACTTTTAATTATTTTTTCCCTTTGGCTCAGTGGAATGGGTAGTACATCATCATTCAGAGTGCAACACCAGGGATGCAGCAGATAATCCACGAGTAAAAGCTTAAAAATAAATTTAACAAATGATGCTAAAATTCTGAGGATTCAAACCTAGATGGTTGATTCAGGAAAAAGGAGGGAGAACTTGAATTTTGGTCATTCATGGTACAGAATGAAGTCATGGGGAATTGGGATGATGAGCCAGCAAGTCTAATGTTAGGAAAACAAAGGAGATGGTTTAAGTCTCCCCAGATTACTTGATCATTAAAAGAGCAGAACAAGTTTCTTATCTGAGGGCTGATTAATGAGTGTTTGTCCCTAGAGTCACCGAAAGAGCAATTAAGGAATTAGAGACCAATCTCTTTTGCCCTGTTGCAAAATGGTTTCCACCTGAGAGAAGTTAATGACTTTCCTTGCCAGATCATAACTTCAAATAGATTAATATTTGATATTTAATAAAGTGCTCCTGAAGAATAATTTATCTTAAAATATTTCAGTAAGTCTCAGGAAATATGGATATATATCATAGAAAGTTTAACTTACATTGTATACTTATGTAGGGTTTACTGCTTCAATATTATACACACAGTGGGGGAAATCCTTCCCTCCTGACTATTATGTTATGAAGATTATTAAAGGCTATTAAACCCTCATCTTGTTCTGAAAATATTTATCAGAAATGGAGTTAGTGAGAGTGTGTCCCTTACTTATTTATTTAGAAAAATTACATATGAAATACAAAGTTTATGTAAATGGCATTGTAAAAATTATGCTAACTACTAGTCATATTTTCTTCAGAACAGCAGATTGCAAAAGTATTATTTAAAAGCCATCATTGTTGAGATAATACCTAATTATCATTTCTAATAATGTTGTTGTATTAGTGATACTTAAAAACTGGATAATGTAATTGATACTCACAAATGAAATTTTAGAGTTAGAAAGAAAAATAAATAGCTATGGAAGTCATATTTGGATAAATATACTCCTTTCATTTGCATCATGTCATTATGTAAGAATCTCTATATTTCTCTAATGAGCTTGTCTCTAAAGAGAAAACAGTAGATTCAAAGACAAGTGATCTTTGAATTAACGGAAAAAATGCAAGGCAGGGCTGCTCTATATTCATATCTCATTGATTCAAATTACAATTGCAGGATTGAGTAGTTTTACTAGGAAGTGGATTAATTTTCTGTTTTGGAAAACACATATATAAAAAGATATTTCATAAGATTTATAAATCATTAGGCAGATTAGCTTTATAGTCTTCATTGGAATTTCTGAGGTTTAAATGTTTAAATTCGCTTACATTGCTTTTGCTTGATTTAAAGAATTATTAACAAACCATGGTTGATTTTTAAATGTCATTATTTGTCTAGAATAAATTCTAAACTGGAACTTTCCTTATAACTAAAATAAACACCCCAAATCTAGGAGTATTATTCACTCTGACTCAGTGGCCATTGCCCAAGTAGTTTATTTGGCATTCTCTTCCGAAGGAAAAATACAAGAAGAAATTCACCAGAATGATAGAAAGATTAAGAAGAGAAAAAGATTAAGAAGAGAATTTGACCTTATTTAATATTTGTTTAACATATTTTGAGGGGTCAAGGCCCCCTCTGTGATATTTTCAGTGATTTTGGTAACAAATTTTTGCAGTACAGAATTCTCACACCCATTTCACAATTATTAATACAAGAAAAATGAAAGCAAAGGTATTAATCATATTATAAAGACTCAAAGAGCATATAGCAGAAATCTTAGAGGAAACCAGGTCTAGTTTAGCCTTTCTGGCCAGTCATGATTTCATGTTAACTTAATTCCTTTGGGGACAAGTTTCTAGGCAAAAGCTTTGCCTTTTATTTCTCTCTCTTTTCTCCAAGAACCAACCAACCCAACTTTAATAGGAACAGAGGGAAAATAGAACATTTCAAACCAAGATTTTCTGCCCATTATTTTATTTAATAGTAACATAATTAAGTTCTTTAGATATAGGTAGTCAGTCATAATTTACACATTTGAATCCAAATCTCAGCACACATTCAAAAGAAGATATTTTGTTTATATAACATAAGAAGTGGATTGATGATGCGATGAGAAGACATAGTGGTTATAAAAACAAAAACAAAAACAAAAACCAGGAGTGCCCTCAAGGCCCCATGAGGCAAAAGGTGTACTAATAAACAACAACAAAGAATTAGAAAGAGACCATTGTGACAGGTGTGCTGGCTCATAGATCTGATCCTTATAATGTTTGCAGGTTGGAAGGAAAATGACCAGTTCTGGACCAGTGTAAACATTTAAAAACTTTCTAGTAGCATTATATAATCCGTTGGTGAAAAGAAATACATCAACCTCACCAAGTGTGAGAAGTATTCCTTGAACACCAGCAAAGTTACTATTTCCTTCTGTGAAATCTGCTCTCTTCACTGCAACCATAAAACTCTAAATTAAAAGATTGAAAGAGATAGCTTATTTTTATATCTTCCAAAAGGAAACAGCTATATATATGTAACCAGTTACAGGAGAAAGTCCTAGACCAGAAACAGTTAGAATGCACCTAACAAAGGCATGTTAGGAAATGAAACTATTTAATAGAAATTAATTGCTTTAAAAATCAGATATTTAATGGCACAAAAATCAAACAAACAACCCTTCTGTATTAGTTTACTAGGGCTGCCATAACAAAATATCACAAACTGGGTATATTAAACAACAGAAATTTATTTTCTCACAGTTCTAGAGGCTGGAAGTCTGAGATCAAGGTGACAGGAGGGTTGGGTTCTTCCGAGGTCTCTTTCCTTTGTAGATGGCTGCCCTCTTGCTGCCTCTTTACACAGTATTGCTTTGTGCGTTCTCACCCCAGTGTCTATTCCTTTTCTTGTAAGTACACCAGTCAGATTAGATAGATTAGGGCCCCACACTAAAGGGCTTGTTCTAATCCAATTGCCACTTTAAAGACCTTATCTCCAAATACGGTTACTTACATACTAGGAGTTGGGACTTCAACATATGCATTTGTGAGGGGGCATAATACAGCCCATAACACGCTCTCCCCAGCAAAAGACAAGGCCTTTTATAATAAATCATTTGACACTCTTTATTTCCCTCCTAATTCCCAATTAGTAACGTTCTAGATTTCAAAGAATCTGATTTTTAAATCCTTATAGGTTTGCTAAGAGCATTCAGAGAAGTACAGGTGCTATAGGGAAGTGAACCTTAACTGCTGTAGAATGAGAGATCTCTGCTCTGCTGATTGTGGGTCATTTTTCTATACACTGGAGAGAATGCTTTTGTGGTTTAAGAAAAAGCCTATTGAAGTGTTCAGAAAGTTTGGAGAAGTACTGGAACTGCCTCCTCAGCATGTGCCTTTTTTTTCTATTGCATAGCAGCAAGCACTTTGGCGGACTGACATTATCCCACGAGAGAATTTCCATGAGTCCTAACCCAAGGCCTACTCCTGTCTTCCAATCTGCATATACGGGATGTGTCCAGTTACAGCGGTTGGTAGAGAGGTGCACACGTGCCCACAAATGCAATAGCCATTTGCAGCCACAAGCAAAGTTAACTCAAAGAATGAAGCTCTTTGTGGAATAAAAAAGAGCTAATAGAATTGTAAACAAATTGAGTAAGACTTGACCAGACTATATCCAAAGCCCACCAACCTCTAGACTCTTAAATTATATAAGCTAAGAAATTTATTTTTCTTTTTAAGAGAGTTCAAGATGTACATTCTGTGATTTCCAACCAAAAACATGTTTACTAATATATCTTATGATTTCCAACTAACAAGTACTAAGTAACTAAGTACTGTTTGTTTGCTTTTTTATTACTGTTGGAATTCAAGAAAAAGTATAATTTTTAAAAATAAAATTTAAGCAGATAATTGGGCTGCACAGATGACCAAAGGGAATCAGAAGAACTGAAAACCCAGCATTAGCAGTGGATCATCATTTGGGAAAATAATTTCACTACTTTTTGTCGTTGTATTTCTTTTTTTTTTTTTGACAGAGTCTCGCTTTTGTTGCCCGGGCTGGAGTGAGTGCCGTGGCGTCAGCCTAGCTCACAGCAACCTCAAACTCCTGGGCTTAAGTGATCCTACTGCCTCAGCCTCCTGAGTAGCTGGGACTACAGGCATGCGCCACCATGCCCGGCTAATTTTTTCTATATATATTTTTAGTTGGCCAGATAATTTCTTTCTATTTTTAGTAGAGATGGGGTCTCGCTCTTGCTCAGGCTGTGTATTTCTTTTACTTTTGCTAATATCCTACTTTAAGAAGCCTGATAAATATTATTAAAATGATACTATAAAACATTTTGAGTTCTGATTTAGAGAGTAATATAAACTATCATCATTATTAATATTATATGGAAGCAAATGTGTCAGACAGATTAACCATTGTATTGAAAGCATTTGTTCTACTTTCTCCTCCCACTCACACTGAAAACTACTACTAAAATGAGGTTAATGTGGCAGAAACACATAGTCTGATGATCCAATCCAGAAACAAAAGACAAAATATAGTAGCTACCCCTCCAGGAAAATTAAGAATTTAATCATTTCCTTTCCAGATTGAAATTGGCTGCTGGACATTACTTAGCAAAAGAAATATCTCTAAAAGGGGCAGGAAATTAAAATGCAAATGGTACATAGAAATAAAGACATTCTATTTTTTTTAAATGACAGCAGTGAGTCTAGCATTCATAATTGAAAATTATAAAGACACTGGAGAAGTGAGATTCATGACCAAGTGATAAATGAGAGACCTCAAGATGGAGGTAGGATTTCCCATATTCTCATTTAACAAATTACTATTTTTGGTCGTGCATGAGTGAAGACCTTTAAGATCTGAGATCTAATGGTCATTATCATGATGCAGAGAACTTTCTAGTGGAACTCATATGACCTTGTATTTTCTTAGCTAAATTCAGTCTGACTTCTCTGACTTTTCAGGGAATTTCTTAATTTCATATTAATACTTAGAAAGATAGTTGGAAATTATTTATAACTTTTTCTCACACTGTCTACTCATAGAGAATCCTGCACAGTTAGAAAAAATGATACATCGGTTTTTCCAGTAACCCTCAAATATAGATTAACGCAAGGCATCAGTCAATGCCTGATGTCCTTTTGTGATTTTTAAGGAAAAGAGGGTGGGGAGAAATGAAGCAGCAGACTCTGGGAGGGCACAGAGCACCTCCCAAATGAGTTGAAAGGAATCAAGTCTCAGATGGTCTTATCTGATGCTCTTCAAAAAAATTTTTTACGTGTATTTCTTTACAGAATTTAGATTCTTGAACACTTATCCTGACAATTACCTATGACAATTAAATACTTTTTGCAAGTATCCCAGTTTTATATCCACTTATTAGATAGGAAAAAAGGATGGGCTTGTTGTAAGGCACTCCACTATCTTTACTGATGAGAGGAATTAATGGCTTCTTTATTGTACCTAAATATTCTATGTCAATCTAGTGCCATTCCTAAGTAGATTTTTACAGTTTCCCTAAAAGGTGCCCAAATGCAGTTTGCCTGTCCCCTGTGAGGCAAAGCTCTGCTTTAACTGAACTGTGCATTTGGGAATGAAAATATATTTTATATTATGTTCTTTAGGTATTGCGTTGAATATGTGTATGCATTTTTAGTAGCTTTCTTCTGAAAGGCAATAATTCTCTATTTACAATTCTATCAGCTGAATGGTCAGTAATATTAAATTATTTGGACTTGGCAGAATATTCATAGGCAAAGCTATACAGCAAATCATAGTCTAAAATGACTGTACATAGTGAATCAGCGTGCTGTGACCTTAAGTAGACAGGCACTTAGATAAATCCGAATGCAGTCCGTCTTAAATGGTAGTGGCTGGAGAGGGACATTTTATGAAAGCATAGTTAGCCAAAATTATTCAAGCCCTACTCCATTGATTCAGTTATTCAAAAATACTTATTGCGTAGCTGCTATGTACCAGGAGCTAGGCCTTCAAAGATGAACAAAACAGACATCCCCCTAGCCTTCCCAGGGCTGTTGGTCCCATGGGACAGGTAGGTAGGTAGAGAAACAGCATGTAGAACTCAATGCAAGGAGTGCTAAGAGAGGAGGTATTGTGCTCTAGATGACAGGATAGGTGTGAGACGCCTGTGGGAGGGACAGTCACATGTAAAGATAGGTCATTACTCAAATTTGAACCTCAGGGATTAGGTCTGGATGACCTATAGACCTGGGTGTCACCATACATAGCATGTATTTGGTAAAACCATGCTAAAAGTAAGAGAGGACCCATTAGAAGAGCCAATAAGCAAGGACAGAATCTTGGGTAGCACCAGACTTTCAAAGCCAGCTTTTCCTTGTGGTTTCTCAAAATGTAATACAGATCTCTCGCTACGTAAAGATGAGGACAGTTTCAATAGCACTAAATATACCTCCAAATTTTTTTCTACAAGCTCTGGCATCAAGCGCACCTGTGAATAAGAGCATCCTCTGATCCTTTTTTGAATGCTTCTCTTCTTCATCTCTCTAAAGTCCATGCTTATTATTTCTTCAAGATTGCCATTGGTTTTTATCCCAAATTATGGAGCTTGGGAGATCAATTTATGATAAGAAGCAGATTCTGACAATTAAAAATAGTTTTGAAGCTCACAGTTGTGCCTTGATTATGTAACTTCTTTTATATTGGATGGTTTTTCCCAGAGAAAAAGAAAGAAGAAAATATTCCTTATGTCCAAAATATCCTAGCAGGAACTCAAAGCTTGTGAGAGATGAGGATAGTGAATCTGTATATAACAAAACTCTGCTCATAACTCTGCGTAACTGGTCTCACGAGAATTTAGGGGAGTTTTGTTCTGCAAAATTTTGGCAAATGATTCTTCCCAGTGAACTACCATAAAGATGTGCTCTGAGGCCATTTGCAGTGCTCTGAAGCAAGAAAAAGGCAGGACTGATGTCTCTACTTGATAAAATCTTTAAGGAAGGCTGGTCTCCTTAAACTATGTCTGTACTTGGTCTGATAACAGGCACACAATTTCACTTCACTTTAGGCCGCAAAGACAAGAAAGGCAAGTATATTCTCCTCCATTCTCTGTAACAGATTTTCTTTTCCCTCTGTTAAAATGAGATTATCTCTTTCACACATTGTAATGTATTTTGGAAAAAAAAATTCTATTATACATAATTACAATGGTCTGGCCCATGGAATGAGGCTCATCTTGAAGTAGAAGTTACCCTAAGGATAATGCACTATCAGGTTTAATCAAAGAGTTAAAGCCTCAAGGAGGGCTCTTCTCACTTTCCTTTGGAGGCTAAATTTAACATCTATTTTAGCTTTCAAAGGGACTTCAGGTTAAAACATTTTCTTGCTGTTATCAAGTCTACTAACTTTGAAAATCATATTTCCAAAATATCGATTAGCATTCTATTTGTTATCTGCAAGTCTAAATTATGGAATCACCCTTTTCCTTTCTGTAGCCACGTTGATAAAGATAATTAGAAAGCTGATGTCAGTGGCATAGCTCAAATCTCAAGATGAATTAAGTAACTTGTTATTATAAAACTTCAAAACCTAAAACAGGAGCAAAGTGGGAGTGTTGGAGTGTTATATTGCCTCTATCCCCGATGCTAGGGAATTATATGTGCCTTTTATTATGACATAATTATCCTTAACAGGCCAGCTGTACACAGCTCACGTACTAGATGGGTTTTAACTGTCCGCGGATCCAGGGTATTATGGAAAGAGGCAAGCAGGCTTCACACTGATGCTGCAGGTGGGACACAGGGTGATTTTCAGTGGCACATGGGTTAGTCGCTACTGCAACTGTGCCTTTTTTGACTGCCACACACACCAAAATAACGGAAACTTTTCCTTGGGGCCACACTGTTTTATTACAAAAATAGAATAAATACTTCGAGTCTAATTTAAAGGTAAACATAAACAGAAAAATGCAATTTATTTACTTCTTTTTTTTAAGACAGAGTCTCACTCTGTCTCCCTGGGTAGAGTGCAGTGGCATCAGCCTAGCTCACAGCAACCTCAAACTGCTGGGCTCAAGAGATCCCCCTGCCTCAGTCTCCCGGGTAGCTGGGACTACAGGCATGCGCCACCATGCCCGGCTAATTTTTTCTATATATTTTTAGTTGTCCAGCTAATTTCTTTCTATTTTTACAGTAGACACGGGGTCTTGCTCTTGCTCAGGCTGGTCTCTAACTCCCGAGCTCAATCCTCCCACCTCGGCCTCCCAGCGTGCTAGGATTACAGGCATGAGCCACCGCGCCTGGCTATCAATTTATTGACTTCTATTCATTTAATCCACATTTTTAGAATTACATTGTCAATATTAATTGTAACAATAAGAACATCAACAAGTAAGATCTTATATATGCTTCATGCGGCCCCATGGTCAAAACTGGAGTGAGTTAAATGCAACTCTCATGGCAGTTAATGTGTTAAGGATCTGTTGAGCCTGAGCCGGCATCCCCTCCTTCAGTCCATCCCACACACTGCTGCCAGCATGAATCTCCTAAACACAGTTCTTGCTCTGTCATTCTCTGTAAAACCCTCTATGCTTGCTCCAAGGCTGATGATTAAAGTCTACGTCAGGCATCCAAAGCTCTGTACCATCTAGTGCCTTACTGCCCACTGTTCTCTTTCACATGCTAGAGGCTCAGGTAAAACGAAATCCTCTTTTCAACTAGCGCCTCACTGTTCCCTGGGCCCCTGATTTTCCCACAAGTTGCTCTCTTTCCTTGGAATGCTGGATCTTTCCCCTCTCCCCTAATGTCCACGTTTATAACGACTTCCCTGATGCCTGATTGCTTCAACTGGAATTATTCCCTCCTCCTCCTGAATTCTCATGCCAATGTATGTGAAATTCTCTAATTTGCAGCATTATCTCCTTTTGTATTGTAGTTATTGTTGGAGATGTCTTATTTCTCCTAAGAGAACCAAGGTCCAGGTGGGCAGACTTTCTCTTTTGATTTAGAAGTATAATTATCAAAAATTCAGGCAAAGAAATGCCTTCTTTCTCTGGAACTCACATCTGTATCTTTCCCAGCAATGTCCATATTTCAATAAAACTTATTCTCAGCTCTGCTGACATTGTGAATAATTGAGTTTTGCTTACACCTATACACCTGATCTGAGACAATGGAATTTCTGTGACTTAGCGAAATGAAAAGTACTTTTTCAGAAGGTTTATACTGAGAAAACTTTTGTTTCAGGTATTAAAAATATTCACCCATTTTAGGTTAAAAGGCATGGAGAAATTAATTTTAAGTCAATATTTTCATTATATCTCAACAATGTTCCATTGTGGTTTCCAACAGAGACATTTTTTTGTCTGCCTTAAACTTGGTTACATGTCATCTAAATTAATAATCATGTTCTTCATTAAAACAAAGGCACTCTGATGGTAGAAGAATTAAATTTAATTTAACAAAAATGCATGGAATACTGACTCTGTAGGATGATGTTAGGGAATTATATAATGAAAGCAGCCTATTTTTTCAGATAGTTCAAAATCTAACAGCTCAAATTTCAAGCCACAGCCACATAAAAGCGGTTAGAGATTATTTTTGCAGGGATTTGTGTGCATGTACAGAATCAGAATAAAGACAATACATCTGATTACATTTTTGTATATTTACACTACTACAAGAGTAGTTATTTACATTTTTGTTATTTTAATGCCTTTCAATCCTATTGAAAAATATATACTACCAGGAGCAATATAAACTCAGGCAATACAAGATTACCTCATCTTGAGCTTCTCCAAGGCCACTCCAGGCTTTGGAATATGTAACTTTCTTCATACAGTCAATGAAAGTACCAAGAACTCAGGAATAAATAGCCTTCATGGCATATTTCCACAGCTCGATTGATTATACTATGTAATCTTTACTGAAAGCAAAACTGTAAATTTAAAAAAGCCAGCTGTCTGAGTCTTTTCTGATACACTACAGACTACTCACTCATTTTAATTGTTCACTCTAACAGAGAGACTTGTTTGATGATGATTTTTATTTTTTGATCTTTTTGGTTTTTGATAGTGGGTAT
Source organism: Varecia variegata (assembly GCA_028533085.1). NCBI lineage: Eukaryota > Metazoa > Chordata > Mammalia > Primates > Lemuridae > Varecia > Varecia variegata. Next base: position 52,396,338 of record CM052441.1, read on the forward strand.
TGACTGGTTTCTATCCTCCAAATTCCCCAGAGCTCTACGAGCACTTAGAATCAAATAATCTTAGGCATAGAAGAGACTTTGGTGATCTATGTAGCCCCAATTTCCTATTCTCTAGGTTAGAATCTGAGACTCTGAGTGGTTAAGTTAATTGCCCAAGGTCATTTAATCATTTACTGTGACTAAACCTAGATTTTTACATTCCTAGCTTAGTGATAAGTCTACTACATTAAGCAGTTAGAAAGAATTTTGGATTTTGGTTATTACCAGTTCTGTGAGATAGCAGGTATGTTAAGAATGGTTTGTAATGAAGGACTGGCCTTCAATTAATCGTACGTGGGCGGCTCAGCTTCAACATTTCCCCCCCACATAAACGTTTCTTTTAAAGGCTTCTCTTTGTAGTGTCTCTAAAACCAATTTTCCTTCTACACTCTTTATCTCATGTTCAATGGTTCTGTTACCTTTATCTCTGATGTGGAACCATATCAAATGTACTTTTTCCCCCTAAAATATTAACTATATCTCAATCCTGCATCTTTTATCTAGTGTGGCTGTGATCTCTTCAAAGACCTCCTATGGATTAGTTATGCAAGCCTGAATCCATCATGGCTAGCCATCATCAAGGGATGCCTTAGCATTTTGTATGAAATGATTGTTTGACAAACCCCCTGGGGTCTTCATGATTCAATTAGCACAGAAACGATGAAGAGTAGAGAGTTAAAAAATCTTCACTCTGGGTTCTACTAGTGGCAAATGTTCACATTGTTTCTAGATATATGAAGGCTTACTTCTGTCTTTAGGGTTAATGTCTACAGTTATAAGCTTCCTGAAGGTTTGTTTTTCTCAGAAAACACACCGATAACTTTAGCATTTGATATTCCACAATTGCTCATCTTCTTTTTTTTTTTTTGCCTTAGTACAATTAGGAGAATACTAAGTGCTTTTACAAGTTGAGAGAAAAGATTGTGCTACTGTGATATTGAATTTAAAAAAAAGGGTAGAGTTGCTTTATCTTGTATATGAGAAGATAATTTCATTTGTACTGATTGTTGTTCTTTGGCCTGTGAATTCTTTGCTCTCTATTTAATTCCTGGAAGAGAAGCATTTGCTTGTAAGATATTTTATATTTCATTATGAAATAATAAGAGAGCTAAAACAAGCTTGATTAAATTATGGCTATTCAAAGATAGGTAATTTCCAGTTCCAAATTTAGTGGTGTACAATTGGACCTGTCAATTAGCACCAATAAAACCTTGGCTGGAACAAACCCATGAGTGTAGTTAGCTGGCTCCAGTATACATCCTTTGAAATACGGTTAAAATTCATTTTACCACCTTACAATAAATCAAAACTTTCACCAAGTAATAATGCTGTTTTATGGTAACATGGAAAATAATGAGAAGGGACATAAAATAGAAATTTAGGGATATCCCTCTGGCTTCTTTCTGTGACAGAGTGGTACTCTAGAATTAAATGTATTCTTCTTTAAATGTAGTTCCAAAAGAAGAAAAGCAAAGAATATTTACCATATGCATAATGTATCAAGAGAATTTTTTTGAACGTTCACCAAATTAGCCAATTCCTAGGAAATACAGGCATTAATTGGACTATAAAGATATAAATAATCCCTGGTGTTTCCCTTTGCAGTTTGCTGATTGTCATTTTTGTGTTTAGATTTGAGCCACATTTTAGATTTTGTGTATAAAGGTAACCAGCATCATTAATGAATACTTTGCAGTGTTGATGGTGTACTAAATAATAAAGTAGATAAAAAGGTTCTTAAGCTATCTACAAACCAGTAGAGTGATGAGACATAAATAAAAAAGGAAATTGGACTTAGCTTCGGAAGTATAATTTGTTTAAAACATACTTCCGAACCCTGTGGCAGAGGCACTACGTTAAGCCACTTAGTGAACTACACAGAGCTGCGTGGTCCAGGGTAGCCCCTGCCACTTGGAAACTCACATCTAATGCAATGAGGCAGATAATTTCTCCTCTGTTCAAGCCAGCCAGTCCTTCCCATCTCGTTTTGATTAGACGTCAAACTCTTCAGTGTGACCTGTGACCTACAACTGGGGGTGGTGGTGGGACACATCCCTGCCTTCGATGTGCTCTATCAAGACCATTTCTTATTGTTGTCCCAACAAACCAGGCACATCCCCACCTCAGGGCCTTCACACATCTGCCTACAGGCTTTCTGCAGATATCTACAAGTCAGCTCCTTCACTGCATTCAAATCTTCACTCAGAAGTCTCCTCAGGAAGGCCTTCTTTAACCACTCTCTCTAAAATTAAAACCCACCCATGCTGCGTGTTTTTCATACGTATCTTCCCTAGCATCCATTACTATCCAACCCACTATATATATTGTACTTATTTATCTTCTACATTGTCCACTTTCAAGTAGCATGCAAGATCCTTGATGGTAGGAAATTGTCTCCTCCACTCTCTGCTGTATCTCCTGTACCTGGAACACTGCCTGCCACTCAGTAGGTATTTGGTAAATGTCTGCTTAATGGATGAATAAAAAATAAAGCAAAAAGAATGTGTCTGCTAATAACTATGATATAATAAAGTAGGTAGTATAAGTGGAGAATGAATATAATCCTTAAGTTATAGATTCTATACATCTGTGTTTTAGGATGGTGTTCAGTAAGTGGAATTCCTTCAATTTGTTTTATTTTCTGTAAAATGGGCTTATGTGGTCAATAAACTACTTTCTCTCTCCCATAAATACTGATGACACAGTGTTATTTTTTCTTTAGACATTTTTTTTTCATTTTAAAGAAGAACTAGGAGTGTGTCTATTCTTTTCTGAAATAATTATGAAAACACATCTTTAATTGTTATGAATAATTCCACTTTTTAAAAATGCAATGTTTGATAATAGATCTTAAAAATGAAATTTATTTCTTCTTTTCTAATCAGCTGCCTCCTAGTTGGAGGCATAATAGGTGAAATAACAGAGATCCATTGTGTTTTTAATCAAATTAGCAAGCAGATTTCCTCCTTAATTGTCTTTCCATAAAAATCTATTTAGCATAAAATAAGGATTCTGTAGCATTTCCAGGCAATATTTGATCATGTACAGACTTAAATGCTTCCAATTCTAGCCAATTATCAGAGGGTGCATTTAATTATATTTTCAGTTCTAATTTAGCAATCTGTTTTTCCAGTTGTTTCAATATGGCATATCACTCTTTTCTCCTATCAGCAGAAAAAAGATATAATAGCCCTGCATAGCATTGATCAAGCAATTTTCCTAAATTAATAACTAGTGTTCTTTATGGGCAACCTGGAAACTACAAACAAATATCATCATTTGTTCAACTAATTGGGAAAAAAAATCCCTAAGGAAGAAGGAGAATTTAGAGACTAATTTCCCACAAAAACAAGAGTCACAAATGACATTAAAACAAGTTTCCGTTACTGTATGTGTATGCACGTTCATATGTCATTTGCAGCTGATGGCTCCACGTTGAGAAAATATACCTAGGTTAGAGAACTGAATGAGAGAGGGATAAACAGGAGACCCTGTTTGGAGAGGAAGATCACACGATTAAGTGCTACAGTTCACTGTTTATCTGCAAAGACTCACCTCTTCACTTGCTGAGTCAGGACTTTCTGAGACAGGTGTACGGCCAGAGTTAGTTACCTGTGTCCGAGTGGCAAAAACCAAAGTGGATGGGTGGGGTTAAGTAGGGAATAGAAATCTGCTTAAATTGTTCAAGTAATGCCCCTTCTCCATCCTCTGTCAGATGGCCCCTTCCTAGCTTCTAACAGGGCAGGACATTCCCACTTACTTTCTTTGTGCAAAAAGATACCCCATCTACAATTTCAGTCCACCCACCAATTTCATATCTTTATATTTTAAAATCATCTTGTTGAACAAATACTGGTGGTACAACAGCTGCTATTTGCCCTGTGGTTAGCACACATATACCGAGGATATGGAATGCCTGAGGGTCGGTGGTGAGGCATGGGGAAAGATTATATTAAAAACAAGATAAAAGAAAAAAAAGGAGGGGCAGGGAGGGATGAGAGAAGGAGAAACGGAAGGAGAGAGAACAAAGAGGAATGTAAGGGAGGAAAACAGGGAGGAAGGAAGAAAAGGAGGAAGGAAGGAATAAAAAAGGAAAAAAGGAAGGAAGGAACTATATGATTGAACTGCTTTAAAAAATTATCTGCTTATCTAACTATTAGTTTCTATCTTATTGGGTCCTTACCATCCTTATTCTCTAGCCATAGTGAAAGGCTTACATTTTTCTAAGCACAGTGAGGCGGTTCCTGTTTCATTGTGTCTGCTCATATTCCTCCCTGTCTGGAATGTCACATTCTAGGAAACATTTTCTAAACCTCCAGTCCTTTCCTGACCACTCTGTGCTTGGTGCCTAAACCATCCCCTTTCCCCTATTTCTATCTTAATGTTTGAAATACATTTGGTAAGTATTAGTTTGCGTGAGTATTTTCCTTCCTTGGGCCAGAAACTACTCAGGCAAGGAGATATATTTTTATGCTCTTGTTTTTTCTAGTACCTAGCACAGTGCCTGGTATATCATATAAACTCAATGAATGCTTATGGAATAAATGCCTGTGAAGGAACTTCTCTATTTTTTTATCATACAGGAGAAACAATAGCATAGGTAGCATTTATGAGGGCTTCAGTGTTCCTCTGCAATGTGCCAAGCGGTTACATTCATTATGTTATTTCATCCTCACGACAAAACTTACAAGGTAGATGGTGATAGTATCTGCATTTTCCAGGTAGGAAACTAAGTTATAAAGAGGTTAAGTAACTTGTCTAAGGTCATGCAACTACAAAGAATACAGTTGAATGAACCTGGAAGAGAGGTAGCAGGTAAGAACATACTCTTTGCAGTTGAAATGGTCTTGGCTTCACTTCTAGGCATGACATTAACAAGTTACATCATTTAGGGAAAGATCATTTTCTTAGTTTGTTTGGGCTGTATAACAAAATAGTATAAGCTGGGTGGCTTATAAACAACAGAAATTTATGTCCCACAGTTTTGGAGGCTGGGAAGTTTAAGCTCAAGGTGCCAGTAGGTTAATTACCTGGTAAGGGCCATCTTCTCACTGTGTCTTCACATGGCCGCTCTTCAGGACCTCTTTTATAAGGACACTAATACCATTAGAGTCCCAACTCTTGATCTAATCACGTCCCCAAGGCCACACCTAATGGGTGGGGTTTGGTGATTGGGTTTGAAACATGTGTGAATTTGGGGGGAGACACAAATATTCCTAACAGTCATTCCATAGCAACCCTAAACTTCACTAGGATTCCATTTTTCTTTTTCCCTGAAATGTAGACAAAATATCTGCCTTGTCAAAATCACAGGGTTTCATGAAGAGCACATGTTATAATCTGCATGAAAATACTTTTTTTTTTTTTTTTTTGAGACAGAGTCTCGCTCTGTTGCCTGGGCTAGAGTGAGTGCCGTGGCGTCAGCCTAGCTCACAGCAACCTCAAACTCCTGGGCTCAAGCGATCCTCCTGCCTCAGCCTCCCGAGTAGCTGGGACTACAGGCATGCACCACCATGCCCAGCTAATTTTTTTCTATATATATTTTTAGCTGGCCAGATAGTTTCTTCCTATTTTTAGTAGTAGAGACGGGGTCTCGCTCTTGCTCAGGCTGGTCTCGAACTCCTGACCTCGAGCGATCCACCCGCCTCGGCCTCCCAGAGTGCTAGGATTACAGGCGTGAGCCACCACGCCCGGCCCATGAAAATACTTTTTAACACATTGACTGTCACACTAGAAAAAATTTTTTCCTGTATTAAGAAAATAGAATAAAGACTTCAAAAACAACATGATCCTTTCTAATGAAAAATGAAATTTATTGATTTCTATTCATTTAATCTGTGATTTTAGAATTAATTTGTCAATATTAATTGTAACAATAAGAACATCAACAAGTAAGATTTTCACAAACCAACTGCAGGGTTTTGCCCGGGTTTTGCTTCTCGAGGCCCTAGGCTCAAAACTAGTGTGAGTAAAATACAACTCACACAGCAGTTAATGTGTTAAAAATCATATGTTGATATGATTTCAATTTTATCATTATGATAAAAACTTGATAATCCCATATATTCTCCCCTATAGCTATGCTCTTTCTTGGGTAAAAAAATAAAGTAAAATGAAGAAACTCACATTAGTGCAATATAGTGTTAGACAGTGCTAATATGTAAACACTATTCCCTACACATAGTATATGTATTTTAATAAGATCTTTGAGGATGCATAAACAAAATGATGTGTCATGATCCTTCTATTTCTTTTTATAAAATTTTCTTAACAACCTACAATACAAACCCCATAATAAACCCAGGTACGGAGAAAATGAATTACTCTGGTGAAGGTGGGATACACACTAAAGAGAATGAAAAGATAAACAGCCTCTGATCTAGGATTGAATTCATGCAGTTGTGTTATGTTCATTAATAATGAACCTTCAAATAGCTCTTAATCCAAGTCTGTCCTGATTCTGACAATTTTCTTCCCTTAGAGATCTTGTGGTATTTGCTCTCTTGCTCAATTTTGGCAAGATGCAGTTCACTTTGTCTCTCTGATTACTACTTTAGATCAGACACTGCGATACAACCCAGCCCTCTTATGGCCAGTGCCCTTAGTCATAACTAGATCATGCTTCTTTTTTTTTTTTTTATTTATGGCCAGAAGTAAGATAATTTGATAATTCTCAAGATTTGAGATTAATCTTGCCTTTAGTGTCACTTGTTAATATAAGAAGCTATACTTATAAAGTTAAGGACCTAGAAACTTGCCTTAGGACTAGAAAATTTTAATGGGATTGATTTTCTTTGCCATCTGCCTACACTTTGTTCCATCTCTGAAATTACCAGGCTTTAAAAGGATTTTACGGTTTCTTAGGTAAGTTCATGAGCAAGATATCCCAGCATACAAACTGTTGCCCTTACCCCAGACACTGCCATTAAAATAATCTTTCACAAATATACACGTATTGTAAAGGTGTGTTTGGACCTGTAGCTAAACCCTACAAAACGCTGGGTTGAAAGGTGGAGGAGGGATGAGATTAGAATTGGGAGATGTGTATCCAGGAGACAGGAAGAGAGAGGGAGCTTATAAATTGTAGCCGAGAAAAGGAGCCAAATCATAGCTAGGAAAATCTCAGAGACGACAGGCACAATCTGGAGAAGCAGCAGTATGTCAGTGGGTCAGGTCCTAGCTAGGACTGGCCTATAGCTGCTTAACTCCCCAGATCTCCCACAGTCCCTGGATTCTCAGCTTGCAACACAATTCTTGAATTCTCTTTAAAAACTTCGAGTTAATGCATCGTGTTTCCTATCCTCGCCACCCCGGCTCACTACACAAAATGGAAGCCTCTGTGAAAGTCTAACCTCTCTTTCCCTTCACCCCTACACTGCTCTGCTGCTCTGCCTTCCACTTTTTGGACCCAAACCCTTATTTCTTTGTGACCCCGGAACCCTCCACTTTCTTGCCCTAACTTCCTGGCTCTCCCTTGAGGCTTTTCATCCTCCTACGTCCCACCTGCCTCGGAGTCCCTTCTCCCCAATACGCTTTGTTATTTGTGCTCCACCTATGGGTAAAATCCCCTATGTCTTTGATGCTCTTGCTTATCCAGGTAGATTACTTTCCATCTTTTTTCCTCTTTACCATCTATCTTTCTGCTTCTTATTTGTTTCCAACAATCCCTGAATTCCTTGGCATCTGACTCCCAGCTTTCCTCTTTAAGCTGATCCTGCCTTAAAGGAGTGAAACCATAGTGTTCATACAACATTCCAACATCAGGGCCACCCTGTTGCTTATATATGCATCTCCATTGACCTACATCTGCGTGCTTCTTCAACTGTCATCCTCATGGCCAAACACCATGATCTGTGGCTCCATTTCTGAAATTTTATACTCTAATATCCTACAACTTCTTATCCTGCCCCCTTTCTCACTACCTTACTTCCACTGCATGTGCTACTGAATTTACTTGAGCCGTAAACCTTCTCATTCCTTTGTCATCCTTTCCCTATCTTTATTCCATTCTCTGTTAGAAATTATTTCACTGAAACCAACTCCTTTATACCTTGACCTGGATCAATCCAACTGTTTTCTCCTTTCTTGCACTCAGACTGTTGATCACTACAGAGGAAACCATGCACCCAAACAGTGAGGTGTCAATACAAATGCATTGTTCCCAGCTCAGCTGGGTCCTCTACAGCCTCACAGACAAGTTCCTAGACACTCTCTCCTCGTTCCTCAGATTGGCACTTTCATAACTCTCAGAACTCTCCCAAAGCCTTTATGATTTAAATTTCTTTTTCATTCTCAGCAGGAGAATTTGCCTTCTACTTCAAAGAGGATATAATATCGAACAGGTGGGAAATCCCTCAATATTCCATACTTAAACTTATCAAGTTATCTACTTTTATGTTCATCATTACCATTTTTCTTTTATATGTCCTTGTGAAAGATGAATCCCTCTAGATCCATGCTCTTCCTGCTTCTTCAAAAATCTGAATTAACCAATATCCCTTTGCCTGTGTTTTCAGTGTTTATTCTCTTTACTGGACCTCTCCCAATTTAAATTTAAAATAAAGGAAGAACAAAATAATATTCTTGTTTTTTTTTTTTTTTTTTTGAGACAGAGTCTCACTCTGTTGCCCGGGCTAGAGTGAGTGCCGTGGCGTCAGCCTAGCTCACAGCAACCTCAAACTCCTGGGCTTAAGCGATCCTACTGCCTCAGCCTCCCAAGTAGCTGGGACTACAGGCATGCGCCACCATGCCCGGCTAATTTTTTCTATATATATATTTTAGTTG
>CM052441.1:52405260-52566303 GCA_028533085.1 Varecia variegata
ACTCTTGCTCAGGCTGGTCTCGAACTCCTGACCTTGAGCGATCCACCCGCCTCAGCCTCCCAAGAAGCTGGGATTACAGGCGTGAGCCACCGCGCCCGGTCCAAAATAATATTCTTTACCTTTATGTCTTGGACTCACTATCTTGTTACTCTCCTTTCTAGCAAAGCAAAGTTTCTGGAAATAACTGCTTGTGTGATATTTGCTATCTCCACGTCCACACTTCACGCCCAATCTCTATCTGGCTTTGTCTTCTTGTTTCACTGAAATTGTGCTGGCCATGAGCACCGACAATTGATTCATCACTAAAGCCAATGCACTTTGTTTCATATATATCTTACTTGACCTTTTCTGTAGCATTGCCAATCACTTCCTCTTTCTTGATACTCTCACCACACTTAGTGTATTAGGGTTCTCCAGAGAGACAGAACCAATAAAAGATAGATAGATAGAGAGATAGGTAAGAGGGGAGTTGTTAGAAGCATTGGCTTACTTGATCATGGAAGGAGTCTGAGGAGTCCTGCAACAGGCCGTTTGAAACCTGGAGACCCTAGGATGCTGGTAGCGTGGCTCAGTCCAAGTCCAAAGACCTCAGAACCAGGGAAGCTGATGGTGTAACGCTCAGTCTGAGGACAAAGGCCTGAGAACTGAAGTGGTGGGGGATGGTGGTGTAGGTCCTAAAGTCCAAAGGCCCAGAAGCTTGGAGTTGTCGGTCAAGGACAGGAGAATAGTGCATCCCAGCTTCAGCAGATAGATCAACATATCTCCTTTTCTCTGTTCCTGCTCTCTCTGGGCCCCCAGCAGATTGGATGATGCCCGCCCACATTGAGGGTGGATCTTCCCTACATAGTCCACTCAGACTCACATGCTAATCTCCTTTGAAAACACCCTCACAGACACACTCAAAAATAATGCTTCGCCAGGTTTCTACGTATTGCTGAAGCCAGTCAAGTTGACACCTAAAATTAACCATCATCCTTAGGTTCTACGACCCTGCTCTCTGATGTTTTTCCACCTGTAGATTCTACTTAGTGATCTAACACTTATTTGTTGCCATTATGTTCTCTACACCTCACATTCTAACTAGTGTCTCTGAGTGACTTCATCCATTCTTCGATTTTAACTAGCACTTATTTGCTAGTATATGTCTGTAGCCTACGTCTTTTTCTAGAAATTCCATGGTTCTATTTCCAAATATGAGAATTTCTTTCTTAATTTGGTACCTCAAACTTGACATACATGAAAACAGATTCTCCATTTTATCCCATCTGTTTCTGATCCTCCCTTTTAAGTGTCTGATCTTAGGGAGTGGTTTCAACATCCACTAAGTATCTAACCCATAAATTTAATTCATTTTTGAATACTAATCCTCTAATATTCATGCAATCTTCAAATCCTGTCATTCCTCTCTAATACATTCTTAATCTGTCTACTTCTTTCCAGTATGATTGCAACTACTTTTGCTTACATTTTTCATTTTGATTACTGGAAAAGTTTTCTAAATAGGTCCCCATTCCATCCTTCACATTGCTACCAAAGCAGTTATTCTAAAAAGAAATTTGAAAACATTTCAAACTTTTCAGCAAGGCATAAAGCATTCTTTATAATTTGGATGCTGTTTGCTTCTGCAGACTTTCTCCTACTATTCTCAAAATATTTTTGGCAGACATCCTTTCTGCAGGACTTACCAAAACCTTTCATATGCTAATAGAAAGAAACTTAGAGACTGTGGTAGGCAACATTTCTGAAACTTATTTGATTATAGAACACTTTTTTCTTTTTTCATAGTTCTATGTTAGCAATAATCTCCAAGGGCCAGTAATATTCCAATATTTGAGAAAATGATACAATAGCCTATATATTTTGTCTAGATTTTATCATTAAGATTGATGTTGCAAAAATACGAAAACCAATAATAAAAAATACATTTCAGAAGAAACTTATCATTAAAGGATAGGTTCCATATTGTGTTATAGACAACTTGTCACAAACATAATGCCTTTGAGATAATTTCAATAATATTATTAATTTTAATCAAATAAATGAAAGCAATCCCACATTTGTCTAGATTTAGCAAAAAAATTGGATATTCTATAGAAACTTTTTTATTACTCAGAAATTGAAGTGTTTGTTTTAATTATTGCTTAGTCCTAGGGCCAAAATAGTACATAAAACAATTTTTTTCATTATTCAAATGTAACTGCATTTCTCTCAAGATTTTAGGCATATAATGCATGGCATACTTTAGATATTTGTACTTTATAATGGAAGAATATGAATATTGTCAGTGGTAAAAGTAGGTCATAAGGCAGAAGTCTCATTGTCTAACACATGTAATGTTAATTTCTATCCACTGGTCAATTTTTTTGAAAAAAACATAGTGATCAAATTGAGATTTGCATTTTCTGCATTGAAGGCAATCAATAAGTGATTGATAAATTTTTCCAAAAGGGTGACCTCTGCCTTACTGGTGTTTACTTCTTGTGGTACTCTTTTTTGAGATTTTACCCGAAAGCCGCAAACTATGTTTAAGTTTTCCTAAAAGAGAAACTTCTATTTTGAAAGAGATAACACATGTAGCAGAAAAAATAGGCTTTCTTGATTAGTTGCATTCATTTGTAAACACTTAAAAATGTCTGTATGTTATAGAAACAAGTGTTATAAGAGGTAGAGAGGAAGGAAGTGAGAGGATACCTTATTAATAAAGTCAACTCAGACCTGGCTGCTGACAGAATTGCTGACAGACTATACAATGATATAACTTCAGACTGTTAATTGCATCCTCAACCTTGTTGCTAACCATCTGTGCTAACAGTTTTGCTCTCTTTTTTTTACATGAAGAAGTGCCATTTTAAATTTCACTTTCCTTGTAAAATTGAAGTGTTAAAAAAAAAAAAAAAGAACACATAGGTGCTTAGGCTGTTTGACTCAAGACTATTCCCTCACGTCTTTCTTTGGAAGCCATCATTTTTCTTTGTCAGCATTCAGATCTATTTTTATAATGCAACAAAAGAAAAAATAGAAGTTCATAAGAGAAAGAGTAAAGAATAAAAATCAAGCAAAACTTGCGTTTCACCTTCATTAAGATGATCCTGGCTCATTCATCTCAAGACCTTAAATACCTCTTTCCTTGTCTACAAAGTCATTTTTCTCCAAAGATATAGTAAAACTCACTTGTGTATTGAAAACCATGGCTGCCCTATTTTTTAACCAAGAGAGGACATTACGAACTCAAAACTGATGTCTGTGCCTTTTAGTAGCTTAGTATTGAAAGAGGCAATAAGCAGGTGGGTAAGTATGTAGAATATCCATCAACAGAATAAACTGAGAGACCAATCAATGGATGAACAGTTACGAGCATGCGGAGATAAATTTTCCTTCTTTCAGTCATCAGTGGGATGCTTGATGGGTATCCTTCGATTACAGCTTTAGGTTTCCCTTTTATGTACAATTTTAAATAAACTTAAATTTCAAAATAATTTTAGGTTTACAAGGAAGTTGCAAACTGAGTACAGAGAGTTTTTGTATACTCCAAACACAATTTCCCCTATTGTTAATATCTTATACTACTATAGCTCATTTGTCAAAACTAATGAACCAGTATTGATTTATTATTATTCACTAAACCCCATAATTGATCAGATTTTCTTAGTTTTTACTAAATGTCCTTTTTATGTTCCAGGATACCACATTACATTTAGTTATCATGTCTACTTAGATTCCTTCATGCTGTGACAGTTTCTCAGACTTCTCTATTTTTAGTGAATTTGAGATTATTGAGGATTAATGGCCAGATATCCTATAGAATATCCTTCAGTTGGATTATTTGATAATATTGTCCCAGACTGAGGACATGGGGTTTTGGGAGGAAGACCAAAGAGGTAAAGTCATCACATCATAACCAAGGATACAGGCTGTCAACCTGACATCACTGTTGATGTTAACGTTTATCACCCGGCAGAGGCAGCATTTACCAGGTTTCTCTACTGTAAAGTTCCTCTCTGTCCCTATTTCCATACTGTACTATTTGGGAGGAGGTCATTATGTACAGCTTATACTTAAGGACTTAAAAGTTATGCTCCTTGTCTTTGAGGGTGGAGTATCTACATAAATTATTATTCTGTATGGAACATCTGTCTTTTCTCCCTTATTTATTTATTTAATCATGTATTCATATAAGTATGCACTCATGGGTATTCATTTTATACACTAAATTATAATGTGATACTACAATTTTTTGTTGATCAAATTATTCCATTATATGTTATTCAAAATTGGCCATTGGGACCTCTTCTTTCAGTTGGCTCCTTTTTTATTTTGATAGGTCCCCATTCTTTTTCTTTTTTCTTTTTTTTTCTTTTTATTATTTTTTTAGAGAGGAGGTCTCCCTCTGTTGCCCAGGCTAGAGTGCAGTGGTGTTGTCGTGGCTCACTGCAACCTCAAATTCCTGGACTCCAGTGATCCTCCTGCCTCAGCCTCCTGAGTAACTAGGACTACAGGCACATGCCACTATGCCTGGTAAATTTTTAAAAATTATTTGTAGAGATGGGGTGTAGATATGTTTCTCAAGCTGGTCTTGAACTCCTGGCCACAAGTGATCCTTGCACCTCCCAGAGTGTTGGGATTACAGGTGCAAGCTACTGCACTCAGCTCTTTTGGTTTGTTAATCACTTCATTACTTTCTGGCAAGTGAGATCCACCGGGCTCATCTTGTGTATTTCCTGTCCCAGTTCCAGAACCAGCCATTCCCCCAAGAAGCCTTGGTTCCTTTTATTGGACAGTGATATTAGAATTCCTTTACTTTTTGAGTGGAAAAGGTATTGATTGGATGTTTAGGAATGAAAAGAAGTCTAGGATTGATTTTTGTTAAGGAATGCAATTGGCAAAAAAAGTGTCCCTTGATAAACAGTCTCTTTGACAACTACCGTGGTAGGAAGACTCCTCCCTGTCCCCTCACAAATTAAAGCATATGTGAAAGGAAGGATTTAGAATTTTTGTATGAAGATTTTTCCTCAAGTTTTTGAGGAACGAAGAGGCAGCTCACTGTTTCCATGCCTTACAGCACCTCACAATATGCCTGGAATTAATAAGTTCTTGCTAAATATTTGCCGACTGATCGCAGATGACCGACCACAAATCTAAATTTTGTTTTGCTATATACAGAAGACAAGAAAAGGTAAATGTCAAAGATTTATAAACTGTGTCTTAAAGTTCCATTTTCTCATACCCAATTCTATTTTTTAAGATGCAGTCTGTATGCCGTAAAGATCAAGTCTGATTCATAAGTCTTATTAAAAGTTTATATTCATAAGTGATATTAAATTCATTATTTTGTGAAATGTGTTTGAGAATGGTTTTCGATTTGACAGTAACATGACAATTACTTATTTTCTCTTATTGTTTTAAATCTCATAATGCCCTTACTCTCCCACACACAGAATTTTGCCACACTTAAGTGATTCTTCTGAGCATAAAAAGCATTGGGAGAACATAAAAGTGCTATGAAGAAGACATTCCTAAGCATGACATCAATCGTTCAGCATTTGCACATCACTTAATGGATACTTAATATTCAAAAGAATTGCCAATTTTAGATACATTAAAATGTTTGTTATAATTAAAATATAAAATTATTTCATGACTTCAAGAAGGATAATGCTGTTTATATCTAACTCAAGGATAAAGGGGTTTAATGGGTTTTGTTTCTTAGTAAAATTAAATCTGAACTTTCAATTCTATCTATCAAGATTTGCAGCAAGCATTCAGAGGCTCTTTTGATAGTTTTGTATACTAAGATATTTCTCACTGAATCCAACCTCTGGTGTTCCATCAGATATCCACACATCATGCTTAACGCTAAAAGATTAAATGATTCAACTCACTCAACTGTAAGGAAATCAAGGTAAATGGCTTATGGCTTTCTAATTACTCTTTGGTGATATTTTACTCTGAAACACATTTCTTAATGATATAATACAGCATATGGATGTGATTTTAAAATATGCCCAGTGACATCCCATCAATAAATTTCTCAGGCCAGGAGGAGATAAAAAAAATCATTAAGTATTAGAAAAAGTCAATCTGTAAGTGATCAGGTCTTTTGCATGATTTTCTTTTGGTCTCGTTAAGGGATCTTACTACCTTCATTTTTCTGGCAATGAGTAATCGCTTCAGGCTATGCTAGATGTTGAATATATCACTGAGATATGCTGCTTAAGAAAGTCACTTGAAATCACAGAGATGACAGATTAGCCTTGGGAAGAAACATTTGTTTCCTACTTTTTCATTTCAAAAATACTGTTCTTTCCTTTTACTTTCTTTCCTTCTTTTCCTAAATTGTGGTAAGAACGCTTAGTAGGATCTACCCTTTTATCAAGTTTTTAAGTATACAATATTGTTCACTACCAGTACAAAGTTGTACAGCAGATCTCTGTATAACTGAAACTTTATATCCACTGAACAGCAACTCCCTAATTTTTCCTCCCCCACAATTACTTTCAACAACCCACAGTTTTACATTTGCTGTGGGTATCTTTATACAGTATGCTTGGTGTCCATAATATTATTACATTCCTAATGGTCATTATGTCCTTTGATGCTGAGTCATGGTCTGGATTAGTCAGATTGGCTGGCCAACTGGTCTCCAGCCTAAAGCAGTTTGAGTATTGGCATTAAGGTACAAACTCTGGTATTCCCTTATTAACACCCTTTCCTGGGGCACAATAACTGGTGCTCATTCACATCTAATCCCATTGTCTGAGTCTACAATATTGTTCAAAAGAATAATAGGCAGTAAGTAAAGAAATATCTCTATTAGCACAAATTTTCAGTGAACCAAATGTCATATGTATATATGCACACACACACGCACCATTCATATGCTTACATTTAGTTATACAATACACACCTGAGCTCTCATGTTATTGTAGAGGAAAAATATCAGCTGGAATACTCATATGATAGTTTCTTTTCCACATTGACTGCCATTCATATTATACGACATTCAATAAAGTCATTTGATAAAGTGATTTTGCCAATAACTTGTTCTGCTTTCTTTCTAAGCAACATATTAGTTCTTAACTTTGCAATGGGTTTTTGCAGCAATAAAGTGACTCGTACTTTTTTGAAATGCCAGGAAATTTTAATGTGTTGTGCACCTATTTGATAAGGTTACATAAAAGACAATGCACTGAAGACCAGGGACAAATGAATTGCAATTGGTCCTATAAAATAGAATTTAGATTATTCATCAAAAATAATTCAAATTTTCTGGAAACAAATTAATTAATACCAATCAAAAATTAAATTGTGCATACTACAGGAGAGAGGTAGGATAGTATAATGGTGTTCATATGGGTTTTAGAATCAATTGGTCCTGGTTATAATTCCTGCTTTCTGTGGACTAGTGGCAAATTATTAATATAATTAATGGTGTAATTAATGGGACATTAGCATTCACACCAGATTTCATTTTTCTTCCATCTTATTTAATACCAGTGTGGTAAACACATGAAAACAGGTTAAGTCTCTTGTAATATTTATAAAATTACATAACAACAATATCTCTCATGGCAGAGAAAGTCAAATTTTAACTTCTTTTTCTTTGTCTTTGTCAATTAAATAATTATTTTTCAAATATAAAAATCAAAAATTGAACTTCTGAAAACCATGCTGAAATTCTTACCTCCTAGTGAGGTGTTACCAAGGAGGTCTTGGTTAGTTTTCTTCAATTGACGTCTAATTTACTTAAATTTTGCTTCTAGCCAAAGCTAAGACCTGTAAGTATGGTAAAAATTAAAATTCTTAAAAATTTAGTTTAAAAATTAAAGGCTTAATTAAACAAAAAAGAGAAATGCTCAAAAATAACAACTCTTGGGAATGCTACTGTTAATTGACTGATAATTCACCAGTAATCTTTTCTGAAAGTATTTACTTACTATACTATATAGTATCTATATTTTCCTGACTTATGAAAAGTAATTTAAGAACATATTTTTATTATTAAAGTTTAAATTATTCAGGATTATACAGAATAAACAATTAATACCCAATTAAATTCTTCCACTCTTTGAACAACACTCTCTTCCCCATTATGTAACTACCTTTGTCTCAGTTTAGCATATATCGTTTTAGGATTTTTTCAATAACTTCTGTTTTGTTTTTTAAATGTTTTCAATAACTTTATACATATTCATATGTATCCAGATATGTTTATACATATATATGTGCTTTTTTACATAATTGAGACTTTCTTATTTTATTCTGAGACTTGCTTTTTATACTGAATAGTTTGATTTTGATACTTTAATCTGTCTTATAGATTCACCAGATTATTTTCAATGGTTGCTTAGTATTGATTGGTAAGAATGTACCATTATATACTTTCCTCTTATTCTATTTATCGACATGTTGATTTTGTCATTCTAAATTTGCAATAAACATTTTTATGCAGGCATCTTGGTGGTGTATACAAGTGTTTTTGGTAAATAAACTACCACAGGTAGAATAACTGGGTCAAATGATGTAATTTAAATTGTTACGCTTCACGTTGGGCAGATGGAAGTAGGGGATGCACACCTAATGGGTGCGGTGTGCACCGTCTGGGGGATGGACATGCTTGAAGCTCTGACTCAGGTGGGGCAAGGGCAATATACATAAGCTAAATATTTGTACCCCTGTAATATGTTGAAATAAAAAAAATGTTTTATGTTTCACCACCATGTTATCCAAAAGGGCTCAAGTCATTTCCACTCTAAATCAAATTTCTACCAACTCTTGGCAACAATGGATATTATGAACTATTAAAAATAGTACTAATGAAAAAAATATTTCATTAAGCTACAAAACTTGCATTTGTTTATTAATTAGTAAGGTTAGGTATTTTTCCTTTATTTATGGATTATTTTCATTTCCTCCATAAAATAATTATCCATACTTTGTCCTTTTTTATCGTGTTGTTTGTCTTTTCATAATTTGTAGACACTACTTACATATAAAAAATTGAGCTTTTGTCCAATTTCTTTGCAAATATCACCTTCCAGATTTTTAAATTTTAAAAAATTTTATTTATACTATCTGTTGCTGTTATGCTGAAATTTTTGATAATTATGCAGTTGAGCCTGTTACTTTTAAAATTTATCAGTTTTAAATTTGGCTTAAGAAGTCTGTTACAATTATTTAAAGAAAAAAACAGTTTCTAGCAAGAGAAATGATCACTGGTCAGACCAAATAATAATATGTTCATAATAATGGTTTTTCGTGAATTATTATTTAGGTTAATAAGTCTTGATCCTTAGATTTAAATTTTCTGCTGAATTATTTAATGTTATTACAGATGGTTCATTTCCATTTTAATCATCAATTTATATTTCTCATTCACTGCTTGGCATACTCTAGTCTCTATAGGAAAGTTAAAGAATGCAGAGATGATATTACCTCTACTTCCTTGGAACTTATTTAGGTGAAACAAATATGTTTATAATAAGTAAAGGACATGAATTAAAGCACAGTTTGAATTTACAAACATGTGTATATAAAGACCACACTCTTATCTCCTAGTGGGAAGCAGAGGCAGAAAGCCTGAAGCCTAACAACTCATTGCATGTAATTGATAATTTGCAATAATTCCTGGATCTACAGAATAGCATCAAGGTGGCATAAATAGTTTTCTGCTTTGTTGAGTGAGTGCTTTGAAGGCCTCAGAACTTTAGGGAAGCAAAGCATAATGCCTAAGGTTGTGGAGCAGATTTAACCTGTGCTTGGGACAGAGAGATAAGAGAGGCTTAAGCACTATTGGGGGCAGAAGGGGAGAGAGTCATGTCAGCACCGAGGACAGCAGAAAGCGGGAGGGAGAACAGGAGCCAAGGTCAACCTTCGCTCACTGACAAGCTTAAATATTGTGTGGGTGTGTTTTTTCATTCTCTACCTCACTTAGCAGAGAACCTGACAGTGACATTACAAAAGTATGAATTAGTGATATAGAAAGCAAAGCAGCTATAACCTCAAATAAAGGAAAGCAGGCTCTAGTTCTAAAATGACTTTAGGATTTTTAGTGAAAGGAAAGTGACTAAATGCAACTGTGACCATTAGCACTTGCACCGGGCTCCAGGGATGTGGGTTGAGGGTCAGAGGACCTCAGTTCTAGCCGTGCCCCCTCCTTGCTAGGTATCCTTGGCCCCACTACTTCATCTTTCTGAGCTGTAACTCCCTCACATAATATTAGGAATAATGTTAATTAACTCCCTATTAAGTAATTGTAAAGACTGAGCTCACAGATATTAAATGCCAGCACAGGGCCTTGCACATAGGCAATACCAAATTTAAAAATGCTAACAGGCTGGGCACTATGGCTCATGCCTGTAATCCCAGCACTCTGGGAGGCTGAGGTGGGAGGATCACTGGAGGTCAGGAGTTCCAGTACAGCCTGAGCAAGAATGAGACCCCATCTTTACTAGAAATAGAAGAAATTATTCAGGCACAGTAGCCCCCAGCTGTAGTCCCAGCTACTTGGGAGGCTGAGGCTGGAGGATCTCTTGAGCCCAGGAATTTGAGGTTGCTGTGAGCTATGATGATGCCACTGCACTCTAGCCTGGGTGACAGAGAGAGACTTTGTCTCAAAAAAAAAAAAAATGCAAACAGTTATTGTTATAATAATTAAGTATTTTTGTATTCATCCCATTTCAATTTGTTATTCTCACTATGAGATTAAGATAGAGAAGGAATTATTATTATCCTTAAGTGAAGAAAATGAGATAAACTGACTTGCCTAATAAGGTGACAAAGACATTGAGCTTTTGACCTTAGGCCTCATGGGTCTTTTGGTTATGCAATTCTGAAGAAAAGTCAACGTGGTAAGAGATAAGAAATAAACACAAATGAGATTTATTCTTAATGTAGCTCCTCCTGGATAGAAAGAGTATGCTGTGTGTCTTCTATACATAATTTCATTATATCATTACCATCCTGTGGAGTAGAACTCCCATTTTATAAATAAAAGAGGCGAGACTCCTGCAGCTTGAACTACTCCTGTAAGGTTACATTCACCGGTAAATGGAAGAAATAGGAGTCACTTGTTATTCTGGCTAGTCTTAGAATGTAAGCTCTTTTCATGAGGTCAGGCAGGAATTAGTCATCTATTGATGGTGCTGCAATGTAGAAGAGAGATAGAATGGAAGACAGAAATATCATCTGCAATGAGTTAACCTGGATCTATCTTGTGAACACATTTCTCAAAAAGAAAAAAATATTAGATCTTTCTGGTAGGTTTAGAAAAAAAAAAGAGGAGAAGAGTTATTTTCTGCATGGTGGAAGAACAGTGGGGTGAAAGTAGAATGAGGGAAGCCAATATTTCAGAAACTCAATGTCATTTAAAAAAGAAGAGGAGGTGCTAAAAATTGTTGACTATGGAGAAGAACAAAATTCAGGAGGATGAGTGCTGGAAAAGGAGTTTGGAACTGGCAGAGGCAACCCTCTGGGAGGAGATTGGAAGCCATTCTCAAATAGAATATAGGGAAGTCAGGACATAATTTATATTAAAGAGAGAGAAAGCAAGACAATATAAAAAAGAAAAACAAAAAATAAAGATCATCAAATTCTCTCTATAAGTATAAAGTTAGAGAAAAACAGTCTTATGAATTAAAATGTTTAATGAAAAGATAACATTTATAATTCCATGAAAATGTAAAATTTTATGATTTTTTGATACTGATGGAGGAAATAAGTTTTCTTTGACAACATCATTAACTTACATAAAGTGTACTTACTTTTATATATTAGTTCTACTCCTTTTTTCAATGAATACTAATGTTGCACATTTATTTCACTGTTGGATATTGATTGACATAGTATTTCTCCAGCAGAAGATTGCATTAAAAGCAAACTTATTTCCTTTTCTTCCTTACAGAGAGCCCTTCTTGGCATTCTCTTATCATTTCCCCCGTGATTTTTTTTTTATCATAAGGTTGTTTCAAACATAGCTTGAGAATAAAATGTTCCCACACTCCTAAGAAATGGCTGATTTTTCTGTAGCTGTGGTAGCAAATAGTCACCAGACGTGGTTTTAAAACTGCTTGCTCAATCAATGGCAGTTCTAGAAACCATCAGAATGGATTTTACACAAATTTGAAGAATTGAGGGCACTGCATCTCAGAAAACATGCATTTGCAAGTCAATCAATTAGTAACAATCCCAACTTCTGAAAGGCAGTTGATCAGAAAAAGACTCACTCCAAAGAACAAACTTCTGGAAGTTAATTAATCAATGACATTCTCGCCTGCGAAACCATGTTTCTACAAATGACATCAATGCACTTATTCCTCTGAAAGTCTGCCAGTCACTGAATCCCACTCTTCCCCCCAAACCCTGTATAAAATCAGTAGTCCTCTCCGCTCTGAGAGAGAGACTGTGTCTGACCAGTATATTTTGCCCTTTTTAAAATAAGGGCTAAGTA
Organism: Varecia variegata; assembly: GCA_028533085.1. Taxonomy (NCBI): domain Eukaryota; kingdom Metazoa; phylum Chordata; class Mammalia; order Primates; family Lemuridae; genus Varecia; species Varecia variegata. The sequence continues at coordinate 52,417,706 of CM052441.1, forward strand.
TTTTTTTAAATAAGGGCTAAGATATCGAGGCTTAGTTTTAATCCTTTTGGCACTTGAACACTCTGAAGGTTAGCAATTTATGCAAAAGTCTTCAAAAGAATATATGTCATATCTTTTGACTCGATAATTTAATTTCTAGAAATTTGTCCAAATTGACAACTCTGCAGAATCTTTGTTGTGCATTGTTACATTTAATTCTCACAACCACTCTACAATATGAGCCCTGTTTTTATTTTCATTTTTCATTTGATGAAAGCAAAATGTTTGACAAAACATATTTGATAAATATTTAAATTGAAGTGTTATTTATATATGTGAAAACTCAGGGCCACTTAAATACCCAAGGTAAGAAAAGAGTTAAACAAACAGCCTTATAGGGACACCTACAAAAAATGAATACGTTAAAATGTTTGTGGTTTGATATTGAGTACAAAATCAAAACACAAAATTATAATTATACCATGTAAAATTATATGGATTAGAAACTAAAGGAAACATGAGCAAATATAACTGTGTGAACTTCTGGGGTGGCTGGATTCTGAGTGAAATATATTTTATGGAGTTTTTAAATATTGCTCTAATGTTTGTGTAATAACAAAAGTAATCTAACTATAAATTGTAGTTTCTACATTTAAGAGATCTAGCCAACCATCTCATATTCTGTGGAAATTCCAACGTCCTGCAACAGTTTTCAGAATTCCAGGGGTCACACAAACTCTCTATTATTTAGGGCTCTGAACTCCTACCCTAGAGATTTTCAAATTCCACTCATGTCTTATCTACCATAAATGCTCCCTTTCCTCTGATTGTTTTGACCTGCATGTGGAACTAAGGCTTTAAAATTTCCATGAAACCTTTGCACAATGCATATGTAAGGTTAGGAAATATTTCTGAAGTTTTAGATGGAGCAGTGTTACATCACAGCAAAGTACGAAGTTAATATTGAACGCAGACCACCTCTTTCCTAAAGTGCTTTTGGGTACCCAGCACATCTTTTGCCTTCTCCTCCTTAAAGACTTGTTGATAAGTTCCCCTTACCTTATCACACAAGGCAGATTTCCATCTTCAACATAAGCTCTGAGCATAATAAAGATTGATCTTGTGCTCCTATGCATAAAACCATGGGAGCACATACTAGGTTTCACCCATTAACAACACAGATTTATCTGGAGGCAGATTATGATATTTCAAACATAATGATGGATTAATCACTATATTCATTTTGGGGAATTTAAATGGCATTAATTCAAAGTCATAAATTTTAAATTAGCATCCTATTATGTTTAGAGTACAAAAATAATATGAATTACAAACGAGTAGTGGGACATAAAAAGTGAAAGGGGAAATTAATTTTTTCAATAGGAAGAGATAAAGTAAAAAGGAAACTGAAATAAAGAACAGTTGAAAATAATTAAAATTAAAATTCAAAACCTATAGGATGATAATTCATTCTGTAAGGATAGCTAGAAAACTCACAGGGATAATATGCATCGTTTTAAATAAATGTTTAGGGTGCTTTTATCTGCCTCTACTTCTTCTAAGTACTTACTAACATAAATATTCATTCCACAGTGTTTTTCCTAGGGGAGCTGGTTTTCTTGTCTCTTTGTAGCATAGCTATAGGGAAATCATAGTCTCTAAAAATAAAAATTTAAGACCAATTTGAAAATAATAAATTCAAATTTTCTAGACAGCTTTGTTGACTAATTCTTTCCCCAGAGCATATAAGTCTAAGCATACACTTAGAGCTGCTTATATCTACATATCCAAAATAAGGATATATCATTAAAACGGATAAGAAGAGAAAAGAATATAAAGTAGCCATTATCATAGGCAGTCTTCCATAGGCACTGATCTTGACCTTACTATCAAGGCAAAAGCAAATTGGCTCATTTTTTTGAGTAATCAAAATAAAGCAGTAAGTTCTCCTGGGCACAGAGGGTAAAAGTAATGTGTCCACACTTTTCTCTGAACTTATCCAAGTTTATGGGATACTGTATCACCAACTATGGTTCCTCAATTTCTTTAAATAAGTTTTACACATCTGGATGAAACACTGTCCATGACATGGGTGATATTGAAGGGAATAATGCAAGAACAAGTAATCTATTTTTCCATCTATCCATCCATCCATCCTTGTCCATCCACTCAGGCATCCATCTATCCATTTCTACTCCATCTACTACTCCTTGGGGAGGGGAAAGATTTGAGGCACCAAGAATCATTTTCTGCTGCATATAAAATGGTCACAACAAACACTGGGACTCTGGAGCCTCTCACACTTGTGGTCCCTCCCAGGCTACCTCAATTAATCTCGAAATTCCCTCTTTTTTTTTTTTTTGAGATAGAGTCTTCGCTCTGCCCGGACTAGAGTGCCGTGGCGTTAGCCTAGCTCACAGCAACCTCAAACTCCAGGGCTCGAGCAATCCTACTGCCTCAGCCTCCCGAGTAGCTGGGACTACAGGCATGCGCCACCATGCCCGGCTAATTTTTTCTATATATTTTTAGTTGGCCAGACAATTTCTTTCTATTTTTAGTAGAGACGGGGTCTCGCTCTTGCTCAGGCTGGCCTTGAACTCCTGAGCTCAAACGATCCTCCCGCCTCAGCCTCCCAGAGTGCTAGGATTACAGGCGTGAGCCACCGTGCCTGGCCTCGAAATTCCCTCTTAAGCCTAGTTTCCTTAACTGAAAAATGTGCTAAATGATACTTTGTTTAGAAATTCAACACCACAAATATTAAGTGCCTATTATCCACCAGGTAGCACAGTAGGAAGGCTTAGTACCAAAGAGACAGGTCTTATAAAAAGGAGCTCTTCTGAATAGTCTCTTAAACAAAAATATAACAAACAAGTGAAATAGACTTTAATATGGCAGAAGGGGTTTAAATTAGAAAAAGGTCAGAGCACTAAACATTCAAATATGATAGAGAAATAGATTTGGGGATATTCTTTTCAAAGCATATTTATGTATTATAACAGATATCAAATGAGATTTAAACACAGGAAGCATGAGACTGATTTTGAATTTGCCTCTTATACCTACTATACATTATTTGAAGGTATAGAATGTGTTTTTCTATTGGTAAATCTTCTTTTATTGTTTATAACCCTCTCAAATTCAAGAAGCTTTTCAAATAGCATAATAAAATATTTTCAAACTACCTAATAAAATAAGCTCCCCTGGAAGTCGACATTGTGATTGGAAAGCAATAGGAAGAAAGCTTGATTTATTGATAAGGGAGAGTATGCTATAAATTTCCTCCATATTAAAACTGGGTGGATTATGAGATCACTCTTACTTAGAGAAATTGCAGCAGATGAGCATAGTGATGCAGATGTTAAAGGAAAGGATCACATATCCAAGGGTAGGCATGCTTTACTTTATAAAATGAATCTAATTCTTCTGAAATATTATGTATAAATCTAATAAAAATGGTACCAGGGAAGATTGCTATCTAAGAAAACACATGATGAATGCTTTTGTGAGACAAATGATGATATTTCATACTAAAAAGATCACTTTCACTTTATGTATAGTCACGTGTCACTTAACAACAGGGATACGTTCTGAGGAATGTGTCGTTTGGTGACTTCCTCCTTGTGTGAACATCACAGAGGGCACTTACACAAAGCTAGATGGTATAGCCTAATTAAATACCTACGCTATATGGTATAGCCTATCGCTTCTGGGCTACAAACTTGTACAGTATGTTACTGCACTGAGAATTGTAGGAAATTGTAACACAATAGTAAGTATTGATGTATCTAAACATAGAAAAGGTACAGCAAAAACATAGTATAAAAGATAAAAAATGGCACAACTTGATAGAGCACTTACTATAAATGGAGCTTGAAGGACTAGAAATTGCTCTGGGTAATTAGTGAGAGACTAGTGAGTGAATGTGAAGGCCTACGACATCACACTACCGTAGACTTATAAACACTGTACACTTAGATTATGCTAAACTTATAAACATTTTTTTCTTTCCTCAATAATAATTTAACCTCAGCTTACTATGATTTTTTTTACTTTATACATTTCTTAATTTTTTAACTTTTTGACTCTTGTAAGGGCTTAAAGTATAAACATTGTACGGCTGTACAAAAATAATTTTTCTTTATATACTTATTCTATAAAATGTTTTCAGTTTTAAAAATTTTTCTTTTTGTTTTAAACTTTTTGTTAAAAAAAAAAGATACAAACACAACATTAGGTCTACACAGGGTTAGAATCATCAATACCGCTGTCTCTACCTCCAGCTCTTGTCCCAATGGAAGGTCTTCAGAGGCAATAACAGGCATGGGTCTGTCATCTCCTATGAAACCAATGCAACAATGCCTCCTTCTATAGTATCTTCTGAAGGACCTGCCTACTTGTTTTACAGTTAACTTTTTTTAAAAAAATAAGTAGTAGGAGTATAAATAATGATAAAAAATATAGTATAGTAAAAGCACAAATCAGTAAGACTCTCATTTATCATTAAGTATTACCTATTGTACATAATTGTATAGTATGCACTATACTTTTATATGACTAGCAGTGCAGCACTCAAGATTTGCTTATACCAGCATCACTACAAAAATGTGAGTAGTGGTATCTTATTGTGGTTTTAATTTGTATTTCCTTAATGACTAATAATGTTGAACATCTTCTCATATACTTATTAGTCATCCATATATCTTCTTTAGTAAAATTCAGATATTTTACCAAGAAAATTGAGTCTACTTTCTTACTAAGTTTTAAGAGTTCTTTATATATTGGGCATACCAATCCTTTATCAGATATGTGATTTACAAGTCTGAATTCTATGTTTTCATTCCTTTAAGAGTATCCTTCACACAACAATTTTTTAAACTTTTGTTTTAATTTTTGCTTTTGATTCGCTCATTGTAATGGGGAAGGCTGTGATCAGCTAATTAGTTAAAACAGAGCACATACTCCGAAGCAAATGAAAAGCCCCCAAATTCCAATATGTGTCATAGCTTGGAAGTTTAGACGTTGCATATTTTCTTACTCATAATTTCTCATAAACGTGGCTCTATAAAACTTCATTTTAAGTAAAAGATTCAGGATTTGACTGTTTTTTCATTGAAATGTTAAAGTTACATGCTCCTTTCATGTGGTCTGGGGTCAGCCTTCAAAACTCGTTAGGTAGCAGAACTGTAGCATTCTATCAACCAACAGTCCTCTGGAGCAGAGTTGTCTAAGATGGTAGCCGCTATTCGCATGTGACTGTCAAGCACTTGAAATGTGGCTAGTGTGACTCAGAAAATGACTATTAATTTTAATTAATTTAAATTGAAAAATTGATACTTGACTTAGATACTGAAAAGTTTTTAAATATGTGTAGGGTAAGTTGGGTTTGTGAACGTACCTTTTCAACTGTAAATTTTATGAACGTGAAATATAGATCAAGTATATCCAATAAAAATTTAACATCTGAACTGAGATGAGCTCTAACTACACACTGGATTTCAAAGACTTAGTATGAAAAAATGGATGTAAAGTGTCTCAATATTTTTTACATTAATAAAATGTTGAAATAACTATATTTGAAACATATAGGGTTAAATGAAATATAATATTAAAACCCATTTCACTTGCTTTTCTTTACTTTTTTAAAAAATGTGTGCACAAAAACAATTTAAATAATGTGTGGCTCACATTAAATTTTTATTAGATGGAACTGCTTTAGGAACTTATACTATATATTAAATTATATTTTGTGTGAAAATGCACTCAGTATTCTGAAATGGAATGTCAATAACCTATCCACCATCACCTCCAACCCTCAAAATATAATCAGGCACACCTTTTTTTTTTTTTTTTTTTTGAGACAGTCTTGTTTTTGTTGCCCGGGCTAGAGTGAGTGCCGTGTGGCATCAGCCTAGCTCACAGCAACCTCAAACTCCTGGGCTCAAGCGATCCTCCTGCCTCAGCCTCCCGAGTAGCTGGGACTACAGGCATGCGCCACCATGCCGGGCTAATTTTTTTTCCTATGTTTATATTAGTTGGCCAGATAATTTCTTTCTATTTTTAGTAGAGATGGGGTCTCACTCTTGCTCAGGCTGGTCTCGAACTCCTGACCTTGAGCGATCCACCCACCTCGGCCTCCCAGAGTGCTAGGATTACAGGCGTGAGCCACCGCGCACGGCCAGGCATACCCTCTTGTACTGTCTTCTGTGGAGAAAGATCAGAGCTCACCAAGTTCCAAGTCACTGGTGACAACTTTATATACTCAGATAGGAATTCAGCAAGAAAAGGACTGGGAGAATGGAGAATCAGGCTTGAGATGAGATTCTGCGTCTGGCAGTATTATGTGTTGTTAAGGAACAGAATCTCCTGATGCCTTAAAGATGCCATAAATTGTAGCGACACCTCTGCTTACTGAAGGGCTCCAGTTCATGGCTTACTTTCTTCTGAGGAAAAGGGATTGAGCTGCCTTCTTTCTTTCCCACTGACATGAATTAGTACTTACTGTGAACAGTATATCAGGATTTCCTCCTTCCTTACTTTCCAGTAATGTGAAATAGAAAGTAAGAGGCTCACATCTGTGCAAAGACCACTTCTCTTGTCTTTTGTATTTACCTTATTAAAGTTAATTTAATTATATATTTAGACATATATATATATGAATGATTTAGTGGTATAGGTGTTATCTAGCCAAAATTTGAACTCATTTTCAAAAGATAATTAATATAGAAAGAAATTGACTTGAACTTTATATTACAAATTATATTTTAAAAAGACATTTCAAGAACTTTTAATATTTACTTATTTTTCTAGAAAACTAAAAAAGAGCATAGAAATCTTAAGAATATTAAGTATGTGATTTATAAAAATATAATCAAACAATGTTGGGTGTATTATCCTATCATGATAAACAATTATTTCATGCTTTAACTTTGATACAATGTTAAGTTTACAGAAGATCTCGTCATATAAGATAACCTAAAACCATTCTATACCTAGGATGAGTTTTAGCTAATAATTTTCTGAAACAACCTAAGTTACCTATTAGTTCTAATTGAACCCATTTATCCCACAATCAAGGTAGACTGAGAAAGTAAATATATACTTACAGTATAGAGAACATATCATGGGAAGCACATAGACAGTTGTTAAACCACTTCACTGTATTATCAGATCCTTGAGTTATTACATTCTAAACCTGATGGGAGAAATAAACAATTACATATTAGTTAAATGTGCTGAGTGTACTATATATGTAGCTAAATTACCAAAGAAAACTAAAAGAAATCATGTATCACTCAAACATACATCTTTCTGTATGCATTATTGTGTCCTTTGCTTATATAAATTTGGAATTTCTTTCAATTTTTAGGAAAGTGCTATTGAATCACTTAAGTTATTTCAATATACAATAAGGAAAATATTAAAAAGAATGAATGCTATAATTGAAGCTCTAAGAAAGTGAGTATAAGATATTTTGATAACTAAATATATTTCATGGTCTCTATTTTTTATGTTTTCCCTGTACAGAATAAATTGTGTCCATATCACAAAAAACAAAAACAAACAATAAAATGAAGTTCCTAGGCCTGGCGTGATGGCTTATGCCTATAATCCTAGCACTCTGGGAGGCTGAGGAGAGAGGATCACTTGAGGTCAGTAGCTCGAGACTAGCCTGAGCAAGAGAGAGACCCCAGTCTCTACTAAAAATAGAAAAAATTAGCCACGCGTGGTGGCGAGTGCCTGTAGTCCCAACTACTAGGGAGGCTGAGGCAAGGAGGATCGCTTGAGCCCAGGAGTTTGAGGTTGCTGTGAGCTACGCCAACGCCACAGTATTCTAGCCTGGGTGACAGAACCAGATGTTGTCTCAAAAAATAGTTACTAAATCATCTGGATGTTTATAATTATCTGGTTGGTTAGCAAAGATCAAATAATTAGATGATTTGTCTAAACATCTTTCATTTTCATGTTGATATGTGCCAGACAACATACATAATTTGAGGGAAGTACTGTCAAATTTAATTCAAATATTTATTCTATAATGAATAAGGATTATATTTAACACAAAGTGGGAAACTAACCTACTGGCTTATATCACCCCAATCAAGAACAAGTATGTTTAAACTATGGAAAATTTAAAGTAAAAGGCAGATGTATTAATAAGTTCTTCCTTAAGATAATGCCCCCACAACTTTGTTGTATGAATTTATTCCCTGTCGAAGATGCATTTTTGCTGTAGAACAGATCCAATTGGCCTCTATACTTAAATGTTACCAAAAGTGGGTGTTAGGTATCCTGCACTCACTGCACACACATACACACCCCCCCCCCACACGCACATCTTTTGTTCCAATTTTATGTCCCCCAAACACTTGAATATTTTTTTTCCTGGAATCAGTAGAGTTTAAAACAAAATTCAGTCTGATTTCTCTGTGAATTTGCACATACTCTAGGATGGCGTTTAATAGGAAAATAACTTAACTTTCCACCTAATTTAGTGCTTTCCCCCTTACTTCTACTTTGATATTGGATTCAAACACAATTAAAAGTAACAAGAAATAGATCTTGTCTTAAAAGTCAAATCTCACCAAATGATTCTTTTCTCAAATGTGTAAGACATTGTAGAGAAATTACTTTGAGGTCAGGTATTTTGTAACATCTGTTTAGTATTTTTGTAAGGATGTGTGATTGTCATTTAATCGTCAAAGCCTTATGGTAAGGTAGGTTTTATTTTCCTCATTTTACTGGGTTATGATAATTCGTACAACTTGTGCCTATTAAGAAGCCAGAAGGTATTACAGCTGGGGGTCAAATCTAAACCTAACTTCAAAGTGCCTATTTTTTCTTATCACAGTCTTCACTTGCACATGGTTTCCTGGACATTGTTTATAAGACTATTCTGCCTAGATATTTAATTTCAAAACTATTATAGCTCCCAACTAGAAAAAAAATAACAAAAGGTTTTGTAGGGTAGATTAAGTGTTTTTGTTGAAACCGTGCATATCTGTGCTTAGGATTGTTAAATGAGTAAAACCACAAACACAATTATTGGATATGAAGCATGAAATGCATTGGTTATAATTTTTCAAATAGAATCAAAATACTCAATAACTTAATAAAAATAGAGAAGAGATATTTATACCTATATAAACTGGTTCCAGAGCATCTGTGATTGGTTTTTTTTTTTTTTTTTACTGTTTTCTGTCTCAGCATCAAATGCCATTCGTGCTCTCACTGTATCTGTTTTTTTTTACCATCCAACATCTGATTTCATGCTTTCAAATGACCTTGGCTGGGAAGTCAGAAAAATCAAACATTTAGAATTCTTTCTAGAATGAGAGCAAATAATGAGGGCCAGCAAGCACCCTGAGTTCTGTTATCTATTTGGTAACTCAGTTTTGTATGTGTGTGTTTTGGGAGAGTGTGTCTGAGTGTGTTTTTCCCAAATCGTGGCTAGGATTTAATGGGTCACCATGCTGAATAAATGGCACTCAAGTAATGGAGTTCCTCTTGTATTGTGCTTATTTTTGTTGATAATGTTTTATCTGAATATAGTTATTATCTCTATTTTCCTTTTTCTGTTACATGTAAGGAGAAAATCATTCTCTTCCATTTGCTGCCTTTGTGTCTAGGTCAGTCAAATACTGACAATACATTTTTGTCTTTGCTTTCATGTATGTCTCTCCCCTCTAGCAGTCAGGGCATCGGCCTCCCATGGGGTAGAGGTAGGAAAGGGACACTCAGTTTCTGTTATTTAAACATTATTTTGATGTATGGTTTAAAGACAGTCAGTTTTAGAAAGCCCTTCAGTTCCTTCTTACCATATCAAGAACAGGCTTAGTGGATTAGTCTATTATTTGGATGTTTTGCCAAGACCCAGAGATTTAATAATTTAAAGATGAAACATCTATGATTCACTAAATGTTGTTACTTTTCATCTTGATGTTTGTCAACTGACACAAATGATTGGGTTTGCATACAATTTTATTTAAAAGAGTTTAAAATCATGTAGAAAGAGGAAAAAACAGCCCTCTTCATCTATTCCTTTGAGAAACATCAGAAGAGGTGGGCAGAAAGATCACAGTGAAAGAGGCAAGTGGCTGCCACAGCTCTTGTTTTCTCCTCCCAGCTTTAAAAATTCCATATTGAGGGGATGCTCAGGGTTATGGCCTAAAATTTTGGGAAGAGATTACTGAGCTGAGAAATCCCGTGCCAATGGGCAGTGATCCTAGTAGTTAAGAGGGTCCCATGGCTTGACAGATGCAGTTTGCAATCCCAATTTCCCCTTGGCTTTTATGCGGCATGGATAATGAGTTGAAGGGGAAAATGGGCCTTCTATGAGCAAAATGGCTCAGTCACAGAGGTTTGTGAGGTTCTCAGCTTTAACAATGTATTGAACGAAGGAAGTAGCAGAGACTCTGAGGAATCTGATCGCCAAGATCCAGGCAGACTGAATTAAAAAGGGCCACCAGGCAGAGACAGAGCTGAGAAAGATCTGACTGTGAGAATGACAGCAGCCTCGTGGTAGCTCACAACAATGGGACTGGATAGGCCCGCTGAAGGGAGCCAGCAAGGGAAAGCAGACTTCATGAGCAAGGTCATGTTTGAGCTGAAGATAGAGACTCAGCCTTGTGTTCAAGACCTTGCATTACAAGGAGAGGAGGCACTGAGTGCAAAGGACCAGGACAGGAACAAGCAATGCGTTTTCAAGGAGAAGGAAAAAATCCCAGTATACTTGTAGTTGTAGCGACCCAGGACACCATGGTGGGGGGAGGTGGAACTAGATAGGCAGGTCATGTTGAGCTTCAAGGCCATTGTAAGGACTTCAGAGTTTATTTATAGTACAATGGACATGGGGGGGTTGACTGAGGGGGCTAGCATGAGCTAATTAAAATTTTAAAGGATTACTTCAAGTGTTCAGTTGATTATAGAGGGGCAAACCTGAAAGCAGTAGCCAGTTCAAAGGCTATTGTGGTAGTTCAGTTGAGAGACAATGGCAGTGGTTAAGTTTGGTGGAAAGAAGTATTTGGATTTGGGATATATTTGAATAAAGTATAAAATCCAATTCAGTAGTTCCATCATTTCACAAACACAAATGCATTTTTGAGCCATAATTGTAGGGCAGGTTATTATATTTTTTCTGTAGAGAAGGGTCAATTTAAATAATAAAAATTAGAAATTTATGCAGGATGTTTCCGTAGATTTAGGTAAAATTCACTGAAGGAGAAAAATATGGGGGCACATTCCTTTTATATAATTGTTTTCAGTTACTTTTGAACTAGTTGATTAAAGATAGTGCAAATGATTAAGATAAACATGGAATGATCTATAAATAAAAGAAACAGGGAAATAGCTACATGGAACACTACTCCTCTCACAAAGAAGAAACTGTAGAAGACTCTGAATGATGTTGTTAGAAATATCTCAGATGTAGTCAAAATTGAATTCCATTAATAGGAGCAAGTTTCTTAATTCACCAGATGTGATTATAGGACATTGAATTTTGAACAAATAACAACAATTACTTTATGCCACTTATAGTAATAAATGAGATTTGCTGCCAGAAGAGGTCATATTGCCAACTTCTGTGGCTGTACTTTAAATAGAATTTTATGACTTCAGAGTTACTAGACAGGGTCTTTAAGCCTTCCGTAATTCACCATATATTGTTTTTAAATGCCTTCTATATGCTAGAGAGCTGCTAGGTGCTATGGCTACACGGGTTTCTAACACACTCACCCTGCCCTTGAAAGGTTCACAATCTCAAGGAGGTAGGGGAGAAAGAGAACTGAGGACCGGTATACAAAATGTCTGGCTGGCGGCGCAAATGTAGCGGCATTCCATTTTATTTGGTGGAAACTTAATAGAAAATAGGCTGTGCAAACCTAATGTTGAATGATGACTCTGCGGTGCAGCATGAACATAGATAAGCAGGAAAGGAATAATACAGTTTGGGGCTAAAAAGTAATCTGGCTTTAGTGGAACTGAGCGATAGGGAGTATAATAAGGAGCATGGAGGGGGCAGGGAAGGTGAGCAGGGGCCCAGTCCTTGGAGGGTCCCTTGGTCATGCTGACAGTAGAAGCCTCATTAGCACTAATAATAATAATACCTAGTAATAAAAGAGTGCTCACTACATACAGGCACAGGTTTAAGGGTTTTATACATACATATTCTCATGCAATCCTACCAACAAGCTTATGAGGTATTATTATTCCAGTTTTAGAGATGCAGAATATGAAGCACAAAGAGGTTAAACAAGGTCATCCACCTTATAAGGGGTGCAGCTGGCCTGGAACCCAGACAGATTGATTCAGAGCCCCATTCTTGGTGCCACGCATCTGCCTCATGTGATCAACATGGGCTGATTTGGCCTTAAAGGATTCCTTTTGCATCATGTATATGAGAAATAAAATTTTTCTTCCCTTACAGTACAAAATTATTGGTTTGCTCTTTCTATTAAGTAGAAATGGAAATAAGAATCCTGGATCTAAAAGCACAAAGCCAGGCCAGAAGGAAAAGGGAGAACAGAAGGAAATAATGAATGTTTCCTGAGTATTTTACTGTGGGGCCAATTCTGGGCTACATGGCTTAAAGGTCATCTCAGTTGGTCCATATCGCTGCAGTACCTGAACAACAACAACAACAACAAAACAGTGGCTATGGGAGAAGTACATGATTGGTGCTTGCTTCTCTAGTTCCTTGTTTATTTTCACTATCTGGAATCTTTTACAGGTTGGGCTTTCTTCTTCCTCCTTTCCCTCTTAGCTGGCTTAGATGATCTGTCTTGACCCTTATAGTTAAAGTGAATAGGATACAGATCCTTGTGAACTGGTGAGAACAGAATCGGGGGTTGTGAAGAAAGCTAGCCCTGAATGATGCAGAGTTTCTAGAGGAGACAGATAATTAGTGGCACTTAGAACCACTGGCAAATATCAATGTCTTGAGGACTTAAAATATACTTATGCTTGGAATACAAGTTAGTAACTGTTAGTAAAAAAATGTTACTGGTGAGTAAAAACAAGAAAATACATGTGTTTTAATACGTGTATAGAGAATATTTTTATGGAATGCAGTTGCCTTCAGATGCTCCAGAAAAATCAACCTTGAATGTTTTGGTTTAGACCAGAGGTTTGCAAACATGTGCACTGAAGAGCCCAGGTGTGACTATTTTAGGCACTGCAAACCAAGAGGCAAAAATAAGGATGTTCTATATGTACCCATATATTATACAGTTTCTGTCAGACCTACCACACTCATTGTTGTAGACTGAAGGTAGATGTAAATAATGTGCTATAGTTTACCAAATTCTATTTTATATCATAATATTTTATTTTATTTTATTCTTTTAGAGATAGAGGGTCTTGCTTTCCCACCAAGGCTGGAGTGCAGTGGCCTGATCATAGCTCACTGCAACGTCAAACCCCTGGCCTCAAACAATCCTCCCACTTTGGCCTCCCAAAGTGCTGGGATTACAAGCATGTGCCACCACACTCAGGCCAAATATTTTTATTTTTAAATTTCATTGAGATAATGATCTAAAAATGGTTTGATATTTTGTGTTTTTCAATGACATTAATAAAAGTTAAGCATTCCATTTCTTTTTTTCTCTAGCTCTAAGGGGATCTTGGAATAATTAATCCAATGAACAAGAAACCCTGACTTTTGATATAGCAGGCCTGGGAGAGACAGACCAGTCAGTAGCCCCAGACCCTCCGATGGACATGGTAAGGGTTGAGCTGAGCTCCAGGTGCTGCTCTCAACGATTGCAGTGCACTTCTTGCTTGTTCAGATGAACAAGTGGTTGTGATTTCTGACCCTGTATGTTAAGACCCTCTCTGGGCCAGGCACGGTGGCTCACGCCTGTAATCCTAGCATTCTGGGAGGCCGAGGTGGGTGGATCGCTCAAGGTCAGGAGTTCGAGACCAGCCTGAGCAAGAGCGAGACCCCGTCTCTACTAAAAATAGAAAGAAATTATCTGGCCAGCTAAAAATATATATAGAAAAAAAAAATTAGCCAGGCATGGTGGCACATGCCTGTAGTCCCAGCTACTCGGGAGGCTGAGGCAGAAGGATTGCTTAAGCCCAGGAGTTTGAGGTTGCTGTGAGCTAGGCTGATGCCACGGCACTCACTCTAGCCCGAGCAACAAAGTGAGACTCTGTCTCAAAAAAAAAAAAAAAAAAAAAAAAAAAGACCCTCTCTGTTAGAAGGATCTGAACACAGGAGACAGGAGGTAAAGTGAGACAAAGATTGTGTCACTTGTATCCATCATCATCATTAGAGGGAGTTACCTCCTGGAACCTCCTGGGGTGGGAAAAAAAAGCCAGAAACAGATAATTGGTGACACTTCTTACTTCTCTATTATTATTATTTTTTGTCTATGGAAATAACAACAAAAAATTGGACACTTCTTTTTGTAGGCACCTGCGGGTAGTTAGCTACGCTCCCAGCAAAGAATCGGGTCCCTCAGGCAGGGGTCGTCACAAAGGATAAGGAAATAATAGAAAATAGAAAATCATAGAATATAGAAATAAAAGAATACACAGAGACGAAGGTTCAGTTTATAAAGAATAGGTTGATAAAAAAAGCGGGGGGGCTTGGGAGACTCCCACAAAATCGTAGTAATTTGTGGGGCCCCCGAATGAAGTTTCACTTCAGTATTTATGGGTACAGTGATCAGTTGCCAGGGGTAACAGATATACATAATAACAGGTAGTTCATTTTAGGTTCAAAGTCTCCCAAAAGGCTTCTATAGGTCCCTTAATTAAGTCTATCTAGGTGAACAAACGGTTACAAAATGTTTCTAGGACAAACTTCTAAGTTCTAAGATAAAACTATCACTTTAGCAGAAAAGTTAAACAGAGACATAGTGGCTCCATATTTCTTTATCTAGTTATTGTGAATTGAGACAGGTAGTCAGAAGTCAAGCAAGAGCTGTCCCTTGGGCTAATTGCTTTTAGCCACAGGTGTCTGTCTCTGGGCACTCTCTTTGATCAGCTCCCGTCCCGGGGCTCCATGCAAATCTGCTTTGCTGTTCAAAGCAGGGGAAAACCACAGGCTTGAGACTGCAGCCACACCTTGGAAAGCAGCTGCTACCGACCATTGAGACGCCCTCCTGAGGCCAGGCAGCTTTTGATATGCGAACTAACATATTCATTCACATATTCCTTCAAGGCAAAGCTTTGCAAAACTCCTGAAATCATTTCTGTCTCTAATATTATAGGGGGCATTTCCATAAATCAGTATTTCTTGGGCGCAGCAGGCACCTGCTTTTAAGAGTGTTCAGTGAGGTTGAGCCTTGTAGATGGGATAAGGCAAGGTTTTTGATAATTTACTGCACTCCTACTAACACCACTTTCTCCCTATTCTTCTGACGAAATTGGAGAAGGCATTGAGAAGATGGAAAGAAGGAAAAGAGGAAAGGAGAGAGGGAGAGTGGCAGGAAAGAGAAGTCTGTGACTATTTCTATTGGGCGCACTGACATTGAAGTAGTTCCATACATTCTGCCTGTTATCTATGACCAGGTTCCCAGATGGCTGTGGATAGTGGAAGGCAGTTCAAGCTTTCCTTCTTCTCCTGACCGGTGGACAACCTCCTCTAGAAGAAGCTGACAGTCACTGAACAGGTTCTTCCTGTGTACTACAGAGCCTGGAGATCACCAGTGTCGAAAAGGTTAGGATCCACTGGTTTTTTCCCTTTAATAACTGGGTTCTCAAAATTTAATAGGCATAAGAATCATCTGGATGGCTTATTTAAAACATAAATTCATGGAGTATATTTACAGAGATGCTGATAAATATGTATGGAGTAATATCCATAATTTCCATATCTAAAAAGTCCCCTACCCTCCAGAGGAATTTGTTGCAGATGTTTGGGGGCCATGCTGAGAAAAACAACAGATGATTTTAGAGTGTTCAAAACAGCTAAATAAAAGGAATTATAGAAACTCATGTCATTATTTAAATAACTATCAAAACTTTTCTTGAGTATAAATTAATTACATGAAAAATAAATGTTTGACTATAAATTTTAATTATAAAACTTAAGTTATAGCTTTTTAATTTAGATCAAAGTCTCTTGGGAAATCAATAATCCAAATAATAAAATTTAGTATGGTATGTTTTTTGTAATCAACAAAGAAGAAATGCTAATCCTGAAACAATGTTAAGTGGATATTTTAACAACTTAAAATAATGCATTTCTTTTTTACTAAAGTTATATTTACATTTATGAAATATTTTTAAAAACTGGAATTTCTAATAAAATTTCCTCAAATTTGTTTAGAATGAATGTTTTAAGAAAGAAAAAGAGTCCATTCCAATTTTATCTGCAATTTCTGCATTAAATATAATGGTTTGAGCTGTTTGTTGATAGAATGTGATTTACAAATAAATTGAATTATTGTAAACATGAAATACATGATATTGTTCAGAATAAAGTGGTAATCTGATTTATTGCATGCAAAGAAAAGCATTTTGTTTAAAAATAGATTTATCTCCTCTTGAATCATTTTAAAACTTGAATTTCAGGATTGTAATAGCCTAAATAAAAGTACCACATTCTTCTGGCCTTAATTCTTCCAGGGGTGAATGCATATTGACTCTTCTAAGCAAGCACAGAAGAACCCAGATTACCTGATATAAACCTGAACCCACATTACCTGATATAAACCTTGCAAAGGCTCTTTTACTTTGTTCTTATCTGTTCTTCTAATTCAAATTTAGGAAATATTTTTGGAAAAAATAAAATCTGTGCCTACCAAAATCATTTACATATGTGTAGCTTTCTGTTGCCACAATTTTTGCATCAATGTCCTTCATATTTTTCATGTGTCCTTCATATGTGGGCCATATATGGGAAATATGCAGCTCTAAATCCATGTTAACATGAAACTATTAAAATAAACTATGAAACCATGATTCATATAATTTGGTCCAAAAATATTTAAATATTTACCATAATAGTGAAAACATAACTAAAGGAAAAGGAAATAAAATACACAATCTAAACTTTCTGCATAAGTATCCTTTTCATTTTGTAACTGATCGGTGAGTATATAGAGATATATAACCTCAGCCTTGGGTTTACTAAAGGTAGGGAGTTGGAAGTTCTGGACAGAAAGCAGGTACCAGAATATTCTGATCCCTACCATGTATTCATTATTTGATACCTTTATGTTACAAAGTCCTTCTTTAGAAATGCAAAGTAACTCTAGTGTTACTCTGACTTTTACATACATTGATTTAATTGGATAACCTGGTTGTTCGTCTAAATACCTAGCTGAGATTAGCCCCCTGTCATGCATTACATTATGGTCCCCCTAAAGACACGTTGAAGTTTTAAACCTGTAAATGGAAACTTATTTGAAAATAGGGTCTTTGCAGATGTAATTAAGATGGATATGTCAATTAGCTTGATTGTGGTCATTATTTCACAATGTATATGTATATCAAAACCACATTGTACATCTTAAATATATATAATTTTTATTCATCAAGTGTACCTCAATAAATCTGGGGGAAAAAAAGATGAGGTCACACTGGATTAGGATAGGCCCTCAATCCAATGACTGGTGTTATAAGGAGAGATTTGGAGACACAGAGACACACAGAAAGAAGGCCATCTGAAGACAGAGACAAAGATTGGAATTATTCTGTCCCCAAGAAATGTCAAGGATTGCTGGCAACCACAAGAAGCTAGAAGCCTCAGGAAAAGATCCTTCCTGGAGCCTTTGGAAGGAGCCTGATGACACCTTCATTTTGGACTTCGAACCTCCAGAATTGTGAGAGAATACATTTCTGTTGTTTTAAGCCAGCCATTTATTTATTACAGCATCCCTAGGAAATTAATACACCCCTCATAGATTTAATTTAATTTGGATAAGGACAGTAGTTGGGGTAATGGTGGGATATTGTAGTTGTCTACTTCTTGCATAAAAAGAAGGCAGCATGTATATTCTGTTTCCACCTGGGAGGTGGAAATTGAGGGCAAAGAGGGAGAAGGAAAGTGTCTAAAAATACATACATATATATTTGCTCTGACTGAACTTAAATCATCTTAAATAATGTAATTGCTTGATAATATTTTTTAAAATATTCACTGGCCTCCTCTCCTACTTTTCATTCACGTGTTACTATTTGTGCATTCTTTGTTTGCTGCCTTAGCTCATGCTGCAGGGCTGGAAGTCTGCAGCCTCTGTGTCACTTGCTGGCTGTTATTTGCCAATAGCCCAAGGCCTTAGGGGAGCAAGAAGGAATCTCAACCTGCATACAACTCTCTGGGCCTGGCTCACTCAGTTCTAGTCACTCCGGCCTTTTGCGAGCTCCTCAACGTGCTTTCCCATTTCCATATGTAATGTCGGGCAGCATGTCATACATTCTAGTGTAGCTGGATGCATGAGAGGAATGTAAGGTTAAACTATTCTGTCTGCTATAATGGGAAGATGTTTTCCCTTCAAATTTGGTATACAGTGGAGGGGTGTGGAGGAGGGAGAAACGCACAATTTCCAAGTGTTTTTTGACGTGGGTATCACATCCAACTACATCTATAGGTTAAGATTTAACTGGCCTGGACTTCAAATTCAATGAGTCATATGCAATTATAAGTCAAGTTATAAAATTAAGGCTGTTCATATATACAACTCTAACATAAGATGACTATTGTAGCAAAATGTGTGTCCAAAGGGGACTCATGGCTCATTTGGGGCACCTTTGAGAGAAAAAATTTATAATGCCTCTTAAAGAGAAATACCTGATCATAAAAATATTATTGCCCAAAATACCCCAAAGCAATGACAGATCCTAGGCTCAAATAAAAGGAAAAGGAAGTAAGCAAGCATTCAAAAGTTATCTCAGTAAGAAATGAAACATTCTATTAGTTTATTCTGTTTAATGAATGGCTATGACTTAATAATCAGTTCTTATAAAATTTAGGCAAGTTTAGTGCTTTATTTATATATTAAATTTCTTATATATACTTTGTTTATGATATACGTCATCCTTTGAATATCCATGTCTCATTAGCACACATCATTTTCAAGAAATATACAATGATTCCTGAAAGAACACTGTTACCCACTTCTATGGACAGATGTGATATTACAAAACTTCTATGTGACTACAACTGTCATGACAAATCAGGAAAGTGTCATTGTGTTTTACTGAAACACCCAGTGACTACCTTTTGAAAATTTACACACATATTCCCCCAACACACATGCACACACATATACACACACATACCTATATCTGATATCAAATGAACTGAAACAGCTATTTATTAGTCAAATACATCTTCATAGACAAACTTTTTTTATTTACCATAGGGTAAAAAGATCTGAGTTCCTGGTGACATTGATCAGGTAGAAAAAGAGAATGTGAAAAGTGTTAGGCTTAAGGAAGTCACCCTCCCCAAACTTCCTATAAAACCCATCCCTCTCCCTTCCCTGGGGGTGTATTAGGCACTGTAGCCTTTGCCAGACCCTTAGGGAGATAAAGGAATGAAATATAAAAGAGGAACTTACTTTCCTTATCCCTCCTGATAAGGATGACACTTATCCCTCCAGGTTGTTCCTAGGGAGATAAAGGAATGGAATGCAAGAGAGGAACTTACTTTCCTTATCTCTCCTGGTTGTTTGAAAAGCATTTATTTACTCCTCCCAGAAAAACCCTCTATAAAACCCAAGGCTCTCCCCTTTTCTCTTGTGGATGCCTTTTTTGGCCTCCACCCATCTGCACCCACATGCTCAAATGAGGCTTCCTGTGTCTGTTTCTCTCTCAGCTCCGGACCTAACAAAAAGGACTTCTACTCAAGGACAGAATTTGTGATCTCCTTAATGAAATAATTGAAAATGTGATGAAATGTACATTTTTATGTTCTTAATTTTTTCTTTTTCCATAAAAAAATTCTTGAAGATCTTTTAGTAAAACAAGACACATATAGATATGCACACATGTATATAAAAGTTGCATGAACTGGAAAAGATCACTTAGACATTTATAAACTGAGAATTTTTTTTTTGCAGAATTAAGAATACTCAGGTTAAAAATAGAAAGTGGTAATTAAATGATTAGCTATGAAGTATTGAGTTATGTTTATGAATTCACACTTGGCTCCAATTACACGCAATAATACTGAATAAAAAGCTCAATGCCATCTTTATCCCCTTTGACTTCCATTTTCATTCAAACATTAAGTCCTAATCCTATTTTTTAATAAATCTTTTTCTTCCTTATAATTCTACTTCCACTGTCCATCCAAGAGCCTCTTCACTTTTGTTAGGGCAATTATGTCCTGTCACCAATGATAACTTTTTAAAACAAATTGTATTTTATACCTCAGCCTCTTTCTTTTAGGGTCAGAGTCCTTTATTTTCCAGTTATAGCTTTAGATATTTCCAGAGCCCTTGCCCCCATTTTTGCTATTGCTTAGTATCACTTTTAAAACTTATGAAATTCTGCTAATTATTTAATGCATAACTCAAATCTTTCTCAGTTTATAAAGTTTCATCTTTAAATCCTCTATACTCCCACAGATTATTTCAGTTTCATTTATTTAGTTTTTTAGAGACAGGGTCTCACTCTGTAGCCCAGGCTGACGTGCAGTGGTGTAATCATAGTTCACCTCAACCTCATACTCCTGGGCTCACATGATCCTCCTGCCTCAGCTTCCCAAGTTGCTGGGACTACAGGCCTTACTACCATGCCCAACTAATTTTTAAAATTTTTTGTAAGGATGGGGTCTTGCTATGTCACCCAGGCTAGCCCCAAACTACTGGCCTCAAGCGATCTTCCATTTTGGCCTCCCAAAGTGCTAGGATTATAGGCATGAGCCACTGTGCCTGGCCCCAGATTGTGAGTTTTTGAGGGTGTTGATTATATTATTTATGTTGTATTTTTGGGGCCTAGAACAGCACCTTAAGCATAGCATTTTTTGATATAAAAATTTATTAGTGTTTTAAATTCAAAATAATTTCTTTGCAGACATTTTATAACAAGAAATGGTAAGAAATGAGAAACATGCTCAACATCTAGTGTGCCCATTGCTATTACAAACATTCCTTCTGTTTTTCCTTGAAAATGTTATTTTCCATGTAAATATAAATGGATAAGTAAGAATATAACTTTTCCCTCTTTGGTATTGGATTACAAATAAATTGAATCAATTTTCACTCAACTTTAACATTTGAAAAATGTACAAATAAATATAAGAAAAAGTATTGGTATTCTGTTGACCTTTTTGTTGCAGAATGCATAAAATTCTCAAGGGCTAGCTTAAAGTTCAATTAATAAAGATTGCACATAATATACAAGGTCATTTTATTCTCCACCCATTGAGGTTTTTGTCTGTAGTTGAAACTAATTACTCAGCCTCTATGCAGGAACACTGGATATTTTATCAATGATTGTATCCTTGTACGAATTTGGCTTCGGAAAAAAATGGATCTATATCTGGCCTTTAAAAGGCAAGCATAAAATAATGACATTTTATACTCCAAATACCTTAACAAATTTATTAGTACCAGGCAACACACAAAAAGTTTAAGTAAATTTTATATACCAGAGTGCATAAGTATTTAGGAACATTGTGATTTTGTTGCATTTTATTATTTTCATATGATTTTAAAGGAGATACTCCAAGTATTATGTCTATGAATGGAAACATTGGCAACTGTTTTCTCTGAAGTGATAATGAGATACTATTTCTGACCTTTTAAAAAGAAATACAAAAGGGGCAATATAAAAGGAAAAAAAAACAACCAGAAATAACCACAATAGCATGTACAGTTTTAGCTTTAAAAGGATCAGATTACCCTCTGTTATAAAACCAAGTTATACATTCCATATGTGCATGAAGCTAAAATAGTAAGTGTTTTAAGTGAGGCACAATGAGATGAACTGGCTCTTCTATTCTCCCAAATTGTTGTGAGTCATTTTTAGTGATTTGTTTCCTAGAATAACTCCAGAGAAAACTGCAAAATTTGTACAGAATTCCATGTCCTATGTAAAATATAAGAATCTCTCTATTATTCACTCCTCCATTTGACAAATATTTATTGAGTAACTACCATGCACAAGGTTCTGATGAAGTAGAGATAAAGGAAGCACAGACTCATTCTTCAAGGACTTCTCAGTAATTGGGGAGACACATGCAAAGGAAAATTAGGATATATTATGTTAAGGACTATAATAGGGACTTGCACAAAATTTTACGGGAACACAAAGGAAGTGTATGCAATCGAATCTCAGGGAAAGATTTCACAGAAGATACCATGCCAGATCTGAATCACTTGGATTTCAACAAGGCATTTGAAATAATTGCTAAGATATTCTTGTGGATAGGGTGAATATACATATCTTGTAGGATAGCTAAGTAGTTTGTCAAAATTTTAGCTGATAGACTTTTTCTACCAAACAATACTGGCTAATGGCTCATTGTCTGTCAAACTGCAGGAAATCTCTAGTTTCTATTATTGTACTTTTATTTACATCACTTTTAATGAAATATTTGATGACATACAAGATATATTTAATAAATTTGGGGATCACTCTATAGGGAGCTCTAGCTCTATTTTATGTAGCTTACAAAGAGTTTCACAGACTAGATAGTGGGTTGAAACTAACAATGAAATTTAATAGTAAAAATATAAAGTCAGATTTAAAAGTCCACTGAGGAAGTAGAGAATTGGAAGGGCCTGGCTTAACAGTATTTCAGGTGAAAAGAATATAGAGTTTTAGCTTAAATGAAAGATCACTGTGGATCATGGGTGATAACAAAGTGTCCTGGAACATTAATGCAATCTTGAACTATGTATCTGGGGTAATGGTGGGGAGGCAATAGCTTGCCTTTCTCTAGTACAAATTAAGAACACTGAGTTAGCAGAGGAGGGTGATCTGGAAGTTACAGGTTTTGAAAATCGTGCTTTACAATAAATAGTTGACAAAATGGGAAGTGTTTAGAGAAAGAGAAGATCTGTGGGGCAGTAAGAAGCATCTAAAGTAATTTTATTCATTCCATCCATTTATTCAATCTGCAAGCTTTCTTTTTCTTTGTTTTCTTTTTTTAAGTGTCAGTATGCCAGACATATGCTGAGAATAGGAAATAAATTAGACAAATAGGCTGGGCACGGTGGCTCACGCCTGTAATCCTAGCACTCTGGGAGGCCGAGGTGGGCGGATCGTTTGAGCTCAGGAGTTCGAGACCAGCCTGAGCAAGAGCGAGACCCCGTCTCTACTAAAAATAGAAAGAAATTATCTGGCCAACTAAAAATATATAGAAAAAATTAGCCAGGCATGGTGGCACATGCCTGTAGTCCCAGCTACTTGGGAGGCTGAGGCAGTAGGATTGCTTGAGTCCAGGAGTTTGAGGTTGCTGTGAGCTAGGCTAATGCCACGGCACTCTAGTCCGGGCAGAGCGAAGACTCTGTCTCAAAAAAAAAAAAAAAAAAAAAAAAAAAATTAGACAAATAGCCTGCCCCTGAGATCCTCTCATTGGAGTATGGAATTCTTTAATCGGGGCCTATAGGAGGGTGCTTTGAAAATCTATGCTCCTCTGGAAATTGTATGCACAATTTTGTGTATTTGTGCTTTTTTTTTTAAATGAAGGTGATTCTCTTAAATGAAATGGTGGTTTTAAAATGTTTAAGAGGAACTTGTCTAATGAAACAGTCATATATATTAACAGACACATAACAATAAAATACAAAATGAGAATACATTATGTGGGATAATATACTTGGGAAGAATTATGAACCTTATATTTTATTGTCCCAGAAGGAAGAAGTAGAGTTATCTGAATAGACAACATGTCCTTGGATTCCTTCTCACTGAAAGTTTTATTTTTGGCATTGCAGGAGGAGAGAGGGGTGACTTGATATCCTTGTTTTAGGATCCTTTATGTACAGTTTCCTCATGGAGTAGAAAATTTAACTATGTTCTATCTCAAGGATTTTATTTTTTATTGTTTGTTTTTGTAATATTCATTGAAAGTTATTGCTCAACAGCTTTCACCTTCTTGTCCTCTTGTCTACACAATCAGTGTAGACCACATATCTTGGCCTATAATCTCTCCTTTATACATTTTACTCTCTAATTCATTCACTCACATGATAATATTTTTTAAAACTGTCTTCTGTGTAATGTTTTGCAGGTAAATATTTAACAAGCCCTGACTTGTAGCATTTTTTGTTTCACATGGTGTAAGTATTCCCACTAAGGCCAGTTCCAAGCTACCAGTGTGTGTCATTGAAAGCAGAGTTGGAAGAGAGGCACACAACTGACTTGCCTTGAGCTGGGGGAGCTGGCTGAAGCACACCACTGCTTCTGGGATTGTAACACTGTATTACGTGCCAGGGTTATAAAGATGACTAAAACTGTTGCTTTTCTTGAGGAAGTCATCTTCTAGTGAGGAAGAAGAGTATGCACATGACTACTCAAATATTACCCACTATGAATTACATATCAGTTAACCATATGTACCCTAGGTGCTGACCTGGGTCTTATAATTCTGTGCTTTGACTTTAGATTCCTTAGGCAAATTTTGAATGGTCTGGGAAAATTACTTATCTCTATGAGCTTAACTTTCTTTATCCATCATGTACAGAAAGTAATTTATTCTGTAAGTATTCCTTAAGTGCCTATTACCTGCCAGATACTCTGCTAGCACTGACAATAGAGAGATATTTGGTGAACAAACAAAATAAAAATTCCTCCCTTCATCAAGCTTGTTCTAGAGGGGAGAGCTGAATGATCATGAAGTAAATGACATCATACTGAATGGGGAAAAATTGAAGTCATTCCCACTGAGAACTGGAACCAGACAAGGTTGTCCACTATCTCCACCTCTATTCAACATAGTGCTGGAAGTCCTTGCCAGAGCAATCAGACAAGAGAAGAGAATCAAGGGTATCCAAATGAGGGCAGAGGAAATCAAATTATCACTCTTTGCTGATGATATGATATTATATCTAGAAAACCCCAAAGATTCAACCAAGAGACTCCTGGAATTGATAAATGAATTCAGCAAAGTCTCAGGATACAAAATCAATGCACACAAATCAGTAGTTTTCATATACACCAATAACAGTCAAGCTGAGAATCAAATTGAAGATGCAATAAATTTCACAATAGCATCAAAAAAATTAAATATTTAGGAATATATTTAGTTAAGGAGGTGAAAGACCTCTATAGGGAGAACTACAAACACTAAGAAAAGAAATTGCAGAGGACATAAACAGATGGAAAACCCTACCATGTTCATGGATCAGCAGAATCAACATTATTAAAATGTCTATACAATCCAAAGTGATCTACAGATTCAATGCAATCCCTATGAAAATACCAACATGATTTTTTGCAGATCTAGAAAAAAATAATTCTATGCTTCGTATGGAACCAGAGAAGAAGACCCTCTACAGCCAAAACAATCGTAAGCAAAAAGAACAAATTGGGAGGCATCAATCTACCAGACTTCAGGCCACACTACAAGGCTATAGTAACCAAAACAGCATGGTACTGACACAAAAACAGAGACACAGGCCAATGGAATAGAACTGAGAACCAAGATATAAAACCATCCTCATATTGTAATCTGATCTTTGACAAAGCAGACAAAAACATACCCTGGGGGAAAGAATCTCTATTCAATAAATGGTGCTGGGAGAACTGGATAGCCACATGCAGAAGACTGAAACAGGATCCACACCACTCACCTCTCACAAAAATCAACTCATAATGGATAACAGACTTAAACCTAAGACATGAAACCATAAGAATTCTAGAAGAAAATGTTGAAAAAACTTTTATAGACATTGGTAGGCAAAGAATTTTTGAAGAAGACCCCAAAGGCAATCACAGCAACAACAAAAATAAATAAATGGGACCTGACCAAATTAAAAAGCTTCTGCACAGCCAAGGAAACTATCATTAGAGTGAACAATCTACAATATGGAAGAAAATATTTGCATGCTACTCATCTGATAAAGGGCTGGTAACTAGAATCTATATAGAACTTAGGAAAATCAATGAGAAAAAAAATCAAACAACCTCATCAATAAATGGGCAAAGGACATGAACAGAAACTTTTCAAAAGAAGATAGACTAAAGGACAATGAACACATGAAAAACTGCTCATTATCTCTACTCGTCAGGGAAATTCAAATCCAAACCACAATGAGATATCACTTAACTCCAGTGAGAATGGTTTTTATCAAAAAGTCCCAAACAACAAATATTGGCGTGGATGCAGAGAGATAGGAACACTCATACACTACTGGTGGGACTGCAAACTAGTACAACCTCTGTGAAAAGTAGTATGGAGATACCTCAAAGAACTAAAAGTAGAACAACCATTGGATCCAGCAATCCCACTACTATTTACCCAAAAGACCAAAAAACATTCTATCAATATAATAAAGACATCTGCATTTGAGTGTTTATAGCAGCACAATTCACAATTGCAAAGATGTGGAAACAACCCAAGTGCCTATCAATATATGAGTGGATTAATAAAATGTGATATATGTATATCATGGAGTACTACTCAGCCACAAAAACAATGGTGATATAGCACCTCTTGTATTATCCTGGATGGAGATAGAGCCCATTCTTCTAAGTGAAGTATCCCAAGAATGGAAAATTAAGCACCACATGTACTCACCACTAAATTGGTAGTAACTGATCAACACTTACGTGCACATATGAAAGTAACAGTCATCAGATGTTGGGCAAGCGGGAGGGGGAGGAGGGGATGAGTAAATTCACACCTAAATTGCACTGCCTGGGGGATGGGCACACTTGTAGCTCTGATTCGGGCAGGGCAAAGGCAATATGTGTAACCAAATTGTACCCCCATAATATTCTGAAATTAAAAAATAAATTAAAAAACAAACTGTAAAGAAAAGAAAGCAAATGTAAAAGATATAGTGTGCCAGATTGTCTTGAGTTCTACAGAGAGAAATACAGCAGAGAAAGACGGCTGGGTTGGAGTGGAGTTGTAATTTTCAATGGGTAGTCAAATAAGTTCTTAGGAAGGTGAACTTTGAGGAAAGATTTGAAGGAGTGAGGGAAAGAGACATGTGGGTGCCTGAGAAAAGAATATTCCAGGCAGAAGGAATAGCAAATGCAAAGTGCCTGAGAGAAGAGCATGCCTGGATTGCTAGAGGACCTGGGTGGAGGCCAGAGCAGTGAGGGTGGAATTAAGGAAGTGAGGATTATAGATGAGATTAGAGAGATTCAGGGAGTGAGTTGTACAGATTAGGTAAATTCTTATAAGCCATTGTAAGTACTCCAGCTTTTAATCAGTGAGGTAGGAAGTCACAGAAAATTAGGAACAGAGAAGTGATATGATCTGATTTGTATTTCAAAATAATTACTCTGCTATGTTGAACATAGTCCACAGGTGATCAAACAAGCTAGTACAATAATTGAGGTGAGGGGCCTGCCAAGGATTAGAATGGTTGGGGTGAGAGGTAGTAAGATTCTGGATAACGTGAATGCAGACAAATTTAGATTTGACAGATGGATGGGTGGTTTGAGAGAAAGAGACGTATCAAAGAATGCCTCCTAGTCTCCTAGCCTCTGCAACTGGATGTAGTTTCCATTTACTGAGTGCACTTGATTTAAAAGTGATGACAAGATTTCCATTTTATACATAATAAATTTCAGATGTATATTAGATTTCTAAGTAGAGACATTATATAGGTAGTTGAACATATGATTCACACGTTTAGCGGAAGTCTGGGCTAGGTAGATTTTATTAGTCATCTGAGTACAAATAATAGTATTGACAAAAACATATAGTGTCAGGCATTACTCTATGCCCTTTTACAGATATTAGCTCATTTAATGTGACAACAGTTCTATGACATGGGTACCATTATAATCCACATTTTATAGTTGAGGTAAGAGATAGGTAGAGATAGAAAGGTAGAGATAGATCACTAGCCCAAGGTTATATATCTAATAAAGTAGTTCAGCTGAAATTAAAAGCCAGCGTGGTGCAAGGATCTCTGTTCTTAGCCACAATGCTCAACATGCTATTTGATGAAATCACCAATGGGATGGCTGCAAAAGGCTGGGGCAGGTCAATATTGACAGAGTGTAGAGATGAAGAGAAATAGCAGAGTAGACCACAAAGGCATTGCCAGCGATGTACAAGGAAAACAAGAAATGCACAGTGTCCTGAAAGTGAAGAAAAGGTTTGAACATCTAAAGAGGGATCAGTTTCATAAAATGCTGCTGATAGTTTAAGTAAAATGAGGACTGAGGTTTTGCCTGGATTCATTAATGTAGCAGTTGCTGGTACACTAGACAAGAACAACTATGATGAATAGTGGGGTAAACCTGGTTGGGGGCGCTCTAAAGAGAGATGCAGGAAAGGAGTCAGGCAGTCCGATCATCTCTGTAGAGGAGGTTTTTAGCAGGAGGATCCAAGAAATGATATGTGAGCTGGAAGGAAATGGAAGAGATAACAATAATAATAAATAATTGTTGTGAGCCTTAAATGATCTCTTTAATGTTTTGAGCCAGGTCTAAACATAGTAAATGTTCATTAAAGGTGATTGGTCATTAACATTTTATTATTATAACTCATTAGTGCTTATTCTGTATGTATGTGCATATGGGCAAAGGAGTAATAGAAGACTTGACAGATTATGTGACAATTGAACTAGTGTATAAATAAGAATTTACCATATACCACGAAAAGGATGTGGGTGTTCCAGGCAAAGAGAACAGCTTGAGCAGAAGTATGGGGTGAGAAAGGGGATGGAGGCTACAGAATTGTCTTCCTGAGATACAGGTCTGCATTAGAAGAAAAAATAATGAAAACCTTTATAGTTCCACCTTGTCTGGAACAGAGCTCCCCAGACCAGTTTCCCTATTCAAGTATGTTTCCGGAATTGCTGAGTTAAGCAATGAAAAAGCTGCTTCTTTACTAAAAACTTTCTCAGGACTTTTTGAATAGAGTAGCCCCCACTTATCTACTGGGGATATATTCCAAGACCCCCAGTGGAGGTTTGAAACCACAGATAGTACTGAACCCAATATATACTATACATGAATTTCATTTTCTTCTTCACAATTTTATGGATGGATTTGTTCTTACTGTAGACCTTCGCAACTTCAGCATACAGTATTTTTTTCCTTAATAAGTGAAGAACTTTCACCTTTTCACTTAAAGGAAAGGTGGCTTCTCTTTGGCATATCCAAACTGCTAGTGTCACCACTCTTGCACTTTGGGGCCAATATTAAATAAAATAAGGATGACTTGAACACAAGCTTTGCAACAGTAGATCTGATAACCAAGCAGGTTATAACTAAGTGTGCACATGCTAGACAAAATGATGATTCACATCTGGGCAGGAGGAAGTGGGATGGATGGTGTGAGATTTTATCACGCTACTTGGAATGATGCACAATTTAAAATTTAGGCGTTGTTTATTTCTGTAATTTTCAGTTTAATATATTTGGACCCCTGTTGACCACAGGTAACTGAAACCACAGAAAGTGAAACTGTAGATAAGGGAGAAATACTGTATATGACATGGACCATTTCCAAAACTTGTTGGAAAGTTTGACAGTGCAGTATGAAATTTGAAGAAACACTGACTTAGAGTAAAAAAGACATACATTTCCAGGCTCATTTGGTTTCACCAAAACTTTCGTATACCTGGCTTGCAGTGTGCCCTACTAGGGCTCAGGAGTCATACAGGTGTGGAGTTTAATTCTGGCTCTGTCACTGTGTAAACTTAGGTAAATTTCTTAACTCTCTCTCACTTATTCATTTGTAAACACTGAAATAGTAATGTATACTTTCCTCTGAAAGACTACTACACAGATAGTATGTGTAAGGTTCTTGGTATTTAAAAACTTATTTTAAAAACTCATTAACAGCACTAGCAGTGCTAGTGCTAGCAGTTTGGATATGCCAAAGAGAAGCCACCTTTCCTTTAAGTGAAAAGGTAAAAGTTCTTCACTTATTAAGGAAAAAAATACTGTATGCTGAAGTTGCGAAGGTCTACAGTAAGAACAAATCCATCCATAATGTGGATTATTGTGGATTATTATTCACTTAATATCTTTGAAGCCATTCTTATTCTTTCCTCAGAAAAAATGATGATTATATGATCATAAATAATATAGGCAGGAAGAAAGGCATATTTCAATTCTAGTTTTTGTTGCAGAGATCTTTTCTTGTAAACATCCTATTTTAGAATATAACTTATTAGCTCTTTGATGCAATTTCTAACAATCATTTACATACATTGCCAAGATTAGCATATCCCTTCCATTTGTCTTTGAAAGCTCCATTCAATCTCCACAGAGGGTGCTGTCAATCATGGTATCCATGACCTCTTATCCAAGGAGAGATGTCCAAACCACATTTGACTGCATTAGTCACATGGGAAAGATAAATAAAAGATAAATAAAAGTGTAGAATAATCAACAGAAAAAAAAAATGGTTGTAAAAGGATTGTGACCAAAATAAAAGAATCCTATTGAAGAAAATAACTCTGCTAATTCATTCCTCAATTTAACAAATAGTTGGTAAGCACTTTTAATGTGTCAAGAACTATTCTAGGTACCGGACATACACTGGTTAGCAAAACAGATGTGGTCTCTGACTTTACGTGGGGACATACAAACCTCATGGGAGGATAGATATTAATCATACAATTTCATAAATAAATGAGAGATAAAAACTGATAATGTGCCCCAGAAGGAAGGAATAGTATGAAATGTTACACAAGAAAAATGGGGAAATCTGACTTGAATCTCTTGAAGAAGTGAGTAATAGGATGAGAGCTGAAAGAGAAATATGTTATTTAGGAGGATAATAAGGCTAAAATATTCCAAAAGAGGGATATGTGCAAAGGCTCCATAGTGAGTTGTAACATGACACATGACACATTCAAATGTATAAATGAAGTCAGGTAAGACTGGAGCACGAAGAACTAGAAGTGTAATATTTAACAATTCTAGAAATGTTGGCAGATCTAGGTTCTGGTATTCATCTGAGTAGTTATGGGACACCATTAGAATATTATAAGCAGGGCACATACTCTCAACATTCATATTTTTATGTTTTTGCTATGAATATATGTATCATGAAACTTGATATAGTATTTTTGTTTATTTTTCAATTCCACACAAGTGGTATCATATGCTAAGTATCATTTTGAAGTTGTTTGGTGCACTCAACAGTATGTTTCAGAAATATTTCCATGAAGTTACATATAGATCGAGTTCATTTATATGCTGCTTAGTATTGTATTGTCAGAATATTTTGGAAACTATTAATTGATTGCAAGGTTTTTCTCTAATCTGTTAATTTGGTAAATGTGTCAATCAATTTTTTACTGCTAAAATAGTATTAGAGCCTGGGCACAGTGGCTCACATCTATAATCCCAGCAATTTGGGAAACTGAGGCAGGAGGATCACTTGAGTTCAGAAGCTCAAGGTTGCAGGGAGCTGCGTGTGACTGGGCCACTGCACTCCAGCCTGGGTGACAGAGCAAGATCCTGTCTCAAAACAAAACAAAACAAAAAATAAAATAAAATAAAATATTTTTGGCTTTTTAGTATAAACTTTATTTTGTCATGTGTATTTTTTTATTGTACTGCTGGTTGTAGTTTGACAATATTTTATCAAATATCACTTTTGTATCCATATTTATAGTAGTATACTAAAATTTGAATTTCTCAAACTGCCCTGATGTGATATAGTTAAGATTATGCTCACATTATAAAATTATTATGGAAACACTCTCTTTCAAAACATTTTCTCACTAAAAAATTCTTAAAGATTTAATAAAGTTTGCTTGCAAAACCTTCTGGTCTTGGTGAAGCTCTTCTCCACCAACTTTTTATTTGGAAAATTTTCAAATTGACAGAGAGATTGATGCATTCTTTCAAACATCACCTGCAAACCCTTCACCTAGCTTTATCAATTTTTAACATTTGCCATATTTGCTTTCTCTTGCTCTTTCTCATTCTCTCTCACTCTCTCGGTTTCTTTCTCTCCGTAACTATCTGAAAGCATATTGAAGTTATCCGAAACTTCTTAGCTATATATTTCAGAATAAATATCTTAAGAAAAAGAGCATTCCCCGACACAACTGTAATACCATTCTAATACCCCAAGAAGACAATAATAATTATATATCACATAATATGGAGCTCATATACAATTTTTTTCAACTGTATGTAAAATAAAACTGATTTTGTTTTTGATACAGGATACAATCAAGGTTCATGTATTATTATTGGCTGTATGGCTCTTTAGACTTCTTTAATCTAGGATGATTCCACTGGCTTTTTGAGTTCTATTTTTGCCTTTCAAAAATATGAATTTTAATACAAGTTATTGGCTAGAAAAACATTCATTTCTCCTGGAAATGTGCTGAAAGCTCAATTTAGCTTCCTGTCTCACTGTAGAATGAGACTTGTATCTACTGTTAAAAACCCAGTCCATTATTGCACTTTTGGGCAAAATGCACAAAAATGGACCAGATTTACCTTATGGACTGAAACAGTAAGAACAAAAGTAGTAAAGAAATATATCAAACAACAGTTTTAAACATTGGATGTCTAGCAACACAGGATAGTGATCTCTGAGAGAGGGGAAGCAAACAGGTCCTATAACTTCCCCAGATTCCTGCCAGGTGAGAAATTTTAGGCTGTGGCTCAGGGAAAGGGAACCAAGGTGAAGCCTGACTGCCGGAGTTGAGAAGACAATTCTTAGGAGTTCAAGGAGGCCAACAGGCTAGAGTTCTCAGAGAAAAGTAAGCAAAAGGAGAGAATTCCATAGCAAATCTCCATGCAGAGGACCCCCTTTGAATACTCATACGAGCATTAATGAGAAAATGTGTGTGAGGAAACTACCCATTGTGGACCAAAGAACTACCCAAAAGGAATAGAAGGAACAACCTCCAAAGCTCAAATATGGCCAGGAATCATTTGTATTCCAACTAAGACAAAGTGGACAAATATCATAATTCACAGGACATTGAGAAGAGTATGTGGAAGAATATTAGGATCAAAATTAGTCCTTGAATAAAGGCTGCTTTGGTCTTGATTAACAAAATCTAAAAACAATCCTCAAAAACAAAGAGTCAAACTGTTTACAATTAACTTAATTGTGCCTCAGAACAAAACTCAAAAAAATTATAGATATACAAAAACATCCATCATCAAAGATAAAATTCACAGTATATGGCACCTAATAAAAAAATCACCAGTCATACAAGGAATCAGAAAAATAAGATGTTCCATATATTCAAGAAGGTAGAGGAGTGACTGAGACATAGAGGATATTTTTTAAAGACTCATAGTAAATTCTAGAGATAAAACTACAATTTCTGAAAAGAAAAAATAACATGAAATTAACCATGTATTAGACATTGTGGAAGACAGATTAGTGAAACTGAAGATATGACAGTAGAAACTATTCAATAGAAAATACAACAAGAAAAAAAAAGAGCATCATATAGCTCTAGGAAAACTTCAAACCACATAATATTTGCAAAATAAAGGTCCTTAAAAGAGAAGGGGGAGGAAGAAAAAATTTTTTTAATAAACAATTAAAAAGTTTTAAAATTTGATGAAAGCTACAAATATACAGAACCAAACATTTCAATAAACTCCAAGTATATTAAGGAAATTATATCACAACATATCATCATAAAATTGTTTAGAAATGAAATGATAATATTTTAAAAGCAGACAAAGAAAAAAGACATATAATGTACAGAGAATAAAGAAAAGAATGACAGCATATTTTTCATCAGAAACAAAGGAAGCCAAAAAACTGTGGAAACATCTTTAAAGTACTGTAAACCGGAAGTCTATAGTCAGTGAAAATATCTTTGAAAAATAAAGACAAAATAAAGACCTTCTCAGACATGGAGAAGCCAAAAGACTTTAGCACCAGCAAGGGTCTATTACAAGATATGTTAAAGCAAGGCCTTCGGAAGGAAAATGATCCCAGATAGAAATCTGAATCCACATCAAGGAATGAAAAGCACTGGAAATGGTAAATATGTAGTTAAATATAAAGGTATTTTCTATTAATTTTAATCCCTATATAAGAAAATGTACTGTTTAGATCAAAACCAAAACCAATTTACTGTGGGGTTTATAACATATGTAGAAGCAAAATGGATGACAACAACAGCAGAAATGCTTTTGGGGAAGATAGAAATCTACTATTGCAATGTTCTCATATCATATGTAGAATGCTATAATATTACTTGAAGGTAGATGGAGATAAGTTAAAAATGCATACTATCAATCTTAAAGCAACAACAACAAAAAATTTTAGCTAATAAGCCAATAATAGAGATAAAATAGATGACAAAAATATTCAAATAATCCAAAATAAAGCAACCCTTCAACTTTACTTTTTGGATCTATGAAAGTGTCACTTTCTAAAACCAGGTCTAGATTTTTAAAAACTAGTATTACAGGAAGAACAAAGCTAAGAACTGATCTTCATCCACTTGTATCATTGTTTCTCTCCTTGCTGATTTCCATGTGTTGAGATGGCATGTGTCCCTCTATCAGGTCTACAGGAGGCACAGGTGCTAACCAAAAATTGGCAGGCTGCATAATTCTGAATTGCAGGAAATCTATTCTCCATGACAGCAGGGTCCTGTTGTCATCATGTGCCTTTTAATACCTGACTGCAAACAGTTTTTTCCTTTAGAGTGAGGACTAAAAAGAGAGGCCAAGCAGAGGAAAATATTAACTAACCGAGAAAATTAAAAGGTGCTTGGTAGCTAATGAGTTCTTAGTTAAGACTAAAAATTACAAATAAAGGCAAGAAGTCTGTTATAAAAACTGGGCTTTTGATATGTAGAAAAAATAAAACTGCCTTCCTATTTCATACTGATTCCAAAATTAAAGTGTTTTGATAAGGATAATAATATAGTTAATGGAAGAAAATAAAGGACAATATCTTTGTGACCCTAAGATGTGGAAATATTTCCTGAACAAGTTACAGACAGCACAACATAAAGGTGAAAAACTGATTGATTCATTAGGTTAACATTAAGGATTTCTGGTCAAAGACAAAGTTAATGGATAGGGACAAACTGAGGGAAAATAATTGCTATGCTATATGTAAAGCTGACAACAATTTCATATTTATAGCAAAAAAATGAACTAAAGCTTTGAATCAGAAATTAAAAGAAAGAAAAACTTTATAACTAACAAATATGTGGAGATAATGCAAATGAAAGGAACACTGCATATGTCAAATTGCAAGATTAGAAATTTTAAAACACAAAATGTTGGCAAGGAAGCATGGAGACAGGTATATTTATGATGTCTAGAGAACAGTCTGGAAGGATTAAGTGTATATATGCAGCCTGTGATTCAGAGGACCATATGCCTTGGTTTATTCAGGTTCTGGTTCATGATGTTGACACAAGATAATTATTAATAATGTCCCCTTCCATTCTCAAAATTAGTTCAGTGTGAATGATAAATTATATTTTTGCCCTACTGATGACCCAGCAATTCTACACCTGAGTTTCCTAGGGAAACTCTCACATAGGTCCACAAGAATAAATACATCACAATGTTGTTTGTGCTTGTTGGAAACTGGAGGCAACCTGGGTATCTGTCTCCAGGGGAATGAACTATATACCACTTAAAAGATGTAAACCATTAAATACTACAAAACAATTAGAAACAATAAAGTGTTCATACATATGCATATACACACACATATATGTGCACATACACACACATAGTGGAGATAAGAGTTAATTTACAACTATATTGGAGGTAAAGCTACTTTATAACTATATTGGAAAACTCTATCTTTATTTCCGGGGCACTTGAGCGTTTGTTTTTGATTCTTGGCCAAGGGAAGGCCAGTGGAATTTATGATGTGTTGAGGACTCCCAGGGTCAGTTTTTTTCTTCATGATTACAACTGGTCCACTGGGGTTTGGCAAACTTGTCTCATTTGTTTGGTGAAAACACACACACACACACACAGACTTCCCTGGCGACTTATCGTTTGCTATAGTTTGGATGTTTGTGTCCCCCTGCAAAATAATTCGGATGTTGAAATTCTAACCCCCAAGGTAATGGTATTAGAAAGTGGGGCCTTTGGGAGGTGATTAGATAATAAGGGCTCTGCCCTTATGAACAGGATTAGGGCCCTTATAAAAGAGACCACAAAGTGAGATATCCCCTTCCATCACGTGATGACACAGCTAGAATGCACCATCTATCTTCAAAGAGGGCTCTTTCAGACACCATATCTGCTGGCACCCTGATCTTGGACTTGCTAACCTCCGGAACTATATGAAATAAGTTTTTATTGCTTATAAGCTACATAGTTTATGGTATTTTATTATAGCAGCCCAAACAGCCTTTGAGCTCTCCCCAAAATGGTACTTTGCACATAGGATGCCCCTGGACTTCTAATGCTTGCCTATACTCTTTTTCTTTTACTGTACTTTTTAAAAAATTTTAAATTAAAGTCTTAGATGGGTATGCTCTGTGGAGTCTGGTAAGTCTGTTCAAATAGCCAGACTTGGGAAATATTTACATACATTTGGCTACCCGGATGAATGTTATTTGGTAAAACAAGAAACTGAGCAAGATACCACATACTATGCATCATAATATGCTCTATGTAAAAAATAGGCACACATACAACTCGGTGTATTTTGCAAGGATACATATATAACCAGGAGTGTATATCAAACATTAGAATGAATGTCTATGGGGAGTAGAGAGATACAAATAAGAATCAGTAATCATAACTATGTAAAGACTGAAGACCATAGTGTGTTGAGGGGTCTGAGTAATGCAACTCTAGTATCTGATGCTTCAAATTAATTCCTATGGTTTACAGGTCAAAATCTTTCCACTGAGTCTATGATTATAAATTTTATGTCTCTTATACAGCTAGTCACCTCAGTCCAATTTCTATGAGACATATATTCACTTGTCTCTAATTTGCTGATAGCTGAGTATTAGACCAGTCAGTCACAAGTGGATATGTGCTAAAATTAATTTTGTACTCTGAAAAATTGTTATTCAACTTTAAGGTAAATCAACTAGGCTCAAGCTTTGATAGATTTAGGGATAAATTTGGGAGATTTAGATATACATTTTTAATCAACAGGAATGACTGGAGGCAGAATTGAAAACTGAAATTTGGTGCAATTTTTGGTCTTAGCTTTTTATCCAAAAACCCTTTTTTCTTTGCCAGAGTGCCTTATATAGCTTTAAAAAACACATAACACTTATGAAATATTCCAGATGGTCTTTCCAGGAAACTTAGAATTTTTTTCCTTTTGGCAGAATTCTTTGGAGAATCAACTCAAAATTATTTTAGTCGCTAAAAGGAAATAGATATGATCTTCTATATGGTCTGATTTTTAGTGTAACTTCATCATTTTAGTGTCTCTCTCTCTCTTTAATTTTCAAGATTGCTAAGCACCTTTTTGTAAAAAAAAGTCCATTGTGTCTAGAATTAAGAAGCAGCCCCAAATATCCACTAATTATTGACAAGTACATTCTGAAAGGTTAAGGCTTAATTCAAGGAGTTATCATAAAATGACATTTGAGAAGAAATGTTTTCTCAAATTATTAATGTTCACCTTTGCTATGCTTAGCACATGGTAAACACTCAAAAAATAGTAGCTGAAAGAATGCATTAATGAAAGTATAGGGATGTTTAGACAAAATAAGAGAACAACTATTATACCTAATAATTTATTTAAAATATTTTAAGGACTATTATGCTGAAAGATGTTAAATTTTTTCCTTTTTTTTTTGTTTTTGTTTGAGGATCTGGCAGTCAGAGCTCAGATCAATGAATTGCTAACTCAAGAGAAGCAGAGTATAGTTCAGTATTAAGAACTCTAACATAATTAGAGCTACTTGGAAATGGAATGGAAATCTGAGAAGAGAGTGTGCTACCAGTTACTGAAGGAGTGCAAGTGGAAGTCATGTGGTCATTCAAGAAAGATGCACTAGGCGGGTGTAACACTGGATGAAAGGCAGAATTAAGCAACCTGTGATCAACAGTGTCATTCCACCCTCTGTTCAAAAGTAATGTGTAAGTCAATGCATCCAGAGAACAGAAGACAATAAATAAATGATCACCAGCTCCTTTTATATTACCTGATACTCATAAACATTATCCTTTGGTTTGTAATTCCATAATTTTGGGCTATGTTGGTAAATTAATAGCCAAAACAACTTATTTATTTATGAGAAAGGTAGAGCCCTTGTCTGGACTTATGCATTCTGAAATATTAACAATATATGTGACTCACCTTGTTGTGACTCACAATTGTTTAAAAGTGCCCATTTTGTTGTAAACATTGGTGATACGGTGTTGATCAGGAAAGACAAAGTTTCTACTCTGAGAGCTGAGCTCTGGTGAGAGAAGACAGGTCACAAACAATAAGGAAATAGAAAAATTTCAGAGTGTGATAGTGAGAAGAAATGACTGAAGATAGACAAAAGTAAAGGTAGAGAAATCAGTTAAAAAGCTACTGTAATATTCCAGTTAGGAAATTTTGAATGAAAGAACTCTCATTTCTAAAACTATGACCTACTAGGCAGCCAGAAAAAAAAAAAATCTTCCTGGTTAATGCAACCAAGAACATGATGTATCTAGAAAAAAACAAACAAATAAATAGGTAAACAAAATTTGTAGAAGCCCTTTTGAAGAAAATAATAAAGCTCTATTAAAAGACATTAAAGAAATCCCCCCCAAATTGGAGCAATATAGTATCTTTTTGAATGGAAAGGCTGAGTATATTGAAGATTTGATTTCCCTCCAAAATAGCTGAATAGACTCAATACAATTTTTTTAATTACAGATATTTTTAAAAAAGAAAATTGAAAACTAATTCTAAACTGTATATAAGATCATAAAGGGACAATGATAGATAAGACTCTCTAGAAAAAGCATCAGGTGAAGAAACTTGCTCTATAAAACATTAAAGACATTATAAATCTATAGTTATATAATTCAGTGTGGTATTTGGGATAGGCAAATAGCCAATGGCAAAAATAGTTTAAAAATAGACTTGCATATGTATGGAAACTTGATTTTTACACTGTTGGTCACTGAAAAAAAGTGGACTACTTAAGGAATGGTGCTGGGATTTTGATATTCTTTGAAAAGAAAAAATAAAATTAAATTCTTACATGTGTCATTTACAAAACTTATTCTAAGAGGTATTAAATATTTAAATGAGAAAGGCAAATCTTTAAAAGCTTTAGAAGACAATACAGGAAAATATTCTTATGCTTCAGGGTTAGGAAAGTTTCCCTTTAAAAAGACTCAAAAAGTCCAAATTCAAAAAGAAAATATTGATAAATTTGACTCAACATAGATTTTTAAAAATTATATGAAGATATTACAAAAAGAGTGAAAACACAATACTGGAATTAGAATATACTTACAGAAGTTTATTGGACAAAATATTATAATGTTGAGAATATATAATAGAATTTATAGAACAAATCAATAATTATAAGACAATCAATAAAAAAATATGCTTCAATTATCACATGTACATTTCAGAGGACAGGGAACATGAATGGCCTTTAAATAAAAGAAAAGATGCTGGACTAAATTAGTAATCAGGAAAATCCAAATTTATAATCACAAAGAGATGCTTCCTTATATTCTTCAGAGTGGCAAAAATTAAAAAGTTAGAGATAATAATGAGTATCAGCGAGGTAATGGAGCAGTAATAACATTCGTATGTAGCTAATAGGAGTGTAAATCAGCACAAACACTTAATAGTTTAGCATAATCCATTGTATTTGAACATGTGGAAATCTTAGCTCTTAGTTCTTCTACTCTAGATATGTAGTTTGGAGAAACTTTAGCACATATTTACAATAGACTATTCTCAGAACGTTTGTAGCAGCATTGTTTTTAATCCAGAATGACAACAATGAAACAGTGGCAACAAAAAATTGGAAGCCATCCAATTATTTACCCAGATTAGAATCAGTACATAAACTATGAGATATTAAGACAATTGCCTACTGTAGAATAGTAAAAACAAATGAGGTACAAATAGACAAAGCAGCATAGACAAATCTCACAAATAAGATGTTGAGAGAAAGCAGCAAGTTGCAGGAGAATATGTACCATAGAACTCCATTTAAGAACACTTCAAAAACAATGGAAACTAAACAATGTATTATCTATATATGAAGGAATACTTTAAAAAGAAAACACATTGATGAACATATGAACTTCTGGGAGAAAGGGAGGGCAATTTGATCAACAAGAGCATTAAAGGAGCCTCAAAAGTATTTATACCGTTTTATTTCTGAACGTGGATATTCATTGAAAAATATTCCTTAAACTTTACATATACATTTTATGTTTCTTTAATGAAATATTCCTCAGATATTAAAACAAAATAAAAATAAATGACTGTTGTTTGACAAGGGTTTTATTGATGGAGATGGAATAAATAAAAGACAGATTTGGTACGTATTTTGATGTTATTGCTAAGAAGAATTAATGATGGGCAACGTAAGTGAAAAAGTGATATTAAGAATCCTAAACGAAGTATCTAAAGAATGGAAAAACAAACACCACCTGTACTCACTAATAAATGGGAATTAACCAATGAGCACACATGTGCATAGAGGGATGTAAAACTCAATGGACATCCATCAGTGGGGACAGGGAGGAGAGGATGAGCGATAACCTAACCTAACAGAGACAGTGGACACTATCTGGGTGACGGGCACACTTATAACCATGACTCAAGCATTATAAAAGTGACCCATGTAACCAAAAGTATTTGTATCTCCATAATATTTTCAAACTAAAAAGAAAATGAATCCCAGGGTTTTGGCTTGAAAAAACAAGGTACATGTTGCTGCTGATTATTTAAAAAAACAAAATATTTACCAGTGAAATAAGAGTTCTGATTCGAACATGCCATTTTTGAGATGTATAATAGACATATCCAACAAGATGTTAATTTGAAAGCTGGATAAATGAGTTTTAAGATAAAGAAATATATATCAGGGCTGGAAATACAAATTTAGGAGTCAAGGGCATATAGATGGCATTCATTTTAAACTATGGAACTGAATGTGACCACATCAGGAAAGACTGTATGAAAGAGAGTGAAGAAGGTGTATGGACAAGACATAGTTCTCCATTAGAGGTTGAGTACATTAGGTTTTTCCCTTTAAACAGTGATTGGGACATTTAAATACCTTATTTAGTTCAATCATTGTTTTCCCAATATAATATTTTATTTGCAATAATTTACTTCAAATTCATTTTTTGGAATAGGCAGAGTATACATACATTTAATAAATAAGCAAATAGGTTTTTTGTTTTCTCTTCACTTCAGTCCTTAATTTTTCACTTAATATTGTCTTAGGTATGGAAAAACACACTTTAAAATTTCATTTTATTGATCTCACTCCTCTTAAGTAAGGTCTACTGAAATGTGTCCTAGATTCTAAATAAATACTAAAGAAGTTATTCATAGCTACACTTATATATCCTCTTACAAATAACCATTTTTAAAAATTTATTGTTTCATTCTTTCTGGCTTTTGTTTTGGAAACAATTAAACTTTACTTGTGAGAACCCTTGAGAAATAGATCACAGCTACTAGCATAAAAATGTTGAATATTTTTTCAATGAATATTTTATTCATCATGGTCTGTTTAACTATAATTCTCAAAAAGTTTCAAAGTCATAAATATGTATGAATTTGTGTGTCTTTGGTGTTTAATGGCCTGCATTTACTCTACTTCCTCAAGTACAAAGCAGTAACATTGGCAGATAATTGTTGTAGAAGCAAGAGCATTCTTTTTGGTAAGAATTATTATTATTTCCCTATTTTTTTTTACCTGGATTATTTTTGTTTTCTAACAATGGACATTCATTTTCTCAGAATTTATTAAATTTAGCAAGTAGTTTTTCCTAAGATATTCAAATACATTATTGTCATGAAATGGATTTTCATAGCTAACTTCTTATTATAATACAGTTCTTAGTGCTTTCATACAGGTTATAGACAAAAATTCTAGTTCTAATTATCTTGCTATTTCTGACTGATGTGATGTTTTTACACCAGAAATAGATTGTAGAATGACGGGATTTGCCATCTTAAATGTCCTCAGAAATATTTTATCTTTATACATTAGAAGATAAACTGATGATGTGAATATCTGGAAAATTAATAAAATAGTCTTCCATTAAAAATGGCAGATTGATATCATGCACTTATTTTCTCTCCTTTCAATAACCTCACCAAAATTACTGTAAAGGAATAAAATGTTTTTAAGTACTCAAAGAGAATGGGAAAGAGAGAAGAGTATCAGCAGTTGAGAGAATTCAACAATTTCAGGAAAAAGCAGAAAGCAAGTGGAAGAATAGTAACTGACTTAACTTCCAGAATAATAACAGAAGGGGCATCAAGATGGCTTAGAGCAGTGATCCTCAACCTTTTTGGCATCAGGGGCTAGTTTCATGGAAGTCCATGGCCCGGGGGGGTTGGGAACTGCAGGCTTAGAGGGCTGGTGTGGTGGCTCACACCTGTAATCTTAGCACTTTTGGAGGCTGAGGCAGGAGGATGGCTCGAGGTCAGGAGTTTGAGACCAGCCTGAGCAAGAGTGAGGCCCCATCTCTACAAAAAATAAAATTAGCCAGGCATGGTAGTACACTCAGATGGTGCACTCCTCCAGCTACTCAGGAGGATTGCTTGAGCCCAGGAGTTTGAGGTTGAAGTGAGCTATGGTGACACCAGCACATTCTAGCCCAGGCAACAGAGTGAGAACCTGTGTCTCCTCTCCCACTCCCCCCCCAAAAAAGATGGCTTACAGACATCTTGTGCTCACCACCTCTGCAAAGAAAAACCTTAATAGTGAGTAGATAATCACACTTCCAATAGATCATCCAAGAAAGAACACGAATTCAACAGGGAACTGATAACAAACACCTAAAGCAAGGAAGGAGAGGGAAGGGAGGCAGTTGCTCAGCTGGGATCAGCTGGAAGCCTGAAGAGACTACTCAATGCATGGAAAGGGTAAGTGAGAAACCCCCAATGGTCCACATTCCCACCAAGGGCTCCTGCAATCTTAGCCACAGGAGAGCCCCTCAACCCTTGCATGCCCCAAAACCAAAATGGGGAGCTGCCTGGAAACTGTGCAATGGCACTTCTCCAGAGAGGGAACTGAAGCTGGGTCCCATATACACCCCGAATCCTAAGAACTACAGCAAGGGACCATTTTGGGAGCCTATCCTCCAACAAACTGCACCTGGGGACCAATGGCAGTGACCTCACTGCTGCCAGCAGCAGAGACACTGTGCATTTTCACAGGCCCAGACAAAGTCCCCTGCCCATACTTACCATCTCTGTGACCTGACCCCACTGGGGCTAAAGCATGAGTGAAGCATAGGCAGCCACTGCCAGGACTAAAGCACAAGCATGTGTCCCCACCTGCCTGCATATGGCTGCTGTCACGGGAAACAAACCCACTCTCCCAAGTAGCAGGGCTGCAGCATAGC
Source organism: Varecia variegata (assembly GCA_028533085.1). NCBI lineage: Eukaryota > Metazoa > Chordata > Mammalia > Primates > Lemuridae > Varecia > Varecia variegata. The sequence continues at coordinate 52,461,221 of CM052441.1, forward strand.
CACCGCTGCCTCTCACCCGACCATTCTGCCAGATCACTCCGCCCCTGCCTACCGCAGCCAGAAACTATATAAATACATGGAAATTATGCTTCTAAATGACCACCTAGTCAAGGAAAAAATTAAGGAGGAAATTAAAAAAAATTCTTAACAAAAAAGAAAATCAAAACACAGCATACCAAAGCCTCTGGGATACAGCAAAATCAGTGCTGAGAAAATAGTTTATAACAATAAGCACCTATATCAAAAGTGGAGACATTTCAAATAAACAATCTAATGATGCACCTCAAGGAACTAGAAAAGCAAGAACAAACCAAGCCCAAAATTAGTATAGGGAAAGAAATAATAAAGATCAGAGTAGAACTAAATGAAATAGAGACTAAAAACATACAAAGAATCAGTGGGGAAAAAAGTTGGTTTTCTGAAAAGATAAAATTGATAAACCACAGGCTAGACTGACCAAGAAAAAAGAGAGAAGACCAAACAAACAAAATCAGAAATGAAAAAGGAGACATTACAACTGATACCACAGAGATACAAAAGATCATCAGAGACTACTTTGAACAACTATACACTAACATACTGGAAAACCTAGAGGAAATGAATAAATTCCTAGACATGTACAACTTACCAAGATTTAATCAAAAAGAAATGAATAAAAACCCTGAACAGACAATAAAAAGTGATGAGATCAAAGCAGTAATAAAAAGTCTCCCAACAAAGAAATGTCCAGGGCCAGATAGTTTCATTGCCAAATTCCACCAGTGTTAGTTCAAAGAAGAACTAATGCCAATTCTCCTCAAACTATTCCAAAAAATTGAAGAGGAAGGAATTATTCCTATCTCATTCTATGAAGCCAACATTATCTGAAAATATCTGATAATATTTAAATAAAATAAAAATTTGTATTTATTATCAGAAAATATCTGATAATATTTAAATAAAATAAAAATTTTATTTGTAAAAACATTAGCCACAGGGATATATCTCTAGAGAAGGAGAATGAGGAGTCTTCTTTGCAGAAACTGAATGGTTGGGGGTAGGGGCAGAGAGAAGCAAGAGCCTACATATTGATCTTTCCCAATAAAAAGACCAATTTACTGATTAATCATGGTAAATGAAACATATCTAACAAACTCCACCCATACATAAATAGTGTCAATTAGCTTTTGTGGCCTTACCTTCAAATATGAATGCATAACTAAGGATCATTGAACATCTGGTTAAGTCTCTAATATGAAAGAAAGAGATCAAAGCGAGCACACTGAAAGAAGGCTCATGAGAGAAAAAATACAGTGGCTATCTCAGAGTTATAAAAAGAGATGTATCTACGAAACAAAAGCAGAATGATATGAAGCCAGGACAGCCAAAAAAGCTAGAAAAAGCTCTTGGAAATATAACCAAAATTAAAGTTCCAGCAGAAGGTTTGGAAAACAAAATTGAGGAAATCTCCCAGAATGTAGAATAAAAATGAAAGGGTGAAAAGGTAGAATGGAAAAAACAAATTAGAGTCAATTCTGAAGGTCCAACATCTGATTCATAAGAATTCCAGAAATAAAACAGAGAAGAAATAATTTAAAAATTACCTAAAAATAACAAGAAAGTATCTAAGGTCATGATTGCAGGGGCTCCTTGAATACCTAAGAATATAAAGAAAATCCCACCCTGAGTCTTGTGTCTCTGGGTGTCAATCTAAGGAAAGGCAAAGGCTATGGAGGGAATTGAAGTTTTTCTCTCCCCCCCTTTTTTTAAGCTGAAAATCCATTTATTTTGTAAAAAAAGAACTAATGTTTTCCATATAAATTAAAAAACTTTAGATAGTTTCATAATGCAAAAATATAACCCAAAGCATATTGAATTTTCAATTAAAATTTGAAGGAAATTGTTTCAAGATTTTTAGAAACTAATAAGTTAAAATAATGAGAACCAGTATATGAAGTTTTTCTTTACTAGACATTTTGTACTCTTTAATCGTAGTAGGCTATGTAAGCATATTGCTTTGGTAAAAATTTTACAAATGCACAAAATAATGGAGAGAGCCTTCAGAGAACTAATAAACGTTGTTTCCTTATTATGGTCTATTTGTTTATCTGAAATATAAACCTCACAAAAGTGTTCCAATTTGTGAAGCAAGGTCAACAATATTTGCTGCTGAGCACTTGGTGTGGTAGATTTGAGAACTAAATAACTACTATTAGAAACACTTCAATTGCCCCCAGGGAAATAACAATGCAAACATAAAACAATGTTATAACATGCCTATGCTAAATTTTAATTTTAGTGGGAGTTAAGTGTTTATATTTCTATATATCAAACAGTATAATACATTGTCAATAATTTAAATTATTTACTTTATACGTAGGAAGCCAATGCCAAGGATATATGTTGATCCCAGCAGTTCTATTTTCAAATGAAAGAAAAACGTGAATATTTTTCTCCTTGGACAAACAAAGACTATAATTTGCACTCACAAAGTAGTGTCAATTAATTCAGCAGCCACATGAAAGCTCTCAGGTAATGTCCAGATTACCAGCAAGATGGTCTATCAAGTGAATCTGCTGTCCTTGACATTTTGTAAAGATATTTTAATAATTCTTATTAATTTTTCCTCCTTTGGACTCCAATCCAAAATAGTCTTCCTATATTTTCTTAAATCTCAACATCAATTTAAAGAATGCCATTTGGTATAGAAAATGCAAACATGCAAACATTCTTTATGTAGTATCGCGTCCTAATAGAAGGTACTAAAAATCTGGCCTTTTTCTGAATACCATGGAAATGTTATCCACCAAGAAACTGACTGCCCTGAGTCACAACTCAGTTCAGACCACTCTCCCAGTCATTTCACGATTTACAGTAAATAATAGGCCGGTGACACAGTATGAACCGTGCAGCTTGAGTAAGTATCCTTTTCTGGAATGTTTTAAGAGGTAGAAGAACAAAGTCTGCTCTAACAGGCTCTTTGGGGGTATAAATATGTGTTAATACCTACTGTAAAACACGGAGAAGAAAAGAAATGTCATTTTCTTGCTTATCTTAATGCACATATTGAACTTAAGAATCCTACAGGGCTCTTTCATTGACCCCCTGTCAAATCAGCCAGTGCATTTAAGTTGACATAAAATTCAAGGAATAGCTAACTGATATTAATATTCAGCCGATGAAGCTCTAGACTGAATTAGAAGGATAGTTTTAGAAATCTAAAGGTTTAAAATGTGTATTAATTTCCATTAGATTCATATTATAAGAATATCCTGGTATGCATAATATTTGGCCCATTAATATTCATTTCAAAATATGAGATGAATGAATTATTAAAAGTTAAGATAATAAAAAGTATACATACTTGAGTTTTTAAGTATGTGAAAACTGCTTCTGTAAGAATGAAAACTAGTATATTTATTTGTCAGAAGATTAGGATTCATTTCCGAAGCACTGAATTCCCATCATTTTCCTCTAGATGTTAAATATGAAGTTGTAAAAAGTTAAAATTCAGAATTCCATACTTTCTCAAGTTTTCTTAATATTAAATCCTGGTCAAGGACTTGGTTTCTGTTGTATCCAAGGAGAACATGCAGCCTTGATTGTTTTCCTACTGTTTAAGATTTTCACCATCATTAGTTTCAAACATGGCTCCTAATACAACGAAATTTGTCATATTTTTGATTTATATGATATAGTAGCTTTCAGCTAATAATTGAGTCTTTTTAAAAGGGTGAAAATACATATGCATGTATATAATATAATATATATGTATATATACTGCTTAAAAGCTAAAATCTTCTAATTAATCAGTTATACTTTATAATTACAATATTTGATCTGATTACAAGAGCAAATTTTTAGTGATGAAGGTAATTTTCTTCTAAAAAATATGGTTATGTAGGTGGCTGTATTGTTTTTAAATGATCTTGTTTTTGAACCCCAATGCTCAAAAGAACAAAGGGACTCCAAAATATTCTCCAGGAAAGCTTTATGAAGTATGAGGTGAGAGCAATTATGATCTTTTCCCTTTTAAAAGGAGAAAACGGATATGCCAGAAGTCTAATTTTAGTTTCTTCCAAGAATCTTATAATTAAACAAAAATCTGACTTCTAAGTAGACATTAATAAACTAGACTTCTTCAGAAAAGTCATCTTCACAACTCAATCTTATTTTAATTATGCTATTTGCCTTCTTCCCAAGAAATGACTGATTTTAAATGCTGTGTTTTGTTTTTTAATAAACCAAAGAAAACAGATATCATCACATTTTACATAAACGGTTGTGCTAATGGTCCATGTGCAGCTGCAAGGCAGGCCACATTTTCAGGGATGGGGACACTGAGAATATTGTTTGGTGGAGTATAAATTTTATGTTAAAAACCAAGCTCTGCAAATATTCGCTGAAATAATAAAATAATAGGTTTTTAGAACTGGAAAGGATTCCAGTAACCATCTGGGCTAATGGCTTGCAATGTTTTCACTAGTAAAGGTTCTTTTATTAGTTTACTTGCAGATGTCAAATTTTGTAGGATTTCCTATCAGTAAACAAGCTGCAATGCATACTGCTATTTTGTAATGTTAAAAATCTAAATGGAGTTTTAGTTCATGTTGAAGAACTTCATTAGTACCTTTGGGGACCCAGGCTGGTAATGAATGAGTTAGTTTTATTCCCTCATTCCACAGATGGCAGAAGTTGTGCCAGATTGAGGGTTGTTCAAGGTTACACGGATAAAGAGAGGCAACACTGGAGAAAGAACCAATAAAGGGGGATTCAACTTGATAAAGCACAATCTGGGACCCCCGCCCTAGCGCTTCCTCCTCAGCAGTGCCCTTGAATGTTTTTGTTCCCCATCATTCTCTCTATTCTTCTAGCTCTGCTTCTCATGCTATGCGAAATTTTAATTAATAGCTAGATATTGATGTGCAACCCATTTCTCTAGCCTGACCTCACTCTTGATATTCAGACCGACATTTCCTATACTCTATTGCATACTACAGGCTCATAGACTTTTAGGCCTTTATTTGCCCTGCACGTTTATCAGTAACACCATCCTTTGTCTTTTCAACCCTTCCTCCGAGGGCAGTTCAAATCTTGCCTTCTCTGTGAAACGTATGCTGATTTCCATACTCCCATCGTATCCAGGTAGAAATAATGTGCTGTTCCTTGTGCCTACATTATCAGTTACAGCATTTGTCTTCTTGTTTTCTGATAGCTTGTTTATGTGTATTTCTCCAGCTAGACTGAAAGACTCCTAAGGGTAGGAAGAGTCCCTGCTTCCTCTTTGGTAACTCCAGTGTCTACATATATGGGCTTTGACGTGTGCCTGCCAAATAAAGCTTTATGGGTGGTGTATAATTACATACTGCTCAAAAAATAATCTGTTATTCAGATTTACTCATACTTAGAGCAACAATAAATTTTACTTAGCTACATTTGTACATTGTTTTACTTATGATAAAATATTTTAATTAAAAGAGCACAAAGATGGTAACTTCAAAATATCTTATCTTTCACTAACAAGTTAACTAGTGGACATCACAGTCAGAAAAAACGTGGTTTCAACTTTCTACATCATTAGTATATTTGATGCACATTTTCCACATTTGCAACAAGCCATTCCTATGCTCTGGTTGCTTAGCAGTAAGATAAGAAATAGAGGAAGAGTGTGGTATAGTGGTTCTGAGCTTGGGATTTGTAGTCATTTGGGTTTGAATCTTGACTCTGCCACTTGCAACTATATGGCCTTGGGCAAATTAATTGACATCTCTAAACTCCTAGTTTCTCATTAAGAAATGGAGCTGATAATAGAACCTATTATTGCAAGAATTAAATAGAATAATTCATAGAATGTATTTTACACCACACTCAGCTTAAAAGTGACAATAAATAAAATTATTACTATTGCTATAATCGTGGAGTGGCTGTTATTGAAATTATGGTCACAGAAATTTAGGGACAGAAAGGATCTTAGTGGTGATTTAAAAACAAATGCCTTATTTTCCAACTGAGGAAACTGAACTCTAGAACAACTGTGAATTTTGCTCAAGTTTATGTAGTAATGGTTAAACTGGCCTAGCTTCCAGGTGTTCAGATAAGCAGTTCGGTGCTCTTTGTACTCTTCCCTAAAATCACAACTAAGCTTCATTTTCTAAATAATTGATTTGCCATAAACACAATTTTTTACTTCCAAAATTACTTTTCCTGTCATCATTTACTGGAAAGCAAAAAAGTGGCAGAAAATTAATATTAATAATTATATCTGGGCAAATGTGTAAAAATTATCATAAATTCTTAATTTTGCATCATTTTCTCAGCCAAACCCTCTTCACAATAATCACCTCACAAAACGTACTATCCCTTGCCAGACAACTAGAACAAATCTTATCTGAGGGAATTTGCTCCCAGAGATAGGCCCACATTCCTCCTCATTTAAGGATGCTGTTCTAATGCCTGTTCCTGTAGAGTAGTACCTCTAACCTGCAGTCAGTTTCCCAGTAAATACATCTGCTGTCAGCATTCGGCCACTTGCTCTAATTCTGAAGAATCTGCTACTACTTTTGAAATTTCTTGTTTACGTTCAGTTGGTTTATAAAATGCAAAATTAGAATTTTTATCCCATATACACTAGCTACTTTAATAGACCAAGATTGTTTTAATGTCACTTTTGGTCAATTAATTTTGAAAGTGCTCATATTTATTTTTGGCCGGGATACAATATTAAATATATGTACTTAAATTAAGAGGGAAAACAAACAGCTATCTGATAAGCCTCTAATTACAGACACTTCAATTTTTCTATTTAGATTACTACATCCTTAGCAAAGCAATGAATAATTCAGATTCCAAGAGAAAAATGGTTAAAACAGAATACAAGATATATTATATGTATTCTGGTTTATATCAAACTGCATATATGTTTTTGCATTCAAGTTTTTATTCAAATTTTTATAATACTGATTTTCCATGTAATTATAATTTTAGTGCTTGTATAGTATTACATAATATGATATTGCCATAATTAATTTTTCTTATTTTGTGGAACATTTACCTTGCTCCTAATATTTTCTTATAAAATAATGTTTTAATAAACATTTTTAAATAAATGTCCTTATATATTTTGATTTCCTTCAAAATATGATAATGATAGAAATATCATTACTGGGACAAAGAAGGTAAACATTTTAAGCATATAATTATTTTTGCCAAACATTATGAAATAGGTGTTCATATATCAACTAACAAAAAGATAAAAGAATATTTCTTATGTGCTTTTTATTTGCATATCTTTCATTATTAAGGAAGATAAATATTCTGTAATTCATTAGCTATTATATTTCTAAATTAATGAATAATTTATAATTTATTCATGAACCAAGCCCATTAAGATTCCTTCTCTAATTGATTTCTAAGTTTTAATTATTTGGTTTTTAAAAAATGTGCCTTAATAATTTGTTCTCTTCAGCTATTTACTAATTTTTCTCAAAGTTATCTTACCAGAAGTTGTTTGTTTATACAAATTTTAGGATTGATTTTTAAATTTCCTAAAGATATTCTATTAAGATTTTTATTGAAATTAAATTAAATATATTTTTAAAAATCTGGTAAAAATTTTTTTCCAGTATTTTAATTCAGGAATTTGTTTACTCATTCCATTGAGCCAAGCAAAATATCATAGGTCTCATTCATTTCTTGTTAAAATAAAATGATTCTTAACTATCATATTTTACATTTGTTCCTGTAAATAGAATCATTTTTCCATTATATTTTTTAACTGGCTATTACCTGTGTACAGGCAGTTTTTGGATTTTAACCTGCTTGTATCCAGTTTATTTAACTTAAAATTTTTACTTCCTTTTTTCCTCCATTTTTCCCCTAATTTCTCCCAATGTTATTCTCTCCATGTATGGGTGATTTCTTTCCTTAGCCCATGGACACAACTTGCTGACTGATCCACTCTTACATTGATATGAATAATAGTATGGAAGCAAATTTAGGTGGCATACAATTCACCTTAATAGATAGTATTGTCTATAATTATATTTTTGCCAAAGTATATTAATAACTTTCCTCACTTCTCCATTAAAAATTTAGCCCACTGAAATCTGAAGTTCATCCCTAACATTACTTAAACTGCTTTTTTAGTCTAACATTTATTTTCAATTTGTTCACATGCTAATCAATGTGAAAGCAGCAGGATGAAAACAGATTGCTACGTCACCAATGGTTTCTCAATTATCAAATTATTTAATTACTTCATTCACAACAATTATCTGTTGAATTCCAATAATTTGACAATGTAGTTTTCTTCATCTTATTGGGTTCTACCTTTTTGGTTATCCTTCCCATCTTTCCATGTCCTTCTTTTATATCTTTGCTCTTCAGGCTACTATGATGGTCCATCTTCTACCCATTGCTTAAATATTGGTACTTCTAGGAGGATTATTTTGTTTCTCAATATTCCTCTCTTTTTTTCTTTTGTTATACTTTCCCCTTGGGCAATCCAAACTATTTCACAGCTTCAAATGTGACCTGTGCATGGTTGACTTCCAGATTTATATACTCGTTCCAGAAATTTTACCTCTTTCCAGAACTGCTTCTCTGATGACCTACTTATTACTGGATGTTTGATTAAAATATTTGATTAATTCAAAGTAGGAGTCATTCTATTTTCCTCAAAATTTCCTTTGCTGTTAGAATACTTTATTTCAGATAATGGCATCATGATAATGATAATAATGATGTTTGATGAAAGTGATATAATAATAAGAAGAAACATTTGTTCAACATTTATTATATTCCAGACAGCATTTTAAGAGCTTTGCATACACTAACACATTAATACAACAATCCTATTAAGGTAAAAGTAACTATAATATCTATTTTACAAGTAAGAACATTTAGACACAAAGAATTTGAGCAAATTGCCCAGGAACACACTGATAAAAGGTGATAAAACCAGCTTTATAGTCTCACCACAAAGTTTTTTTTTTTAACCACAGTTCTATACTTCCAAGCTAAAAACATCAGAGTCATTCTTGAGTCATTCTTGAGTCATTCTTTCCTCTTATATCCCTAAATAATTTACCAAGAGCTGTTAACATAGTCTCTCACATAGTCAATCCCCTTCTCATCACCTCTACTACCCCCTTGCTTTTTCAAGCAACCACCAAGTCTTACTTAAAGTGTAGCAAAGATTCCCACCTCCAATATGTTACGCTTTCATGATGTCTCCAATATGATCATGCAAGACTCAGTCATTCCTGTGTTTAAAAGTCTTTCCATGACTTTCTCTTCCCTATAGGACAAAATTTAAACTCCTTGGCAAAGTGCTCAAGGTCCTTTATATTCTAAAGCTGTATTACATTTCCAGACATTCCCCACTTGTCCCTCAACCCTACCTCAAACATATGTTCCCAGTTGTACTGAACTATTTAATACTTAATACTTATCTTTACCTAAACATGCATGTGTGTGTGTTTAGGGGTGTGTATACATATATGTATATTAATATATATATTCATAGCCTAATGAATATATATACACACATTCATATACATCCATATGCATTACTCTAGGAATTCCTCAATGGAGAGATCATGTCTTGTTCATCTATTTTTTTTACCGTAACAATATACAATATCCAACACATGGCAACTATTCAATATGTTTTGATTGGACACATGAATGAACAAAGGAAGCAAGAGAGAAAAGAAGTACTATAAAGCTTTTAGGTAACCATATCTTAGGATCTATGATATCCATTTTTTTGGTTCAGCTTCTCCCACAACTGAGGAGAAGAATTGTGCCAAATCCAGAGACTGGGCACGATTCTGGAAGATACTTGGCTTCTCTGAATATTTATAGAGGAGAATGAAGAAATCTTTACTGCATTTATCCAAGTAATGCTATTCTCAAGTAGTTCTGTAAATAAAGTATATCTGCTTATATATGTATAAGTTATACAAAGATCCTCATGTACTTTTTGAGGAAGCTGGCCTATGGGTCCCATTGTTTTAAGAAGTTAAGTGGATTCCAAATTCGCCATCATGGTTGGAATGTGGAAGAACATGTTAAATTAGGAGGGCAGTGGCCTATTTTTTACAGTAATTTATGAGTGGTGATGGGTATAAATGGCTATTGATGACAATAGATCTGTCAGTATCAAATGATACCATCACACTTGTGGTTCAATAAGCCACTCTGTCAGGGAGTAAGATGTGTAGAGCAATCAGTATACTTGTTAGCATCATTATGCTTATATTAAAATAACTTTCAGTATAATTCCCCTTAGTTCTAGCTTTTTAAATTTCTACTTTACTGATTTGTTAAATATGCATTTTAATGTGAACCACACTAAATCACTTTTAAGAATAGATGAGGTCATTAAAAAATTCTAAGTAAAAAGAAAAAAGAAACAAAAAATAAGCCAAATCAATTAACTTTCTTAATTAATTTCTTACTATAAGATTTTTCTTAGACTAAACACAATAATCACTCAAAAATCAAGTTTATGGAACTCTAACTAATGTGGCTATGACCCAAGTCATTTAGCTGCACAAACACCTGGCAGGTGAAATGACAGCATCTAAATCATAGATTAGCTAGGATAAGAAAAATAAAACTTTTGAACTAGAACAATTGCTTGATAAATGTATCATACTTTTCTTCAGTGTTTACTTTTGATAAATGGTCAGACTTTGCAATGACTTTGCTCTGACATTTATCTTACAGTCAGCAGCCATTATCTTGTGACAACAATCTATTCCTTTCTGTTATCTTGAAGCTCATAATTGTTAAGTCTTCTCACTGAGAATTTCCTATCAATTTTCTAATTTATGACATATGAGGACAAACTTTCAAATAAAGAATTTTAGGCATATGGCTTATAACTAAAATTAAAAAATAATAGACATATAGCAGTTTTGTGGCTGTTATTTACATAGATATCTTCTATGGAGAAATGTTATGAAAAGCAAAGTAAATACTAACAATTTTTAATTCGAATTCCTTTAAACTGCATATATATTCCTGAGAAGGTTCATAGACTTGTAGCTAAAAGAGATGCAACAATTTTTTGCTCATCAATATACTGATCACATCCTATTGTATTAGATGAAGTAGCCCCAAAGGCAATTACTCAGAGAACTGAGCAAGTTGCCAGGAATTTGTAACCATTGGCATTCTTCTCACTAAACACATTTTTTTTCCCAAGTGTCATTGCTCCTGTGGCTATCAGAGGCATCTCAGAGAATACAAGGAAATGAAGAATTGCAAGGCAAATCCTCTAAGAGAGCATTGTTTGTATGGATAATTCATTTAAAAGTACACTGAACAACTAGACAACAAATTGTACTAATTACACCTGGACTACCCCTCCATGGCCAGTTTAATTGCCTTATTTTACAGATGAGAAAACTAAGGCCTTTTTATAACTCGTCCAATTCTACTCAGATAGAAAGAGAAGAAAAGCAGTCACATGACACCAGTAACTCTTCCAGAAGTACTTAATCCAGTGTTCTTTCTGTTAATCATTGTTCTTTGAAGTTACAAAGAAGATTTGGTAAAAATATATATTTCTTGAACCTTACCCCAAATCTAGAGGGAAGCCAAGGAATCTACATTTTTATAGTTTAGGAGATTCTGATGTATCCGATCTAAGAGCATATTTTGAGAAATACTGCTCTACATTATAATATTTCTTCATACACATAAAATAATCTTTTGATTGCTTTGGCTATAATACCAGCTTTCTCAATAGTGGGGTTTCCTAGACATTCAGTTTTAGAATATCTCAGGCAGACTGAGATGGGCAAGGGATGAAGTGGGTGTGTGTGTGTGTGTGTGTGTGTGTGTGTGTGTGTCACTGGTGAAAGATAAAGATGAAAATGGTTTGGGTAGGACCTTGGTCACAAATATACTAAGAGAAAAGAATAAATCAAACTTATTCAACATCTAGTTATTTTATATATTAGAGCTACTTTTATATATGTATTTTTTGGAATGTAGAACACTGTGTGTGTTTGGAGCCAAAGAAAAGTTACTTCAAAGTGGAGGTCTTGTGCCAACTTCTCCCATAGGGAATGAGAAGACTCTGCTAAGAGCTACTTTCTTCATGATGTCATCAGCCCTTTCATTTTTCTCTTTGCTTGCTGTCAGTCACATCCTATTTGGGTATTGCTGGTATAGTGTGATTGATGCTCAAAGGAAACACATCACTGTCTACACGATCCAGTACTACGCTGTCTGTGACCTCCATTCAGCATTCCTCCCCATAAGACAGACTGTGTCTCAGTACTCTGTTCATAGATAGCTAGTTTCTCATGGAAATATGAGACTATAGGTTAAATACTAGGATAATAACATCACCAATGTGGTGTAAGATGAGTTCCCTATGACAGACAGCTAGTGTGAATAAGCAACTTCATTAGGCGTTAACATTGAGCTAATGAAAATGAGATAATTATTCCACCCCAATGCCAGTATTTCTGGATCCCTTACACAAAATTTCCTGCCCACTTTGGCAGCAACTTCCATTGCATTAATAAGTTGTAAATGGATAGAGATATGTGGTAACCGTAATAATGTAACCAAGAGTTTGCTAGTTCAAACATTCAAATTCATACCATCAGTCTCATTTTGAAGCTTTTCCAGTGAGCTTAAATAACAGAAAGAATTTTACTTCATTTTTGGTTTAATGATAGAGATTTTTTTTCCCCATGAGTTACTTGCTAGCCTGAATGCCTCTTCACTTTTTGTTTTGTTTTGTTTTGTTTTGTTTGCTATAGGGTCTCACTCTGTTGTCTGGGCTAGAGTGCAGTGGCATCATCATAGCTCACTGCAACATCAAACTCCTGAGCTCAAGCTATCCTCCTGCCTCAGTTCCCAAGTAGCAGGGACTACAGTTGTGTGCCACCATGCCCAGCTAATTTCTCTACCTTTTGTAGAGACAGGAGTCTTGCTATATTGCTCAGGCTGGCGTTGAACTCCTGGTCTCTAGTGGTCCTCCTGCCTCAGCCTCCCAAAGTGCTAGAATTACAGGTGTGAGCCACCACACCTGGCCTCTTCACCTTTTTTATGTCCTACTCACCATGAAATTGGCTGAGGTACTTTGGTGCATCTGATTTGTATACAGGGTACAGATGGCATCTTCAGGATCCTTTTCCAAATCCTCTCTCCAAAGGTAAAACTTGTTGCCCCTCACTTTGTATACCCACTGGATCCAGTAACTTCATCCATTCATGACCCTGAAATGCTTCATTGCTTTTAATTGTCCCACACAGCTGTTGGCCATTTAGGCTAGTAAACAACTACACTTGATACCCCAGATAGTCAGCAAGCTTACATATTTCTCACATTCCATAAATCCACAGATTCTGGGTTTACTTGCCATAAGTAATCCTAAACTAGGAACATCCTGCCAAGAACATCCCATAGATAAGGTCTCTTTTTCTTGCAATACCATTAGCTCATTTACCAGTAGATCCAGTCATCATCTTTTTACAAGGAGATTATATTGAATTCTCTGCTTCCCTCCCTCCCCCTCCCAGCAACATCCCCATGTCCCTTTCCTCACAAAGGCAGTGAAATGGTTACAGATCAGCTACTTTAACTCCTTTCTCCCCAGTTTTTTTTTTAAAAAAACTAAATCATATTTTTATTTATTTTTTTTTTACTTAGAATAGCACACATTTATTTATTTATTTTTTCTTATATTCACAGTGGTGTTTTTTTATTCTTATTTTAGCATATTGTGGGGGTACAAAAGTGTAGGTTACGTATATTGCCCATGTGCCCCCGGAGATTAATAAAACAAAAAGTTGGTTATTTGAAAAGATAAACAACACGCCTTTGGCTAGACTAACTAAGACCAGAAAAGAAAAATCTCTAATAACCTCCATCAGGAACATGAAAGAAGAAATTACAACTGATGCCACAGAGATACAAGATATCATCTATGAATTTTCCCCAGTTTTAAAAATGATAGTTTAACTGAAGGCACTTTGAATACTATTATATAAGTATGGTACAGTTATAAATTGAATTATTAAGTTAATTCAGCCACTCCATGGGAATGATTAAGATGAAATTGAATTCCAAAGTATGAGTCAAGTAGAACAGAATGATGTCTGTGGCTGCTAGATACACAATGATGATTCTGTTTTCTGTAACTCAACCAGTGGTATTAATTCACTTTTTCTCTTTAGTCTACTGGAAAGGAGCATTTTGGGATAATGCCTCTAATAAAACAGGGAGGCTAAGAGTTTTTTGAGTTTGCTGATGATTAAATGTGATTAGATAATCAATGCCTGAGAGGAAACGATTACAATATAAATACTGTCAACAATGTAGAATAGCTACACATCCCTAGAATGAAAAACAGGAATATAAGGCTTAGATAGGAAGTGACACAAGTAGAAGAAAGGAAAGATCTTAGAATCATAGTGGAAACTAGTTTAACAAAATAAAATCAGAAAAAATATATCTAAAGCATTAAAAATTCCACAAGAGTTTGCAAAATTGTAAGGTGCTAAGAAACAGTTTGCTACTTTTTTGGTAAAGGCAAATATGAAATGGAAAGCAATACAAAGAATGAAAATGTTTGTAAAACTAGACCCACATAAAAACAGGAATGCTAAAAATATCTACAAAAGAGAAGACTTAATGATTTTAAGATAATAATATGATTATTAGAATTTACTCATCTCCATGAGAACAGAGCTTAAGAAGTGTCTTGAGAGGTTTAAAGAATAATAAATAGATGACAAAATCATTCTTAACAGGAGATGTGGTTAAATACTAGAATGATCTATATTATAGAATCTGCTTCAATGACACCATTATAAAGTAGATTAATATTAATGTACTATGATAGGAAAATTCTAAAATGAGACAGAAAAAAACTATATGTTCTCTCCTGTTCCTATAACTCCATAATAAAATCCCATGAAATTACTAGTGAACTTACTTTTAATGCCCATTGAATTAAAAATATATTTTAATGTGTTATCACACACCTATATGATTGGCCATTTATAACACTTTGACAAAACAAAGCAATACAAAATAAAATGGCAACATATTTACTTTCTTAAACTCTCTGCTTCATTGTTATAAAAAGTCATTTTTATTCATTGAATTCCATTCTTTAAGTGCAGTAAATGTTCAGGTAGTAATGTCTCTGTAGATGTTAAGTATACTGTAGGTTCCAGATAAACTTAAATATGAATAAAATGATGAGTTTACTTAAATGGCTAAATCATTATTTCAAAATATATTAATATGTTAATGATTTTAGAAGCACTTAATTCAAAATAATTATTCTGTATTTAATGGTTCTAAATGTTTTATGTTGTATAATTAAATTTAAATTAGTATGTAAATGTTATTACTGAAAGAGTCTTTGGTACTTGAAATGAATTTAACTAGGTGTTCATATTCTGTGGAATATTTTGGGATTAGATAGTCATTGAATTAAAGAGTTTATTTCCAAGGGAAGACCCTTCATAAATGAGTTTGCATCTGTTCAATTTGACACTAAACAGAGAGTTTTAATTCAGTCAGGATCATCTCTTATGTTTAGATAATTGAGAGCAAGATGAAATTTTGTCAGATGCCACTTTCATAAAATGACATCTACTAATAAAGAAATTAGTCTATTTTTCTATGAAAATAATAGATAGTGTGTTTTTATGTATCTTTTGTTGTATTAAAATTGCATTCAACATGTGATTATAAAGATACAGGACTATAAAATGAGTATTGAAACACTATCCAGAATATTCACCTTGATAAGCCTACTCCAGGGGTGGGGAACCTGCAGCCTTAAGGCCACATGTGGCCTTCTAGGTCCTTAAGTACAGCTTTTGACTCAATACAAATTTTACAGAACAAATCCTTTTATTTTTATTAATGCATTTTTGTTCATCTTTAATAATTAAAAAATGAACATATTTAAAATAAAGAATAAAATAATTTTCAAAGAAATAACCCTTCCAGATTGACTGGCACAATTAGAACATTAGTAAGCCATAAGGGCTAAATCAATGGCTGCTACACTCATGATTTAGTTCTACCTTCCCCTGCCTGACTGGCACCACTAGCACATGAGGCTGGTTGGAGAGAGTTTATGGAAGTCCAGTTTGGCAGTCTGTTATCAGTTTTTGACAACAGTGCACTGTGTTTCTGTTTGAAGTGGAATTTGTGAATAATTGCACAGCTTGACAGTATTTTTTAATTCTGTCTGCTCAACAGCCCATCATATCAAAGAAGACTAAGAGAACACTGAAGGACAAAAACAGATTTCTTTAATTAGGATTGAAAATTGCAATATTATCCTGTTTCTGCTAAAGATGATTTACTTAACTTTGTGATACTGAAATATCAACATTAAAGAAATTCAATGCCTATCAGCATTATAACACTCATAAGGACCACAAATATGTTAAATTAGAGGGAGAGTCGTGAAAGGTTTTATTCTAGAAATTAAAAGATGAAAAGCAAAAGCAAACACAATTCTTTCAAACAGCAATAAGACCTGGAAATAATGCCACTGAAACAACTTACAAGGAAGCTTATATACTCAGAGAAAAGGGAAGCCATTCAGTGATGTAGAAATTGTGAAAGAATGCATTGTCAAAGTTGTAGGGTGCTTAGATGCTGATAACGTTTCAAAGAACAAACAACTGCCTCTTTCAAGGAGAGCCATAATTGATCAGCAGCATGATTCAGCCTTCAACTTAACAGAACAACTTCATGCAATACTTCGAAAGCAAAATATATATCATTTAATTGCTTTGGATGAATCAACTGATACTACTGATTCAGTGTAGGTTCTATACTTCATTCAGGTCCTAAGAGAAGATTTTCTTTGCTATGAAGAATTAATTGCTTTGGGCACTCTTGCAGACAGAACATGGGGAATAGATATCTTCAACAACTCTCTAGATAAATGTCATGAAGTTGGACTGAATTTGGTAAACTTAGTGAGTATATGAGATGGTGCACCTTCCATGACAGGAAAACATGAAGGGTGTACTGCACAGATTAAAAAAAGGTATTAACAGATCCAGATGCTCTCATTTCTTTTCATTGTATCTTGCATCAGCAAAATCTCTGTGCTAAAGCTATTAAGTGACACGTTGCAACAAGTTATAAGTATTGTTAACTATATTCCTGCAAATGCAACATGGCATCATCAGTTTTGTATCATGCTCAAGTTGAACAATGGGGTATTCAGTGTGGATTTGCCTTATCATTCTAAAGTGCATTGGCTATTGCAAGGACAGGTGTTAGTCAAAATTTTACCTCTGCAAGAACAGATAGTTAAATTTTATGAAGACAGAATCAGCAATGTGAAAGAAGATTTCTATAGGAATGCAGCATTTCTGTGTGATATCATGTCAAATCAAAATGACTTGAATATTTCTTTGCAAGATAAAACTCAGTCTATATATATGATATGTGGCAAAAAATCCAAGCATTTATAGAAAAGCTATCTTTTTTTTCAAAACACTTCTTCTTCAATAGGAAATTTCAGGTGAACATTTTCCCCAGTTAGCAAAGGTCACTGATGAACTAGATGATATATGCGGATCATTTGAAGAATGCGCAGCTGTTATAGATTAATTGGAGAATACAATGAAAGATTCACTGACTTTGAGCATGATGACATCACACTCAAATTAGCATTTCAGCCTCATCTAGTTGATATCATCAAAGCACCTAAGGAACTACAGATAGAATTGATTGAGCTCTCAGTAGATGAGATTTTAAAGTCATTGTTTGATGTTAAGAAAGATCCAATTGAAACATGAAAACATGCAGGAGAATACCCATGCCTTTGGCAGCATGCCCAAAAAATGCTTTCTTGCTTTTCAACAACTTATTGCTGCGAATCTACATTCTTCTACCTAACCCAAACCAAAATGCCCTTAAGGTCAAAAGTGACTGATACTCACCTAGAGAATCAGCTGAAACTGGGGACCTTCATGCTGCAAGCAAATATGCAAATGCTTTCCAACGAAAAAGCAGATACAACAAAGTCATTAAAAGTTTAGTTAACTTTAAAATTAGCTAATAGTTTTCATTTTTTAAATCATTAAGTACATAGTAGTTAGATCTTTTACAAAATAATGTACATTTTTAAGTATATCTAATTGAAGTTTTTTGAATGCAGCCTTATTTGATTACAGCAAAATTAATGTGGCCTTCCAACATGAAAAGTTTCCCCATTCCTGGCCTACTCCAACCACACTGCCATGACATGGATTATTTTAGTGACTCCAATTTAGGAACTGTTTTCAGAGACTGGATATGACTCACAAAAGAAGATCATCTTCATTGAAAAAAAAAAGAGGTAAAACTTTTCAGTACAGAGTAGTATACTACAGGATAAGCTAGGAAATCATTCCACAAACTAAATTCAAAAGAAGCACTAGAAATTAGTCATCTTCCAAGGTAACACCATCAGAAATGAGCCTCAGAGTACAGAATGATGTAATGAGATGGACAGTTGGTTTAGATGGTTTTTTAAACCCCCTCCAACCCTAAGATTCCATTATTATTATTTTTTCTGATTCAGAATTCTGTGAAACACCGCCATACATATCAGTTATTCCTCCTCTTTAGATACCTATGTGCTAGGTAACTATCATCTTTCTGAAGCACATACATGGTACAGAGTAAAATCATTGCTCCTAAGTAAAACAATATTAGCCTGCTGGTGTGTGCATATGCAGGTGTGCCCCCACTAGGTTGGATTAACATTATTCTCTGACTTCCTGAAGATGGCATCACCACAGATCAAGATAGAGTAATAAGTCTAGAGAAGACGAGCACAAACCATTGGGATATTTAGGGAAGGACTATATGCACTTGATCCTGTGTACTAAATACATAACATCTTATACTCCATTTAGAAGAAAACACATTCTCCTTTAGAGTGATAACTACTCTAGGGACCTTTTCCACTTTAGATCTCAACTTCCGTCGTCCTCTACACAGATTTGTTTTTATATCAGAGTTCTTCAAATATCAATTTTCTCCATGCCTTCTTATTTAAAAATACCACATGTAGCAAGATATTAAAAACTAATGTTTCATGTTCTATTAACAGAGCTAAAATCTATTCCTACATTTTCCAGGTTAATGCAACTGCCATTACTGTTATTCTTAAGTGATACATGAGATCATTTAAAGTATCATTAGTTACAATATGAAAGAATGAAAAATTTTTAGTTAAGTCTAATTGTTTTATCTTTTTTCCTATAGTTAAAAATTCAGTTTGTGAATGTACAAAATTCTACTGAACAAAAATAATCAATACAGATAATATCATCATCATAAAACAGGCAAAGCATACAAGACACAAAATAAGAAGAGGTAAACCTTTGCCAGGTTTTTAATTTGTCTCTTCCGAGAAACAACATTGCTAATGTTTAACACACATTACCAAAAGGTGGTACTGCTTGGTCTCACTACATTAAACATTTATAAATTCATTACTTAGTACTTCAAACTTTCATTTATATTTTCTTCTGTGGAATTATTATACATTTAGCTTTTATTCATTTAAAAAAGTTCTACTGCATCACATTAGGTCTTCAAGGCATTTCCAAAGTGTTCAATTACTTCTTGTAACTATGGCTTTTGCTGGCTTTTTCTGTGGGCTTTTTTTTTTTTTTTCCTTTTTGGAAAAAAGCCAGGTTCCCAGTCTTTGCACTTTTACTCTTACTCTCTTCATCCACTTGTTCCAGGGGTTGTGAAAAGAGGTTTTCTTTCATGACTGCCTCAACAGTGAGGGTTCCTTTCTAGCTTTAAAAAATTCAAGCTTAAAAAAAATTAAACTGGCATCTTTATAATTCTGTAGCTTTTGCTCAGTGAGGAATCAGACCCTCTGAACAATGAATGCTTGTCTAAAGCAACTATTCACAGAAGGTACTGCCTTCTGGGGAATGGGAAAAGTTTCTACCTACTGACAAACGGGAGTAGCATAGCAGAATAGAACAGCACCCAATGCAAAGTGCCTGTGTTTCCAGCTCTGAAATAACAAGATCAGTTACAGCCCGTCTGCTATTGACCTGTTATAAAAAGTAGAGCACTGAAGAATCTCAAGATCAAGCAGCAGTCCAGATGAGATCATGTGTCTTCCTTTTAAATGTCTTTAATTTACAGATTTTAAAAATATTTAGAGAGGCTGGAGTCTTATCCACATGTGTGAATTAAAACTTGATGATGGAGCTCTAGTTAGAGTCTGAGAGACAAAAAAGACAAATCTTGAGAAAATTGTCTAGTATATATAAATAGCTTTAACAGTTACTTCAAAATTTAGTTTTATGTTATATCATTTAGGTATCAAATTTTCCCAAGGCGTCTGAAAAGACTCCAAACCTCATGAATATTTTCTGTGTCAAGCACTTGCACTGTTCATTAGTCTCTCTCGTTCTGTGAAGTGCATAAACCAGTTAGAAAAAAAAAAAACGGTTTGCTTTTTCGTTCTCATTACAACATTGAAGCATGTGGTTACTGGTTTGTGTTTAGATGAGAAAGTATCTCAACTTCTTGATTCTATTGGTGAAGAAAGGGGGGGAAGGACATTGAATAGTTGACAGGGTCAGAGTACTTTTGCTTTTGGGGCTGTCTCTCCTGCTTTCCTCCTCCGTCCCCTTCCCATCTCAATACCCGCTAGAGTCACCCAGGTGGGGTTTCACTGGTAGCTAGAAAGACCGTAAGTTGCACTAACAGAGAAAGGAGATCAAGAGAATGGAGGAGAGAAAGGTGGCAGCAGAACAAGTATAGAATTAGAGCAGGAATGTGGAGAGACAAACATGGTCTTTCAGAGAAGAGACACAGATTTGAATGTGATGTGTCCCTGCCAAAATTCAGGTGTTGCCAATGTGACAGTATTAAAAGGTTATTAGACTAGAAGTCTCCTTTCTCATTAATTAATGGGATTAAGGCCCTTATATAGTCTGTAAGTCCCTATATAGAAAGTGGGGAAGATGATATCTTTACTTTAGATATTTACTATATTTTTCTTACTTTTAGTTATTAGTATTTGTAGACATAGTTTCTGTTTTCTTTCTCTCTTTCCTAAGGATTTCCTCTCCCACAGTTCAATATCATGTACTCAAATAACAGCTTTCCTACAGACAGCATGAAATGTAAGGAAGCCTCACTTTTGTGTGAGTCCTACCCAGACTGCTTAATACATTTGACTTATCCGGAGTGTGATTTCCTCTTTGATGTTTCTTATTCTGATTTCTCCACCAAAAGCTTCGTATGCATAATATTGCTCTTCATCCTGTGCTTACAGTAATTTTCTGTAGCAAAAATTGTAGCAAAGAATTCCTGCAATTTAGCATTTGGTAGCAATAGGTTTTAACCCAGTTTTAGGGAGTGGAGAGATATCAATTTAGAACTTTTAAAAAATAAGTCTATAAAATCAACAAACATAAATTATGTCCATTAATACTGCTGAGTTTCTTAGAAGTGGCAATGGTAAGTGCCTTAGCAATTCAGTTTCTATTTTTCTTTCTGTTTATTATTCAGGGAACATGTCTGAAATATCTAGTTTATTGGAGCTTTCTCTTCTCCCCCTGCTTTCCAGAATGATCTGATTTACCACTCTTTAGTACTTCCTAATGTTAGATACAAAATGAAAAAAGTAGATACTCAAACTGTAATATTTTACTATTTTTATAACTTTTTAAGCATGAGAAAAATAAAAGATTTATAGTAAAAAATGAAATATAATTGTTTTCATCTAGACAAGCTCTTTTTTATCATTATTTCTATGTACAATCAAGAATTATGTATAAATGCTTAATTTATGATGTGACTATGTCCTGATGAACCCATCATAAATTGAAAATATTGTTAATCAAAAATGTATTTAATACACCTAACATACCACACATCAGAGTTTGCTTAGCCTGCCCTACCTTAAACATACTCAGAACATATACATTAGGCTAAAATTGGGCAAAGTCATCTAACACAAAGTCTATTTTATTATGAAGTGCTAAATGTCTCACGTAATTTACTGAATACTAATGCATATTGCTTTCATACCACCACAAAGTCAGAAAATCATAAATTTAACCATAGTAAGGTGAGTACTGTCTTATAATTATATAAGATATAATTATTGTATTCAGTAGTTAATTATTTAATAGATGATTAATTAAAATAGCCTCTATTTTTAGACATTAGGCATATTTGCTTGCATTAAGGTTGTGTTTTCTTCTCTGCTAGTAATACCCTGAGAATTCAGTTAGTGATAGTCATGAAAAAAGGTCCTGTTAACTCGCTCTGTACTTTTTACTGATCAAGAACAGTTTAATCTAAGTTACATAAACAATAAAAGCAAGATAAAAGCATAAATGCATTTTTTTGTTTGTTTTGTGAGACAGGGTCTCGCTCTGTCACCCAGGCTGCTGTGCAGTGGTCTTGACATAGCTCAATGCAACTTCAAACTTCTGGGAGATGGACACGCTTGAAGCTCTGACTCGAGTAGGGCAAGGGCAATATACGTAACCTAAACATTTGTACCCCGGTAATATGTTGAAATAAAAAAAATTTTTAAAAAAACCAAAACAAATTCCTGGGCTCAAGCAATCCTCCTGCCTCAGCCTCCTGAGTAGCTGCAACTACAGGAACCTGCCACCACGCCTGGCTAATTTTTCTACTTTTTGTAGAGACGATGTCTCACTCTTGCTCAAGCTGGTCTTGAACTCTTGGCCTCAAGCAATCCTCCCGCCTTGCCCTCTTAACGTGCTAGGATTACAAGTGTAAGCTCTAGGGCTAATTCTCCACCTGCCATTTTAATACCCTTGGCAAAAGAAAAACAATGTTTCTAGATCTCAAATATATGATTTTGACATAGAGGGTAACCACATTCTATTTATCCTTTCCTACACCCAACCAATGTGAAGTAAGGATTTGCAGGTAATTGAGAAGTTTAAAGCAGATATTTATCATTATTTTAGTCTCTGGCAAGACAGGTTCCAAGGCAAAAAGCATTAAATGAGACACAAATTGTCATTTTATTTAGAAAAAAGACAATATGTAATGAAGATACCATAGGCTGGAAACTTTAAGCACTAGCAGAGAATCAACATATCTAAAATAGAAATTATTTTTTAAAAAGTAGGACTTAAGCCAAACAGAAATAGAACTAAAATTCAATATTTCAACATATTATTTCAGATACTGTTTCAATATTTTGATACTAAGTTGACAAATAAATTATAGTAGAAATATAATGGTACACTAAACTTTATGCCATGTAACTGTTTTTGTCAAATATCTATAGTTTGTGTAATTGAAAACAGACTACATCATAAAGAAAATCTAAATTATAAAAGCAGAAATTGCACATGCTATAATCTTTTACCAAAATACATTAAAATTAGAAATTAATGAATAAGTCTTCTAGCCAGGAAAACAGGAAAGAAAACAAACCCCAAATAGCCATTACCTAGAGATTTAAATCATTATCCTTAGTTATTCAGTCAAAGAAAAAATTAAGTTTAGTCACATCTATTTATAAATTAATGAACATAATTATACTGCACATCAAAATTATATAATATGACTAAAGCTATATTCAAAGGTAAATCTGTGACATTAAATATTTGCATGATTAAGAATGAAAATAAGTTAATTATGCACTAACCAGATCACTTATAATTTATAAATCAATTATAAGAAAAACTAAAATATTAAATACATCCTAGCACTCTGGGAGGCCGAGGCAGGTGGATCGCTCGAGGTCAGGAGTTCGAGACCAGCCTGAGCGAGACCCTGTCTCTACTGAAAAATAGAAAGAAATTATCTGGCCAACCAAAAACATATATATAGAAAAAATTAGCCGGGCATGGTGGCGCATGTCTGTAGTCCCAGCTACCCGGGAGGCTGAGACAATAGGATCGCTTGAGCCCAGGAGTTTGAGGTTGCTGTGAGCTAGGCTGACACCACGGCACTCACTCTAGCCCGGGCAACAGAGCGAGACTCTGTCTCAAAAAAAAAAAAAAAAAAATTAAATACAAGAGCAGAATTGAATGAATTAGGAAATATAATATGTTTGATTACTAAATCAAGGTGCATGATTTTTTCACACACTAAAAAGGAATTTAAAGAACACTTGAAAATGTAATGAAGAAAAGGGAAACGCAAACACAAAATCAGAATGGATAAAAATGAAATTAATGATAACTAATATTTATTTAGGATGTACCATGTGTTAAGTACTCTTATAAGTACATTATCTGTTATCTCATTTAATCTTCACTTTTAAACCATATGGCTATCCTTTTCCTTCTTTCAGACACAGGAAACATTGAAACACAAGATTAGCACGCTGCATAAGATCACAAGGCAGTATGTGGGCGGGGCACTTCCATGTGCCAATACCAGTATTTCTGCCTAAATTCTTAACTTCAGGTACATCGAGTTGTTTCACCTTTGGATTTATTTGCTGTAATGCATTATTATATTATTAATTGTATTGCATTATACATCTTTGATTTATAATGCTGATAGTTGCAGGGTTTGTTTTTGTTTTTATTTTTATTTAGACTATAAATCCTTTAAGAGAAGAAGGATTTTTCCCTTATCCTTTTAGTCTGAAGATCTAGCAGAGTGTCTGGATCACAATAGTTTCAAAATTATTGACTGAATACATAAATGAGTGAATGAATGAATTCTGTAAGAGCACATCTGACATTATACACTAATGTGTGGACTTGGTCTTGGTTTATAGCATCTGGTAAGCTGTAAACAACAGCTAGACTGTATGGTCCATGAGGGCCAAGACCGTATCTATCTCTTTTATATTTGTTATAACGCCAGCACTGAGTACAATACCCAACCCAGAGTAAGGGCCTATTAAAGTAGAATAGATCCACTGAATGAGTGGATGAGTCTGTCCGCTCATCCTGCCTAATAAGCACAAGACCTGCAAGCCAAAAAGTCCTTAAGAACTATGATCACTTGGTGAAGTTGACTCTCAAACAGCTAAAGATTTAGTCTCATGGCTGCCTCACACATCTGCAGCAACATTATATTGTGATACTTTACGATAGCCCTGCTTTATGTAGCATTATTACTTATATCTAAAAATTAGAAATAAGCCTGATTTGTTTGTTTCATAAATTTTATATTTCATATCATATTATATTTACAAATAATACATCTTCACAATTTCCCTAGAACCATAATTTAATACTATAAATAAATAAATATCAGGTACAATTTATGCTACTTCTGTACCCAATCAAATACTGAATAATTTTCCAGTAGAATCTTACAAAATTGATAATAAATATGTAACACGTGATATTTTGGCTAGCACTGCTATGGTTCTTTATTTAAATGTGTCTGTTAACAAATTCATTTTCCTCAGTTTGAACGCCTCAAGATTTTCTCCATTTTTTTCCATGAGAGAATAGGAAGACTCTCCTCTTCCATTTAATGTAGTCATAGTTCTAACAGTACTTTGGATACAATAGTTTTAAAGTTTCTAAATTATAAAAGTAACTGAAATGACCAAATGGTATTTAAAAATGCATTGCTTTAATGTATCTTATAAAATAAATTAATTTTGTAGACGTGAATTTAAGAGTAATTTTGACATCTTTTGGACCTAGGTATGGTCAGAAAAAAGCCTTGCTAATTAAATTCAAAAGAATTTAAAAATTATGTTACTTTTGATATATTTTCAGTGCTGGTTGGGCTTTGGGGTATGATTGGCTGGGTGGTGATTGAGTGAAGAGGACAGTAAGGTGAAGATACAATATTATTTTCAAGACTTTGGATTTTTAAGTTTTTGACCTTATTAAATACTAACTTGTCCTCTAGTCCTTTCTCCACATCACCTTTATGAAGAAAAGTTGACAGTATTTTCTTTTTCAGAGATTTTTTCTTGATGTTTGAAGAAGTATCTTAAGTATTAAAAAGAGCAAAAACCCAAAAACCTTTCATTTTAAATATAATACAGTCATCTCCCCAACATCTTTCAGACATACGATATCTGAGTGACCACAGTGGGGTCACATTGGTTCTATTGGAAAATCCTCTGATCTCCTTCCTGATCCTGTTTTCTTTCTGTCACAACCTGGCCAGTTAGGGTATACACGAAAGGCTATCTATCTGCTTTTCTTTTTGCTTCTGTCTTCACGTAACCAATTGGGAGTTGAAGGAAAGACATTGTGCTTAATGGATAGCAGTAATTGCTAAACACTTGGAACCTTGTGAAGTGTTTTCCAAGAAGTTCAAGGGTAAAAGAATAAGGGAATAACCAGCAGGGAACTCTAGAGAATAAATATTATGGAAGAAAGAGTTACCATGGTGGCCAGACTTCACAGTTCTTTTTAGTAACCCTTCCCAATCCATCCAATTCCCAAAGGATCCTGGGAAACTGTTAGTCCTTTTCTAGAGACATTCAATGAGTCTGGATGTTTGTTCTTCCCCATCAGAATTCTAATCAAAAGGAAAATCATGTATTTTATATATAATACTTATTTGAAAATTTTCAGCAAACTAATTTTACTATTATTTTATTGTTGTTTTAAAAATATTTCAAGTTAGTCATGTAACAGTACCTATATTATCAAGAATCCATTTTTTAAAAATCCTTTAATTACTATTTCATAGGGTAAAAACACAAAAGAGACAGCTATGTATCCCTCCACCATCCCTAAATAAATTAAAAGACTCTGAGATAATCCTTCTTATCAGTTCCTTACTGAGGAGTAACATAAAAAAATCATCTTCACTATTAACATGCAATCCCTGAGATCAGTGCTACTCAAAGTGTGGTATGCAAACTATTTATTTCCATGTCCCATTGAGATTAGTTCAGAAAGAGTAGTTAGGCATTTAGATACTTTTATAGCAATTTGACAAAAGCAATACATCCAAGTGTGCGGTTTTGTGTTTTACGAAAATATCAGTTGGTGATGGATAGGGAGGGAAAAACTCTTCTTGTTGAGACAACTTCAAAAGCCCTGGGTTAGATAACTAGGATAGCAGTTGCTCATGACTGGGACACTAAGCCACAAATCAGAACGTGCATTGCATTTTTAACTGAGGGGAATGGTGAGAAACACTATTTCTGTTATAAATAAAAAATGATTATTTGATAATCTAAAAATGTTGAATTTGACCTCCAATTGGGTTGGGTTAAACACAGGGACAGATTCAGCAGCATATGACCTGTGCAGTCACACAAGGCCCTGCTCTCAGAAGGCCCCACACTTGGTTTAATACTCTGCTGTTGCCATATTGAAATTCTTCATAACTTTATCTTTGAACTTGTGTTTTGAAATCCAGTGTGACAATAGAGCATGCGTATTAGCAAAAGAGATATGTGCAATGCACACGGCTACCATTCCTTGCAGGCCTGTTTGTAGATAGCCTTTGAGATGTGCAGAGCACATAATTCTAGTGGACCCAGTTCTAATTTATTTCTCAGCTTTGTAGTTTTTAAGGATCACATCTGCTTTGTAGAATGATATGAAGATGAAATGACATGTATCATTTTTGTATAGTGCCTGGCCCATAGTAACTGTTCAGTCCATATGTCAATATGTCAAGAATTTTACCCTTCACCATGGTCTTATAATAACCCAAGTTTCTAGTTCTTTCTTTTCAGTGAATGAAAATAACAGAGATGCTCAAATATAATAATTCATAACTCAAAAGAAATAATAAATATAGGCAAAACAAAAGTTAAAGAAAAGGGGAAAAAAACAAAATTATTGTCCAATTTGTGTTTCTCACTCTAGAACTTGAATATGTTGGGGCCTACATGGGAGTCTGATAGATGTCTCATTTATTTTCACTGCATCACAAATCAACAAGCATTAAAACCACCTCTTCTTCAAATCTCTCTCTGATAGTTTACCTTGGCTGCTAACCTTGAAATAGGATGGCCTCATATTAGACATGGAGGAAGTAAGAAGGAATTGTATACTGCCTTAAGAAGGACAGGCCTTTATTAGGATGCATTATGTAAATTCTGAATAAGTGTTTTCATTCTTCAATTTAAACACTGAATTTTATCAGTGAGCAGCATGTGTTTTGGTATACTGATGATTGGCATCCCAGGAGACTGAATGTTACTAGTTCGTGTAATTCTTAGAGAGAGGCTTCAGAATAGCAGTCCAGGAACTAGGGATTTCCGAGGACAGCACCGAGAAGGCTATGTACCCTCGTGAGGAAGAAATTATTTTCTGAGACTCATTATGTCTCCCTCTACTTCCTATCCAGTAATTTCCAACTTAGAAAACCCAAACTATCACTTCAAAAGTACCCTTTCCATAATTGTTTCCTTGTCCTTCTATAATTATAATTCATATGTATTTAATTGTTACTATATGTCAGGCACTATTCTAGGCATTTTATATGTATTATCTCACAACAAAACTATGAGAAAATACTTTTATCATTATAACCATCTTAGAGGAAAGGAAACTGAAGTACAGTAAGATTAAATAATTTGTTGAAGATTACCCAAGTAGAAGGCTGCAGAATCAGGATTCAAATGCAGGCAATCTGATTATAGGATTCCTGCTCTTCCACCTGGTTTTACTGCCTCTGCAACACCCAGGAAAATTAGACCTTGGATCAGCTCCAACTGTACTTGGTCAGTTTCCCCTTCCTATTTCCCACAACTGGCATTTAGGAGATGTCCAGGAATATCTGATACAGTGGCTCACACCTGTAATCCCAGTGATTTGGGAGGCGAAGGAAGGATTGCTTGAGCCTAGGAGTTCAAGGCTGCAGTGACCTATGATCGTGCCACCACACTCCAGCCTGGGCGACAGAATGCAGTGTCTGTCTCAAAAAAAAAATTTTTGGAACACATAATCATATAACAGAAAAAATAAAAAAAAATTTAAAAGTAAATAAAATATACAATTTTTATAAAATCATTGCTTCAGATATGTCTGTCTGTGTGGGTGTGTTTATGAATGTCTGTGTACTGGGTCATAGCATAAAATGTATTTCTTTTTCCTATCGGTCCTGGTAAAAACATTTTGAAAGACGTTGTTGTAGAGCTTATCAAGGGATCTGAATACTATTCCACATGAAATAAGACATTGATGGAACGTTGTAACCCATGTATATACATACAAAGAAATCTGAACTGTTCAGAAGCTAAATCTGCGGATCCACTGTCATTTCTTTAGCAAGTTCAGATTTCTATATTCTGAAAGCTTCAAATTCAGTCCTAGGGTATGGTGCATTTTATACCTGGAGCAGCCTCTTTAAGGCTGAACTAGCCATCCTCCTCCTCTTGGAGGCACCCATACTGCATTAAGCTGCTTTGGACAAGCTATGAAAAAGATGCTCCCCAGGGATGGACAAACTACAAAAAGAGGCACCTCCTTTGAGCTGTTGTGGCTTGATGATAGCTTCACCAGGTGACCAGGCCACAAAGCTTGGTGGGTGGATCTCAAGCTCGGTTTCAGCCCCCACTTTTCACATAGCCAAGCACCCTGTACTCTGAAGGAACCTCACAACCATATTCAGGGTCCCTGGCCATCTCTTGAATCTCCTCTGCTTGTGCTTCACTAGCTTAGGTGATAATTGCTTACTTGTCAGTCCTTGGCATATTTCGGTAATTCCAGTACTGGTTTAAAATTATGCTAAAAAATGAACCAAGTAATTAAAGAATTAACTATCTAGGAATCAAGAAAACAGTTATATAAGATGATAATGTCAGAAACTAGATATAGGTAAAATAAAAGGCAGCTGAGACAGCACCTAAAAGTCCAGCCATATATGTCTGATGCTCTGACAGTTCCTCCTAGACCCTCATGCTTCTCTTGCTCTTGCTCTTCACTAATGTCCACTTTTTTTCTTGCAGTTTGCTATTGCTGGTCCTTAACTCCTGTTTGGACAGTTCCACCCGTCACTTTATTCCAGCTTGACTTGCCTTTGCTTTCCATTTTTCAGCTCTTGGTGTGCCCCCAACCATAATGGTGCATCAATCAGTTTGGCCAATCTCACTCTACTGAAGGATCCATCTGCCACACATCTAACTCCCTAATGCTGACATTCTCCCCTTCAATGAGCCTGGCCCATCTCCATCCCTTTCGCTGCCAGGTAAAGTAGATCAACTCCCTGTATTGTACCTTCCTTTATCAAATAAGATTAGTCACTTTGCATATCAAGCATTTTGAAATATTTGTATGACAGGTAGAACATACAAGACTGTACATATCAGCAGTAATTAATGTTAAAATAAACAGTGTAAATTCACTTACACTAAGATTGTCATTACTTAATTAAAATGATTAATTTATACAGTACTTTCATGTCTAGCATAATAAAAGATTGCTTAAAATTCATTTGACTCATTGAATATGGTAATTAGAGAATTAAAAGGAGTATTTCTAAAAAATTAATTTTTATCATGAAGACTTAGCACAGATTATGGTTCCAAATAATGTGATTTTAGCTGTGTTTAAATCAGGAAGAGAAAGCAGAACAAACTAGTGACCAAGATTCCAGTGTCAAGCCCAAGAGTTTCAATTAATCCTCGTTTGCTAGTTGAGAGATTCTGTGTCAACAAAGATATCAAACAATATAAGAAGAAAATAACTCACATATTTGATTCAGCAGCACCACTGGAAAATAAAATTTATGTTTATTTCTATGCTTAGTTTTTACTTTAGTTTACTAGGCATGATTGAGATTTTCAAAGACTATGGATTTTTGGAAAATTTCCACTCAAATTGGAGCAATTTTAAATGCAAATGGGTCTGCTAAGTAAGGTCTGCCTCTTTGTGCCAACAAAAGTTAAATGATTAAATTCTGAAAATTTAATGAGGAACCAGAGTCAAGTTTGAGTACAATTATTTAGGTCACACTGTTTGTGCTCAAGGAATCACTTTCAATTTCGAGGCAAATTGCGGGTAACAGAAAAATCACCAAGAATAAAGGTTTTCATTTGTACATGTATGTATACATTAATTTTTTAAATGGGGGACATGTACAAAAACTATGTTAAGTTATAATGCTTATGGTACTTTTGTTCCTCCCTCTCCCCCATAGCCACTTATCCACATACAAATGTAAATGTACAGTCACTGTTATTTTAAATCAAGCATTATGTTTGAAAGGTGCACCCCAAGCCAAAGTGACATTAAAGCAGAGAAAATCAAATGAGGTGAAAGACAGCCCCAGGTGGTTCAAGGTGGTTGAAACCTGAACCTGTAAAGACTGGCAACTGGTTTGACCTGATCCGATAGCAACAAGTATTGGTTTTTAAATAATTATCTTAATGATACTGGTTTTCCTATTCTCTTTGACATTTAAAAATATATTTCCAGCTTCTCTGTCTTGTTCTGTTTTAAAAAAAATCCCTGAGGGGAAGAGGCAAGATGGCGGACTAGGGATACCAACAACCAGGGTATCTCTGCAAGGAGAAATTGTAGATGAAAGAGAAAAAATGAACCGGCAGACAAACATAGATCAGATAAAGGTCGGAAGGAGGGGTGCCTGAACCTACGGGAGACTCCACGGGAAGAGGTTGTGGAGCAGAACTGGAAGGAAAAAGGCATTGGCAGGGATTAAGCCCCGAGAGGCTTGGAGACCAAGGAGAAGGGTAGGTGTGTAGGTGGAGCAGTTAAAATTTCCCTCCCTTGCATCTCCAACTGTTAGCGAGCTCCCAAGCTACTGGAGAGACCTACCGATACCAGCCCAGAGACTGCTGCTGCCAGTGCGCAGAGAGCTTCTTGCAGACAGGGCACCAGACAACCAGCTTCCCCAGGGCGCCTCCTGCTCCACAGACCCAAGCCAGAGGGCAGGCGCCATATTGCTTCTCTACCCACCCTGAGCCTTTGTCCTCCCTGGGAGGCCTCAACCCCTCAGGTTCCATCTTGATCATCCCCACACAGACATTTCCCAACTCTGGCCCAGACTGCAGGAACCACAGGGGTCCAGTGGGTCCCAGGCAATCTACGTGACCCCAGAGCCTGATCATTCCTGGAGGATTGCCTCCCAGAGAGAGGGTCAGAGACAACCAGTGTGCAGACCTTCCTCCACCTAGACTTTTATTCTCCCCTTTTCTTTCCCCCACCTGTGGCTGCCAAGAGAGACAATTTAGCCACCACAGGGAGGCATCCACAGGGAACAGGGCTCAGACCTTACTTTGGGGGATCCTGCAGTAGACTGAGGGGTGCTCAGGCTGTGAGCTCCCAACCCGCCGGCCTTCCTGGTGCTGCTTGCCCAGTGACTCCAGCAGAGTGGGGCAAACTATGAGGTGGAGGGACATTGAACCAGCTTGGGCACTCTGTGGATGACTTGTGACAAGCATTCTTTTCCCAGGCATGGACAGGGATTGATCTCTGGGGCCAGGGGGGCCAGGTATGCAAACCAGATCCCATACACCTGGGTCTCAATCACATTGCCCAGGGGCACAGAGGGGATATTTGTGAATTAGTCTCAGGAGGTGCGGCTGCCTGCAGGGGCAGACGAGGGGTGAGAGTGCAGAGTGGGTCCTAGCTGTGGTGCACTTGGAGGGCACCCCTCCTCTCATGGGAGGGCCACGCTCCCAGCTTAGGCTGGGATCCTGGGCAAGAAACCTCCCAGCCCACATCACAGTTGTAGTTGACCTTAATTGACTAGAGGTCCTACCTGTTGGCAGAGGCCTGGGATAAACCGTGGAATAGGGGATGGTGGAAAGGAGCGAGGCCTGTTCCAGACTTCCAGAGTGCAGTTCTCGGACAGTCCCGCCTCCACATGCAGACTTTCTGGTTGAGTGGTGCCACTTCAGCCCCTTCCTGGCAGCTTTGCTCAGAGGCCAGGAACAGAACTTTGACCCCTGCTAAAAGCATTTGTGGAGCTTGAGGGCAGGCTCACCCAACCCAGCCCCACCCAGCCTCATTCCTCCACCTGCCTCTGCTGAGGTGGAGAATAAGGACACACCTGGAAGCTCCAGGGCCCCACCCACCACCTGGGGTACTAGACTGAAGAACTAGAGCTGGTCGCAGGACCCCCTCAAAAAAACAACATTGCAGATTGTTCCTTCCGGCAAACACCACCTACTGACAGGGAAGTCAATTTGCATGTCCTTTTACTACATTTACTGCATTTACTCATCATCATACAAGGTGTGGTCGATTCCCACCCACAAGCAGGGACTGTCCCAGTGGGTAATAGGGTTTTATAGTGACTGACCATAATGTCACATGCAACTGTATTGTAATAATACTAACAGTTATAATGATGACGTACTCCTCTACTACTTATAATGATGATGAAGTTCTGTCCCTTCCCAGGTTGATACACAGATGGACTCTGCTCCCATGCCTGCTTCATTCAGAGGGGTAATGTGCTACAGTAAGGAACCAAAAGAAGAGAAGAATCCATAAGGATCAAGAGCTAAGAAGGAAATAGGAAGACAATACTGGAAAAGTGCTACCAAGTAAAGTCAGATTTACCCAACTTACACAGGTCTGTATGGGGCTTATCTTTTCTGTCCTCTCATTTGGGTATGGTTTCTCTTCCCAAGTTGAAAGTCTTTATGCCTTTATAGCAAATTTTAGATTTTTTCCTGAATTTAGAGCATTTAAATAAGTTAGGCATGCATATAGGTGTATGTGTATGTGTGTATATTTTTAAGGATGTGTATATTTATGTGTAAGTCT
Organism: Varecia variegata; assembly: GCA_028533085.1. Classification (NCBI taxonomy): domain Eukaryota; kingdom Metazoa; phylum Chordata; class Mammalia; order Primates; family Lemuridae; genus Varecia; species Varecia variegata. The sequence goes on from CM052441.1 coordinate 52,494,865, forward strand.
ATATATGTATATGTACATTTGCATGTGAGTATCTTTGTACGTGTATTTATGTATTTGACAGTTTGTATTCATACATACCTAAGTATAAAAACATGTGTGCATTTGAGTGTGTTTATGTGTGTTTATATTTTGGTATGTCAGAAGACAGACAAATTTAAAAAAGTAGATAGCTTGTCCATATAAATGGTTTGAAAAGTGAACTTTCTAATATATTCTGTGATATTTACATACCTGGTCCATGTCAATAAACTTTTTGTGTGCTTCAGAAGAATAATTTCAGGATGAAGGGAAGTTGATCTTGGACAGTTTTCTAGAGATTGTGGACTTACAGGTATTCTAGACCCTGTTTCTATTAAATGAGGAATCATTTCCCTTTATAAGCAATTTTATTCTATCTGTGGATTGCTATTCTCATTTTAGAGGTGGCTCTGTCTCACCAATCAGGAAAATGCTCCTATTCAATAGATGATGACTGTTTAGCAGTTAATTAGTGATCAAAAAGTTCTCAGTGAGACTTAGACATAAGGTCACATAAACTAAAAAGTATCACAAATACCTTTTCTTTGGGGAAACTCAACCCAACATATTCAAAATCTTGGAACAAAGCTCAGCAGTGGTTATGAAACTACTTAGAACAAATGAGTTTTCAATATTTTTCATACTTCTACTGGCAGAGTGCTTTGCTTTTAAACTTCTTTTCTTTTTATCTGCATAAGGTGTAATTAATTATATAGAATTTCAACTCCCATTGCAGAGAGGTTGAAACCACATGTAGTTGTTTTTAATAGGTTGGATTTTTTTTCCTGGTTAGCAGCACAGAAACTTCTTTCTGGGAATCAAAAAATTGTCATGCCGAGTTGAACAGGATGCAAATCTGGCCTGAAGTTTTCTTACAATTGCTCTAATAATATGTACAGTTCATCTACTCCTCAGGTTGCCATTAGGAATAAAAGCATATTATCTCAGTAGGATGCTGTTATCTCTCTAGTTACACAGCCTGCCTACAGACAGAGCCTGGCTTAAGTCGGGAACCTGAAACATTGTGCTACCACATGGATAACAGAGATAATAATGAAATGACTCCCAGTTTTCATAACCTGGTTAAGAATAAGCAGTTCTGATTGTAGAAAACATGAGTAAATTTTACTGCCTACTTTCATGTATAGAAAATTATATTAAATTTTCCCCTACTACATGTATTTTTAACATTAAAATTTTCAAACATATTTTTTAAAGACTTTTCAACTAGGTAACTAAGATTGTACAATTATAGAAGTAATGTAATATAGATTTACTCAGATACTTAATATGCAGTATACAAGCATATTTGAGTATATGTATGTATTCTTTCCTTTTTTCCTTCCTTCCTTACTACCTATCATCTTTCTTTCTGAAGTTTCCTTACTTCGCTAAAATTTACATGCATAATAAGAAAAATATTACTAATCAAAAAGGATTAGAAACATAAAATTAAGCAAGAGCACTCATAAATTAAGTTATATAATTTAGAAATGCATGCCATAGTCTTTCTATAGTTATTGGGGGCATAAATTTGATTCTGAGCTTCCTAGCAGCCGTTGAAAAGAGGCTCATTCAATGTGATCAGTAATAAGATAAGTGTGAATCCTTTGGAAAACAAAATGTGAGAAACATTTCTTCTGCAGATTAATAAAAGAAGCCTGTATTATGTAGCAAACTGGATTTTTTTTTATAATATCCTCATTTTAAAAGCAACAGTATGTCCCAGAGGGTTCAATGTAGACTGAAAACATAACGATAAAGCATAGTTCAGTGAAATTAGTTCTGGAAAGGGTGTGAACAATGTAGTCCTGGTGCATAGATTTCAAGTTTAGAATATTTAAAGGAAGAATTGCACACTGGAAAGCCATAGGCCAAGTTTGGCTACAGATTTGTTGCATTTGTCTTATTTTATTTTGTTAGTTTGAATGCCTGAGGATCAGTGCTTCTCAAACTAACCACAGTAAGGTACTGCTTTTGTTTTCGATTTCCTATGTATTATGAATCAAGATTTTGGAAAATATAAAGAGAACTAAATTACTAGGTAAAAAAAGAAATTAAAAAAGACTTAAAATAGAAGTAGAGCATTTAAATTTTAGATCAATTTCCTTAGAGCAATAGTCAATTCTTCAAAAAAGTGTTAATTCACATAACTAAGTTTTGTGATGAAGACTAGATGGAGCAAAGTTATGCTTCCTTATAAGTTATTAGGGTATAATATTCTGTGGCATAGCTAATGATACATCATATGTTAAATACTTAGTGTGCAGTTGGTAGGGGCAGATGATCTCTTGCAAGGCCAATTTGCTGCTCTGGGCTATGATTTTGGGGGGCAGCTACCCGAACTCTGCATGGGGGTAAGTTGCCTCTGTATATGATTTCTGGTCTGGCTTCAATATTTAGTAGCTCCAGCAAGCCATGTAACCTCTCTCAATTATAGTTTTCTTATCTACTAATCAGTCTAAATAGCCTATTCCAGTAACTCTTCAAGGTTATTATAAAGATTAAATAAAATAATATGTCAATACTTTGGAATAATGCAAAATGTTACTTGCACAAATTAGGTTTTTTTAAACATGTACTCAAATGTTTAAGCTGTAAGGAATTAAAATATGTGAAATACTCATCTCTAGGCAGTGTTAGAAAGTAGCTAATGTGTAGACCTAGCTAATGGGACTTATCTCATTCTTCTATTCATGATTTTTTTAAAAAAAATAGTTTTATTGAGATATGATTTGCAAACTGAAAATTAATCCTATTTAGGTGGCTAGTTCTATGAACTTTGACAAATACCTACAAGCCATCCCTATGTCATAAGGTATGGCATGGTTCCCTCACCCCCAAATCTTCTCTCTTATCACTCTGAAGACAATCTCTACTTCTCACCCTAACCCCTGGAGACCACTAATATGTTTTCTGTCCCTAAGTTTTGATTTTTTTCAAAATGTCATATAAATGTAATTGTATAGTGTATAGCCTTTAGAGTGCCTTTTTTCACTGTCAGTACTTCACTCCTTTTTATTGCAGAGTAATTCGCCATTGTATGAATATACCAGTTTGTTATTTATTCAGCACTTGAGGGACACTTAGGTTGTTTCCAGCTTTTGGTAAGCATGAATATAAAAGTTTTTATGTAGACAAATATGTTTATTTTACTTGAGTACATACATAGAAGTGGTGGTATTGCTGGGTCATATGGTATTTGTATTTTTAACTTTATAAGAAACTCTTAAACAGCTTTCTAAAATGACAATACCGTTTTGCATTCCCTTGAGCAAGGTACAAGTGTTCCAACTGCAACACATTCTTGTCCATACTTGGTAAGGTCAGGTGTTCCTGTTTGTTTGTTTGTTTTGATTTTCTTTTGTTTTGCAATCCATAGTGTTTTTTTTCTTTATATATTCTGCATATCAGTCCTTTATCATATATGTATTTTGTAAATATTTTCTCCCATATTCTATTTTTATTTGGTAGAGTATTCTATAATTATCAGTTATGTTAAGTTGGTGATAGTGTTTTTCAGGCCCTCTAGATAAGCTCACTGATTTCTACTTATTCTGTTGATTACAGAGGAAGGAGTTCTGAAGTCTTCAGACATAATTGTGGATTTATCATTTTATTCTTTCAGTTGACCAATTTTACTTCTTTAATTCTGAATTTTGTTCTTAGCTGCACCCACATTTAGGATTGTTGTCTTATTGGTAAACGGATCCGCTTGTAGAATTTGTATCTATGATAACATTTCTTTTTACTTCTAGCACCCTCATTTGGATCTTTCTTGCAGTTTCTATTTTTCTGCTGAAATTCTCCATTTGTTTATACATATTGTCCACCTTTTCCATTAAGTTATTTAATACATTAATCATAGTTATATTAAGGTCCCTGCCTGATAATTCTAACTTCTGGATCATCTCAGTCTAGTTTTGTTCATTGCTTGGACTCTTGACAATAGATTGGATTGGTTTTTGCCTGAATTTTTGTATACCTTTTAATTTTTTATTCAATGTCAAATACCAAATGGAAAGTAGTTAGGACTGATGTCAATAATTTATGTCTGGAAATAGGCTACATCTTTTCTACTCTAAGGCCATTAGTTTGGGGCACTGAGTTAATCTAGTCGGGAGGTGACCTTCAATGCACCAAAGACTTCACATTCCTTTAGTCTTGTGTGTAGCTAGGATGCAGGATGGGAGCTGGGAGAGAGTGGGGTTTTGTGCTTTACCTCCAGAGGTACCCAATCCCCTACTCTGCACCTGCATTACTGAGAGAAGCTCCCACCTGTTTCTAATATTTGTCATAAACACCTGGTGGAAGTTCACATAAAAGTACCAGAGATTAAGGTCAAACGCCCCTTGTGTCAGGGGTTACCAGCAATTCTATACTGTCACTCTAGCCCACATTCAGCCTTTAGCAATTTGTTAAAATTGCAGCTTTTTAGAGAATTTCTTATTAGTTAATTCAGATAATGATTCTTTTTATCATCGCTTGTATGGTGGCCAGGTTCTGTTCTGTTGTCTGCCACATAAGACATCACCCCGCCCCCCCACACACACACACATTTCTTCATGGAGCAACCTACCCATTCCTGAAATTCTAGAGGTTTGTTTGCCCTGTGTACTCAGCTTTTCAGCAGGTTCAATAAAAGCCATGGTTTCCTTAGTTCATCTGACTTTCTCTTATTGTTAGGGTGGGATTTACACTCTTTCCAGCTTTGTTCATTCTAGATAAAAGCGGAACTCCTCTAGTTTATCAGTTTTAATTCTTGTGGAAAAATTTTACACCACACTGATTTAATAATAATTAAAATAGAGAATTTCTCTTTTAAGTGTTTACTTAATTTTATCATGGAAAGTATGGTTCTAATTAGTTCTTCAGTGCTCATTATATATTACTTCCTGCATTACTATATAATATTCTGAAAAGCCCAAAATTCTCCTAGTGCCCTAAGAGTTGCTAATTATCTAATTGGATTACCTAATTATCACTTGCTAATTACCTAATTGGGAAATACACTTGTTTCATTTGTTAGAAACTGAAATGATTATGTCTTTTCAAATTATTAAGTATGGAGAAAGTGTAACATTTATTGAATGAGTATTTACAGTGCCGGTTAATGTTTTAGGGATTTCTGCACATTATCTAATTCCACATTCACAATAACTATGCGAAATGTTTACATCATGGAAAAAAGAGTCTTAAGAGATACTAGGACATTTGACTGTAGTCTCTCAGCTAAATAGTTAATAGTTAACTCAATATTTAGATGGGAATTTAAACACAGTTATATCTGGTTACAGATCTATTTATATATATATATATGTCTATATATATATAGAGAGAGAACAATGTTTCCATGTACCCCTATTATATCACAGATAAATATTTGTCTTTATCATTCTATAACTTGCTGCTTTGCTCACTCTTTTCTCTACAGTATTTTTGTGTTTCTCTATTATCCAGTATCTTCCCTTTATCTCTGTAAAGGCTGCCACTCTCATGCTCCAAACAGGCCGAAGTCATTTCCTGACCTTCCATGTTTCCCATAAAAACATATGTTGTATTTGATTCACTTCAACCTTTTAATTCTCCTAAATAACACATATATTTCATCAGTTCTAAAGTATTCACTTGTTAATGTTGCCATTGAAACAACAAGGCAATGCAGGGACAAAACAGTTACCAAAGACCTGTCTTTTATAAAGAAAATAGTAAAAAATTGGTTAATCAAAATCTAAGAACTTAGAATTCTGAAATTTCCAAAATGGCTCTGGAACAAAAAGAGAAAAATATAGCCCTTGAATTCAAGTGAAGACAGCGCCAGCCCCTGAACAACCAGCAAATGGAGAACAGGAGCCAGAGAGCCCATCATTTTATCTAAGCCTCAAGTTCACTGCACAGAAGGAAAGGATGGCTGTTCCTTAGAGACAGGCCTTTCATTTACGTTTTTGTTGTTTTTAGAATGTGAGTAAGCAGTAAGATTCAGAAGAAATTGGAAAATTGGAGAAGAAAGGAAAGGGAGAAGCGCACCAGACTTCAGGGCTGGCAGCACAGGCAATAACAACAATCATGGTTGGTGCGAGGTGACAGAAACCGCAAAGGCAGGTCTGAGCAGCAGACATCTGAACGTGGGAGAAAAATTACTATGACAAAAAATGGAGAAAGGACATCTGTGCACCAGGACAAAAGGAGAAAGAGAAGGCTACTCGTCTTTAGTCTACCTCTTTGATAAAGGGGAAAAGTCAGAAGCTGTGATATTTCTAACTTAAGGTTAGAATAGAAATCAATTCTGGGCAATACCAATCAGTGACTCCCAACCTTTGATAATGAAACAAAGTCTTGCATTTAATTTTGCCCTCCTCCCCTCAATTTCTAAAACTATATAAGTTATATAAAATCTTAAAGTTTCACTATAAATACAAAATAATTTTAAATGTCAGGATGTCACAGAACTAGGAATGAACATAAGAATTTGGATATTTACATGACTGTAATTAAACCATTAAATCATTAAGAACTTTTATAAATTATTCCAGCTTGAATATTCTACGTATGTGCCATTCAGTTATTCCTCATGGGACATAATTTTCTAAAATATCTGAAAGTAAGGTCAATGTTAATGGACATTGTTACTTTCAGTTCAACTCCACAAATACAGGCACTAGGAGTACAAACATTAATAAGCAACCAGGTTTAGTTGCAGAGTAATCCAGTCTGGGAAACACATATAAACATAAAAGGCCAATGTAATGTTGTAAAGTCACAATATGGGTACACAGAAGCCTGGGCATTGTGCTAGTGCAGAGAAAGGGCATGTGTCCCAGCCTGTAGTATAGGAGAAGCCTATTGGAGAAGATGACAGCTATGCTCGGTCTTGATGAAACAGTATAAAGGTAAGCAAAGTAAAGTAGTATGGTACCTTTTTCCTTTGGTTATTTGGAAAAATGTAGGCACTCTTCAAACTGTAAAGTATTGGAAAAACATTAAAGCTATGGGGAAATGTATATACCACATTTTTGCTTAATGATTTTTATTTACAATCCCCTATAATTGTGCAAAATATATATTTCTTATATTCTGTGGTTTAGGTTCAAATTTTTACTCTCTGACATAGAGATTCTCAATTTCTTTCTTTCTTTTTTTTTTGTGGAAACAAGGTCTCATTCTGTTGCCCGGGCTAGAGTGCCATGGCATCAGCCTAGCTCACAGCAACCTCAAACTTCTGGGCTTAAGCAATCCTTCTGCCTCAGCCTCCCAAGCAGCTGGGACTACAGGCATGCGCCACCATGCCCAGCTAATTTTTTCTATATATTTTTAGTTGTCCAGCTAATTTTCTTTTTATTTTTAGTGGAGACGGGGTCTCACTCTTGCTCAGGCTGGTCTTAAACTCCTGACCTCCAGCGAACCTCCCGCCTCGGCCTCCCAGAGTGCTAGGATTACAGGCATGAGCCACCGTGCCCGGCCGACATTCTCAATTTCTTAATCTCCTTTATGCTATAATCTATATAGGCAGGAGTAAATAATTACAAGTCAAATATTGAACTTTAAATGCAACATATTTGTTCTAAAATCTTCCTTATTAGTTCCTTTCTTAGGGAGAGGCTCACCATTCTCAGGTAACACCAGTTCAAACCATTCCATCATTAGGAATTAGCAAGAGTGAACATATATCATCCCACAGATAAGGAAACTACCTAAACAAGCACTATTGAAGTCTTTTGTCATTATTGGGAGACAGTTTCCCATGGGTCTTTCACATTTCTGCACATCTTATAAAAGAATTACTGACAAAAATTTTTTGTCCTGAAGTATTTTTAAAAGATATTTCTAAAGCAGACAGCCCTGGAAGATAGAAATAGCATCCCCTTCTGGAGCAAATAGAAACATGCTTACTGCCTATTATAAAAAATTTGCATTCCTTAAGTTTAGAGTCCCTTTCTTATAATGTGTATGTTTCAGGTTGCCTCATGGAAATTAAAGCCCAGAATACCAGAGCAAAAAATGCTGATACTCTTGCTACTGCAGTTGCTGTGAAAAATAAATTGTCCTTCATCTCTGACCTAGGAGTCTAATGTCTTCTACTAGCATCTGTGACACTATAGTAGGCTTTCATATTGACCTGCAAGCAGGGAAACATCTCAGACACTTCAGAGATTTTTTATAATGTTGGTGATGAAGATGGGATGCTGACAGAGATGGCTTTCTTTCTGGAAGAGGAAGAATGAGGACCTCACAAGCCTATTAATAGTATTTGAAGGAGGTCTATGGGAATCAATAGCAAACCAAATTATATGGTCAACTGGACAATAGATGGTCCTCCACTCTTTCGCTTATTAATGAGGCGAAATCAAGGAGATCACTGCAGACTAAGTAACAGGAAATACGTAAAATACAGATGCCAGAATGCTATTTTGGTTGTTGCTAATTTTCCTTTAAGTGGAAGGACTTCCTTGACAATCTGGACACCAGTCTTAGATCTGCAGCATTGTAACAACTAATACTAAGATTCGTACTGGGTAGGCAGAAGTTTACACTCTCTTTCAGATGATAGTTAAGAGAAATGTGCATATACATTGAGTGTGAAAGAGGCAACTCTATAACCAGAAACCAGGTGAATCCTTAGAACCTTGACTGGTTCACATGGGAAAGGAGGGATCCTGGAATGCATTGTTTGTCAAAGAATAATGGCAAATGTTGGACTGTCTTACAGCTAAATTTCTCATTCATTCTGTCATGCCAACCTTAGAACCGAAGTCACAATAAAATCTCTCAGAGTTTTTTTGCAGTGGGTCTTTGCTGCTATAAGGAAGCTTCAGTCCTCTGGGAATGATTTTCCCAAGACAGAAAAACTCCTGTGGGAAAGCACAGATGAGGCATTGACTAGTATTTGGGCTTTTATTGCCCTGGCTTGGGTTTAGAATTCTGATGAAGTTTGTCCACTAGAGAATGAGAAAGAGGTCCAAAGAAATCTAGATAAATTCTTGAGGCCATCAGGACTGTGCAGGGAAAGTCCCCTATCTCTACTGTTGAAACCAGGAGAACTTAAGACATATCATTTAGATAACGGGGCAGCTAATGTCCCAAATTAAGGTGGATTCCTTAAAGAGAGTCCCCACCACTGTGGAGCCAAGACTGACTCAGCCAGAGATCACAAACCCCACACTCTAGCAAAAATAGCAATGTGGCTATAGCTTCTGAGTCAAGGAATTTCCAAGGATGAAATAGATGGTGTCAACCATAGGAGTCTTGCTCCCAATACAGGGTATTAGGCAAGTCAAAATTATGCAAAGTTAATTTGGTTGTGCCATGAGCCTCCACCACATCACTTGAAACTGATAGTATATATGAAGCTTCTCTTCTTCCCTGCTGATTCCTCTGCTCCTCTGTCATGACTTCAGCTGCTATAAATAGAAACATCATGACAGGTCAAGGTATCCCTGTCCCCAGTTAGTATCAAAGGACATATGCCCTCATCCAAGTATGATGAAGAATTCTTGGAAGGTGAGGGAAACAAACTTAGAATATGTTGGATATGGATACACAACTTACCTTTTGACCTGAATCTATAGAAAGAACAAGATCCTCAGATTCAGCTAATGGGGTTTAAGCAGGGTTCACAGTGGAAAAGGCAAGCTAACATGATCAAGTGAATTGAGCCCTTTGGGCAAATTTGATGTACTGTTATTGTTTCTACATCTGATTGTATATTAGGAATTAATGTGTTATGTGATTATACTTCATCATCCATTAAGTGCCTGAGAAGATTATCACAACTGGGAAAGGCCACATGTAGAGAAGTGCTAATGGTACATGCAAATCACTTTCCAGTCTTCTCCCCTATTTCCTCTCAGATAGTCCAGCAGAAACAATTTAAAATCCCAGGATAAGAAAAGGAAATTATAGCCTTAACTACAGATTTGAAGGGAATAAGAGTATAAGAGGTGCAATATTTTAACACAACAGCCCTGTATGGCCAGTGAGAAAAGCTAGTGGGAACTGAAAGCCTAGAATGGATTATCACCAACTGAATTCAGTTGCTGATCCCATAGTTTCAGCTATTCATATACATGAATCCATTGCACAGAACGAACTCTTGGTATGCTGTCTTGGACTGTGTCAATACCATCTTTTCTATATTACGGGCTTCTGAGGAAAAAGACCAAGTCACATTCAAATACACATTTGTGGTAACCCCCCAAGTTACTAGACGTTACTCCCAGGGGCACCTAAATTCCTCTGCCATTTGCTCAAATTGGGTAAGCGTAATAAGTGCCTCCACCCTCTACTGTACAAAGATTTAACTATATAGATGATGCCCTGTTGATGCACAAGTTAGAAGGTTCCATTTCAATGGCCTTGACTGCGGTGTTATCACACTTCTCCACCAACTTGGGTGGCTGAAAATCCTGGCAAAATTCAGGGTTCTTCTTGTCAAGAAACTTGTAAAGGTTCTTGGGACTTTATGGGCAGATTCACAATGATCATTCTTTCTGGCAGTCAAAGAAAACTGCTGTCTCTTCATCCCCAACCAATAAAAACAATGCTCAGCATCTTATTGAAATCTTTGAGTACTGGAAATGGTATGTGCCTAACTTAGAAATTCTACCTGGACCTTTTTATTAGCTAATCCAAAAAATCAGCATCCTTTGAACGAGGCACAAACCAATGCACTATGTTGAAAGCTGTCCAGCAAACTGTAGCCTTCTCTCTACATTTGGGGCCCCACATCCCTAATTAACCTGTGAGCTACAAGTCTCTGCAACTAATGATTTTCCTGATTGAAGCCCCCGGACGAAATAAGCAGTCTCCACTCACAGGTGCTCTTTGGGATTTTGGACAGGTCAGGTCACTAACATGCAGGACCCTACCAGGTACACCTCTACTGAAAAGTAACTATTAGCTTGCTACTGGTCTCTTGTCAAAACTGAACTCCTGACCCATGGAGGTCTTTGACTCTCTGACCTGCTTATTTCCATATTTTGGGTGGGCCAACTCAGACTCAGTAGCGAACAAGATGAGAAAGGATCCTATGAACCTTGCTTGTCAAATGGAAATAGTGTATTCAGGCTTGCAGTGCACCTGGCTCTCCAGTGGCATCTCAGCTGTACATGGAAAAATGGCTCATTCAAACTGTTGCAAGGGCCATATATTTAATTCTCTGCTAGATCTGCCATCTCCTAACAGATAGCTCTGACCATGATTTGATCTATATTATCCTTAACCATAGCAAAAAATCTACTGGAAATAGCAGGAGATGGTCCCAGCTTCTGCATTTCCCATGCAAAATACCTGTCAGCACCTCTGGATGTCTTTCCTACTCCCATTTCTATAACTACTGCTTAGCCACTCAGTGGGGGGTAGACAAGCTGCTGATGTGGACAAATAGGACAAGTTGGATTGACTGCCTTCATGTAGCCCCTTTAAAACAAGGACTAGAACCAGTTATTCACATTTAACTTTTTGGGTTAAATTAATCTCAAACCCTCTATGGTTCTTGAAAGTCAGCAGCAATTAGCTATTGGAATACCTCAGTTCTCTGCCTGTAGGTCAGGGCAGTGAAACAACATTCCCATTAACAGCCCTATGTCTTGTAGCTCATCTCATATCAAAGGTTTCCCTATTTTTTTCCTGAGGCTATCTAATTACATCACTTCATCTAACTCAGTTACCTTCTTGACACAAAGAGTGTTGTGAAAACATAAAGTAGTAAAGAATTCACAAAATAAAGTCAACAACTTAGGAGTTATATTTTTCCTTTTCATGAAAAAATTGAATAACTTTTTTTTTCTCTTGATAAACCAACAGTGAAAACGAACCGGATCCTTCATGGGCATAAAGTATTCCTGTAACACAATTCAGGCACCTTCAGAAGCTGTTTTAAGCCATTATTTTTGTAATGACAAGAATATTATAAACTTTGTATAAGTATGAAAATAATTGTCAGTCCACATTCCAGGTTAGGTGACATGTAATACTTATTATTGAAATGTTGCTTTATATTTCTCTTCAAGAGTACATATTTTATCATCCCAACTGTATGTTGTCTTCTGTTGTGATCATTCAGTTGTGACTATTCAATAAGTGTTCATTATCAGCATAAATAAGATACAGAAATTTCAAATTACCTTTTTAAGTTGAGATATATTTTGTTAAAGTAGCTTGTAAAGTTTCAATTATTGAATAGATCTTACATATATTGCTCATAGCTTCCATATTCCTGCCCCACCCTTCCACTGCATACTTCCTTGTGAATGTTTTTTAAAGATTTAGGTTTCTTAAAAGACAAACTTGACATTTCAAACCTATATTAAAAGTATATCATTAGTTACATTTCCTTTATGAAATTACCCTATGACCTACAAGAATTGAATCCACCATTGGGTTCATTAGTATGGGCCTATCTACATTAGTTCTACTAATAGATTTCTTGCATTGCCAAAAAAAAAAAAAAAAAAGTAATCTTTGTCAGAGTTAGAATTAATCTAGGAAGCAATGGAAACATATGCTTTTTTAAGAGAATACATTATTTTCATGCCAAGCCTTACCCATGGCATACCTCCATCCATTTTACACAAAGCAGATTTTGACTCATTTGTTGGTCTTTTTTATTTTTCTCTTGATATCTTTGTTCAGTAACATGATGGCTGTCCTAGGTTAAGGGAAGTTGGTGTCTCATCACTCCTTTCCTTTTGTTCTTAATGGTCTCTCCATTTAAACTGTAAACTGCTTGAGGTCAGAGCCTATACCATACTCATCTGTGTGTCTGTCATCATCATTTCAGTTCTTGCCCTGTAGTAGACCCTCAATAAATGGAGGCTGAGGCTGGGTGTGGTGGCTCACGCCTGTAATCCTAGCACTCTGGGAAGCCGAGGCGGGAGGATCGCTCGAGGTCAGGAGTTTGAGACCAGCTTGAGCAAGAGCGAGACCCCATCTCTACTAAAAATAGAAAGAAATTATCTGGACAGCTAAAAATATATATAGAAAAAAATTAGCCGGGCATGGTGGCACATGCTTGTAGTCCCAGCTACTCGGGAGGCTGAGGCAGAAGGATCACTTGAGCCCAGGAGTTTGAGGTTGCTGTGAGCTAGGCTGACGCCACGGCACTCTAGCCTGGGCAACAGAGTGAGACTCTGTCTCAAAAAAAAATAAAAATAAAAATAAACGGAGGCTGAGTTACACTTCAAAGAAATTAGGTCATGGGCACCTAAGCAATGTAGTATTCCTTTTGGCCAAATGTGCATCTTAGTGGGTTGAAAGAAGGCCAGTTCCTAAGACAAGATTTCCAACTCTTCAGCTTTTGAACCAACCACCAAGCAGTCCAAGATCACAGATTCATCTAACATCCATCAACGCAGGCACATTTAGATATACAGATAATGTAACTGATATATCAATATACACCACCATGTTATTCTTCCTGCATGAGATGGCATTGATGAGCCACCATCACCAAGAATACATTTGAAAGCTAATTTTTTACCCAGTAATGATGAAGGTTTCCCATTGATTTAGTCATTCACTTTCATTGATCCCTTTGGCCATCATGAAGAGAAAGCTAAAAGTGTCAGGATTTTCATCTATAGACTTGGAACATTGTGAGGCAAATTTATCTTCCCTGGCCACCTGAGCTAGTCACAGTCTATGGAGACAGAAATTTAAAAATAAATATATAAACACATGGATGCACAAACTTTCTCTGTGGTGACATAACGATTGAATCAACATAGAGATGAAATTATAAGGAACTATAAATTCATTTCCACTGTTCTGCTTACAGAAACCAAAATCTGTTTTTTAGGAATATTTTTCAGTCAACTGTCTAGAAAAATTAAAATGGAAGTGTTGGTGGCATAATATTACCATGAAAGAAACTTATAGTGTATGAATGAGTAATTTATAATGAATAATGTGCAAAAATTTTAAAAACTTTTTAGGGGGGCTATTTACAGTTGAATTTTAAAAATATTTCCTATGCTTTAATCTGAAGGTGGGAGTAAACAAAAATCCTGGTTACCTTTAATAATAATGGTTGCACGACTAAGCATTGAGATAGTCCCTGAGGAAAGACAGAACTTTTATTTTTTTTCCTTTTCAGTTTTTTTTGAATACTAAAACTGATCTCTCCCTTCTTGCCTTCATAAAATAAAACAGGGGGTAAATCTGGTTTTTATTTTATAGAAAGATATAGTGTGGAGCCAGGAGACTAATTCTTTTTCTATTAACTGCTTTGGAACCTTGGGCAAGTCATTAGTAAAATGATGGAAATGTAACACTATCCATATTCTCTAATCAATATCTGAATTCTGTGATTTCTTCTATTGAGAACGCCAAGCTTTCCATTTGTAGCTAAATGAGTAAAAGTGTATTTTACACAATTAGTCGCATGTAAAATCACAATTTAAATGTTTCTTTCTGTTAGGAATTTTAATTGTACATTATAGTTGATTTATGAGAGTATCACTTTGATAGCAGTGTTGTAAAACTTCGGTTGAATCATCATGCTAGTTTTGAAATGTTTCATTTTGCATATTCCTTCTTTGAGAATGGTTTTTGCTAAATATTCCTTCCTTTATAGAATGCAAGATAGAAAGCAAAATCATTATGCACATTTATGTCATAATTTGATACTTACAAGTGCAATTTAGGGTTATTTGAATTCATAGAATATGCATTTTATAACATAGAGACTCTTATGAATTTGTAAATAAAAATGCAAATACTCATATAAATGTAATAATATATCCAGCAACATAAATAAAAATATGAGAAATATATATTAAACTATGAAAATATTTTATGTGGTTATCCCTTGACTGAATCATCTTGCCTTTGTAAAACACTAAATGGCTGGCTCATTATCTAATATTATAATTTTAGGTGTGTGTCAGTATGTGTGCTTTGTTTCTTTCAAGGTTTTGTTTTAAACTTATCTAGAATTTTATGTAGTTCAATTTGTCATTTAGATTACATAAACTAGTTTGCCAGTGATCCCTAGATTTTACTGAATAAAATCAATGAAACACTTTATAAGAAAAAGGTTGTATTTTTATTACCATAATTAAGGAGGCATTTCTTAAAATTCAAGTTGGAAACCAGCTATTATCCAAAATATCGAAATAATAGAACTTGTATTTATTAATAGTTACTTTGACTTGATTAAAGAATTTAAGCCCAGGATCCATAGGTTTTAATCCTTTCCCTCCCTCTCTCCCTTCTTGCTGCTTTTGCTTTCTCAGCCCTTCTCCCTCTTCATCCCACACAGGCAAAAAATGCCTTCACATGGAACATTCAACTAATGGCAACTTGTTGATGGAATAATCTGTAACATTTCCATAATTTTAATTTCTGTTTGCCAATTTTTAATTTATCTTTAACATTGCAAACATTTAATTTAGATCCATCCTCTAGGTCGCATATAATTATCAGCATTGTAAGGTGCAGCTTAACAGTATTGAAAGGTATGCCATTCCAATATTGGTGTGCCTTGTCTCCTCATGTGTTATATTTAACTGTTTTGGGTAACCTTCCTTACTAATGACAATGACATTAAATCCAGGCAGATCTTCTTGAGTTCCAGTTCACCAAGAATTCTGAAAAGAAATTCCTGCTATAATTTATGGCCCACTAATTATTTGCATTCTCATAGATAATTCTGAGACCATTTTACTATTTGTATGTTAATTAGAATTATGTTAGGATATACTGACTTGAATTTGTCACTAACATAATCATGGGCAATAACTGATCAAGTCAGCATTACCCCTTGCTTTCAGTTGGGATGTATCTTTTCCAGTACAGATTCATCAGTGTTGGACATTCTGTACATACTAACCACTCCACTGTTACCCAAAGCGCAAATGTATTTAGGAAAAAAATTAAATGATCTTTTGATTCAGCTTCTGACTTATTACTATCCACATGACATGGCCACATGTGAATATTTGCAGTAACTGCAAGTTTAAATACATAGTTGTGAATGTTCTTCCCAGTCAAGCTCTGACAAATCAACTAAAATTTTCAAATTTAGAAAACCAACAATAAAGTCATTATTCATAGTCCCTCCTGACTTTTGATGCAGCTGTCCACATTTTCTTAACACCACTTCTTGTCAGTGGCTTGCTCAGTGCATTTCTGTCTGTCTACACAAGAAAAGAGAAATAAAAGCTCGGATACAATTTGAATTAAAACAAAACAAGGCCAAAAAGATGCTTGACATCGAGAAGGTGAGATTTTAAGGCAATTCTCACTAAGCAAATTGCACAGATAATTGACTAACTTTTCCTTCCCATTTCTTGTGTAGGCAGAGACTTGCTCCTTTAAGGTGAGGAAGCACACATCTCTCTTCACCAACTGCAAAGAGCAAGAATGACAATTTAATTCTTATTCCCTGAAATTATTGATAGTAATAACAATACCAGGAAATTTACATTCACACGTTACATACTTAAATGGAGCACCTTGTAAAGTTCCTAACATTTATTTCTGGATATTCTTATCTATTGCTTAGAACACAAGCCCTGTGAACCAAGAGTTCTATAGAGTAAAATATAATGTTAAAATTAATTCATTTTATCACTTCATTAAAAATTAAATCATAAATTGTGTGGGGTAGTTTTGTTTGTAAAATTTCAGTGCATGGGTAATAGGGAGTAGAATTTTAGTATTTAAATGATTACTCTTGGTGTTCACTCATTTCCCCATCTCCCTTGTTCAGATTCATTCAGTGAACACAATTCCCTATTTTCTCTCAAACCAACTAAAAATACTCTTCTGAGACAGTAAACATGTTTCAGAAATAAAGGCTGTTGCCCTAAGAAAACTTCTACAGAAATTCTGTCCGGATGCTAAGATACTACACAACACCCGAACGAAGCACACAGATACTGTCTGAGCGTCTTGGTACAACGTTCTCTAATCCTTCTACGTCCCTCTTTTAGCCACTACACCTAAAGAAAAATAAAAGCTTTGGCTATTGCAATTTCAAAGAAGATTTTAAAGGCTAAGTTTGTTGCTACTCTCATCTTCTTCAAGAAAAAGCTTCTTATCCTCAAGAGTTGCTGAGCTCTTCATAGTGTTGTTGCTGAAGGAGATTCACCGCCCAGCCAGGTGCTGGGTTCTTAACGTGGAACTAAGATCAGTTTCAGAGGAACAGGTAAAATAGGGGTATTTCCTGTACTCAGCTAAGACACCTCTAAATGTATAGAACAAATCCAGGCATTGTAAATAGTTCTGCGCTTTAAAACAACAATACACAAAAAGTTTAGTCACAACAGCTTTGTTTTCTTGTCTTTCTTTTTCATGCTTGATCATACCCTAAACAGCCCAGGTGCAGAGAAACACACAAAGTAACTGCACGGAAGCCAGGATCACAGCGTGTCTGTGTCAATTTCCTGAGGCGAATGTCAGAAAAGCTGGAGAGGCACCGTCATGCCGAGGGAATGAGGTCAGAATTCAATGAGGACCGCTCACTCAGGGAAGGAACACAGCGGGACAGTGGGGCTCCCAAGCCAGGCGTTGGAAAAGGAGGGAAGGTGGGTCGGGGCGGACTTTGTGGAGCAGGCTTTGTCAGCGCGAGATGGGTGAAGGGTGGCAGATAGGGGCGTTTGCGCACTGACATGAGGGGGTGATGCGGGGACAGTGAGGGCAGAGATGACCCTGTTAGGGGTGACAGGAGAGTCGGGGCCATCCACTGCTGCTGCTAGTGTGGGAGTCTCGGACCTGGAAGGTAAGGCGGGACCGCGAGCTGCAGGCAGCTGTCCCCAAGAGGGAGAGGGTTTCAGGTTGCCAGCAGGTGGAGTTGAAATAAACATCCCTTTGGGGGCCACGGAGCAGTATCCTCCCTAGACCCCCTGCCTGGAGGATGGAGAATCAAAGCAGATGGTTTGGGGTGCCTTACAAATCAAACGTTGTTCTCCCCGCGACATGCCTTGGCATCCGACCCCCTGCGGTCTCCTGGCTACTCACCGGTCCTGGGGGAGAAAGCGCCATCCGGGGCGCGCGCTAGGGCTGCGCGGCGCAGGCAGCAGGCAGGGCCCGGCGGCGGCGGCGCGGTCCTAAGAGCGGGACTGAAGCCGGGGGAAACGGAGGCGGCGAAGGCGGCGGCGGGGGCGCAGGGAGCTGCGGGCGGGGAGAGCAGTGGCTCCAGAGCTGCCGCGCCGCGCGCGCTCTCTGCCCATCTCCAGCTCCGCTGAAGCGGCTACCGCTACTGCCGCTAGAGGGAAGGGAGTCGAGGGGGAGGGGAGGAGGCACGCGGTAAGGAGGGACGGAAGAGCAGGGAGGGTGGGGGCGAGCGAGGGGAGAGGGGGAGATGATCACCCCGAGTCGGGAGGAGGAGGGAGGCGCACACTAGCCCAGCAAAGGTTCCCACTAGATGAGCTGGGGAGGAGAAATCGAAGATGAGGCGATGGGTCTCTCCCCCAACCCCCACCTTCTCTACCCTTCTTCCTCCTTCGCGCCCTTTCCCTGGGCTCTTCCTCTCGTGGTTCAGGCTAGGGGTTACCCAAGCTCTTCTACAGCCGCAGCTTCCAGGCGCTCGTGAGAGCGCTGAGCCGGGAAGCGGCCGCGACAGCCCTCCACGCCACCGGCCTTTGGCACCTGTGCGCTCACTCACCGCCGCCCGCTCCATTGCGGCGGCTGCCGGATCGGGATCCGCAGCCTGTCGCCCTTCGTTTCTCCCCTTCCTGGTCAGATTATGATCCTGCATGTGCATCCGTGACATCTGTGTAGTCCCCCATTGCTGTTTGTTTCCCTGGGCGCTCTTTGGCACTGCCTGTCCCGCCAGAAGGCGCCAGCAGGGAGCTCAATGCAGGCAACCATCGCCTGTCCCTTGGAGCTGCTGCCTGGGCAGGGGTGGCGGTGTTTGTTTGCCACCGGGGTTGACCAGCTAACGAGGTAAAAAAATATAATTTGACCCGCCTGCCTTGGACCATGTTCTCTTTGATCTAGGAAGGTTGTAAGAGCGAAGGGCACAGTGACAGTCCATTACCTTCTGTCTTGGTTCTCTTCCTCCCTTCTCTCAACATCCTAAAAACCCGGGGCACGACTTGGCACATTTAATCGAAATATTTCTGGATCTCTTTATTGCAGAGCTTTTCTGTCCCCCTGTATTCTTCTAGGGCTGGTGCTGCTTTTTTATTGTGGATTTTTGTTTGCTCTTTTAGACTGTGAATCAATCCTGTATATTCGCAAACTACAAAGAAGCGCATGCAAACAGATACCGTATTTAGCGCAGGTACACGCACAAGATTGAGAGGTGAATTCATACATTCAGTAAATACAGAAACAATTGGGACGTTATTGACTGATTTCTATGAACCATGATTTTGTTTCATAATCTCCACGCGGTGGTTGAGAGTAGGCAGACAGCAAGTAGATTACGTATGGAAAAGACATGACTAGAAAAAAAGAAGTCTAGTAAAACTCTCCTCAAATAACATAACACATAAAGTGATCGAATTACTCCCTGATAGCCCCTGGAGAAAAAGAGGTTCTGATTTTATTTGTTTGTTTGTTGATACTGCTTTAGAAAACCTGAAGCGATCTTTCAGTTGGTGGAGTCATTTGTCTAAAAGCCTAAAGAATCATAGTTTCTAGAATAAACTAGGCATTTCATTTTACATAAGTATGTCTTATATAATAAATGCACTTATATTAAAATAAGTGCTCTCTTGATTGTAAATGCAGTGTAGAAAAACATTTTCAATGCAATTGGAAATACCTAATTATTGATGAAATGCCTCTAGATTTTCCTATATACATTCACATGGGGAAAAAAAGTGACAAAATAATGATGTTTGGGCATTCTCAACTTGCTACGATCTTTCTTGTTGAGTATATGTGCTAATGAAAATATTTGATTTCACATCTACCTGAAGACCTGAATAAAAGAAGCACCTCCTCATTAAGGGAACAACAACAGACACCAAACTCTTTTAATACACATCGGTTTTAAAAGGCATTTATTCCTGTCTCCAGATGTCCAGGAGTGTGCAATGCAAATTCACCAACTGTTATTCTTTCAAAGAAGACCATAAAAAGAAAATTCAACTCTCTAAGTCTTCTCAGAAGTGTCTATGTTACAGAGGTGAACAGTAAATTTTACAAATGCCAGTGGGTACTTGGGCAAGGAATGATTATGAAGAATTAATTAAATCTCCATTTCTCTCATCCCTGCTTAGAATATGTCTCATCCCTTCCTTACTAAGGTAATTTGCATTTGAGAATTTTTACCATTTCCTCCTATATTTGATTAGAAACTGTAATATCAATATTCCCATAGTCTTATTTTATGGTTCTAAAATGACAAGGAAAATAAGCAAACTAAAATGCCTTAAAGCTAAGCAAAGAGAAAGGATGATGTTTAGAGCACAGCAAGACAAGCTTCTGATTCCTTACCCTATGTTACCTCTCCCACCACTTGCCCCACCAGAGACAAGAACAGGAGAGATGATAAGCAATGGAGTGACATTCAACTCTCTTGGGGGAGAGAACTTGGATTTCAATTTAGATTCTCAGGCTTGGTGAAAACTTTTATGTCACCTCTACCATGGCATTCTCTCCCTTTTATGTTCCCTTCCCCCTCTACATCTTTATTAGTGCTGCTCATGTGTTACAACATGGGAAGTCAAAAATGAATAAACCGATAAAAGTTTAATTTTTATAAACTGATCTTTTTAATTTACTTAGTTGAAAACAATTTCTGACACTGAAATTTTCTGAAATTAGAAAGATTCAAAGCCTTGTCTTTGAAAAGGTACTGCATGGGTGCTGGATATTGGTTAGTGAAGGAAATATCATTGTTCTGTCTATTGAACACATATTTAATGAGCATTCCCTGTGGTCAGGCAATATGTTAGGCCCAGGGATACCACAGTGAAGAAAATTGCTAACTGTGCCCTTGTGAGACTTAGAGTCCAATGATACAATAAAAATGCTCTATCACTAAGAAAGATGTTATAGTGATATTGATGATGATAAATTTCAAGCCCAAATAATAAATATGTAATACTTAAATTATAGGCATAAAAAAAAGAAAGGTAAAGGAAGACAATTAGGCTCTGCTATAGCCAGTTCTTACATGAACTATTGAAGAAAAGAGGAGGAAGAGAGGTTAGTTAAGAAAGTCACCTTTGTTGTAGTAAAAGGAAACAATGGATATTTTTTAGGCCAGAGAAAATTTTGGTGAGCCTTAACTTTAAAAAATAAGCATCTGATTTTATTAATGGTCAGAAATGGTGAATAACAAATGTCTTTGTGGTTATAAAGACTTCTGTATAAGTATATATTTACTATATGATACATATGATTAGCACTGCTGAATTCATGGACAGAATCCAGTATGAAGATGATGGCAAAAATTAGGAGCTTTTTCCCCTTTTTCTTCCAAAGAACGTACCAAAGCAACAAGAAGAATTATAAAGAAAAAAAAAAAAAAACACAAATTCTATTTTCAGCAAAATCAGGAGGTTGATAATCTGTAGTTTCTAAAACATGTATATATGATGCCAAAACTGCTGAGACTAACCAGAAGTCTCAGAAGAGAAAGAAGAAAGAAAGGCAGAGAGTGGGTTCAATGATATCTAATTTTAGGGTATACCAGTAAAAATGTACAACCTGATAGTGAAACTTCCACTTGGAAGTGCAAAATCTATTTCCCTTAGTTACAATAGATTCAGAAACTGGAATTGAGGTATAGCTGCCCCAAAAGAAGGAAAGACAGAAATATGGCAAGTGTAGAGAGGACTCAGTTGTGGCTAATCTCACAAAACCTAAGAAAAATGTAATTCCTAAAGGTGAGTTGCTCATCTTGACTTGTGAAACCTGCATTTCTTGTTTGCAGCAATCAGTGTGAGAACTGGAGTGAGTAGGGCTGATGACAGAAGCCCACTCAGATATGTCTTGTAGGAAGTAATGGAGGAATATACAAAGATTAGGCAAAAATTAGACAGAGGAACGACATTTGTAAAAAGCAGCCTTTGTCTGTAGTAGCAGCAAAGAGGGAAACTTTGTCAATCCCAGATGTCTACTTTTCCCTCTCCTTTCCTTCTCCAGTAAACTAGATGAGAAAAACTTAACTCAGTTACTTACAAATAATTGAAAAAATAATGGACACCATATCAATACAAAAATAATATAGGAAAAGATTTCCAGAGGAGCAGTAAAATGTACCTGTTGTTGAAGAACACACATCATAACAATGTTGCCATGGAGAAGTTGAAAATTTGTCCCAACATTGTGTCATGAATTTTCATAAAGGCACAATGAAGGGATTGCTTCTGTTAATGAAAACTACAAGGCACAAATGTGAGAACTCAGGGAGGGATGATGAGACAACAGGAGCTGGTGACATATAGCTGGCAAAACTCAGAAAAGAAGTGGAAGGAAAAATAATAGCATCACAAAGTAAGAATAAAAATGGAAGAATTACAGTAAAATAAACACTGAGGTAAACACAGTAAAGGAAAGAAGGAGCAGAAATGAGAAAAGCTGGCAAAAGGAAATGGAATTAAAGAAAAAGGTGAACATGATTAGAGAGAATATAAAAGACAGAGAAGATAGGCACAGGTAATCTGATAGATACATAATTAGAGAAGAAATATAATGGGAAAAATAAGTATATAATATATTATTAAAGAAAGAAACATTCATGAAAGAAGACTTACAATTTCACTTTGAAAGGAAGCAATGATTACCAGAGAAAATTGCCCCAGAATCAACACCAATATGTATCCTAGTATAGTAACTAGAATTTAAATATAAAAAAGGATCTTTTGGGCCTGCAGGCAAAACAATCAGTAACTTATAAAGCAAATTATTATGAGTGGCCTCAAAATTCTTCACTACAACTTTTAATCATGGAATCATGTCATTCAATATTAGTGGAGCAAAGTTTATAAGATGCCAAAGAAAATAGAATGAGAACTAAGGTTTTGTTTTGTTTTGTTTTGTTTTTCTTTTTAACCAAATAGTTCTCCAAGTATAATAGGTATAAACAAACAATTTTGAACATGTAAGAACTCAGGGAATATTATTCTCATGAACGTGACATGTCTTTAGGAAACTACTATAATAGAGAATGAAATTCAGCTTTCTAAGAGATAAATAGAAGAGAGTTGCTGGATTGAGGACTGATTATTCATGCTAATACATTGAACTCATTTATTAATATCTGTTGATCTAAAGTGTTAGACTACGAGAATTAAAGCCACAGAATGTGACATAAACCTCATAGACCCTGACTATATAAAAATGATATATTTAAACAAAATTTGAATGAGAAGGGCAAAGAAGATGGGATATAAAGACATTGTCTAATAGCTGAGAGTCCAATAAAATCACTTCAAGTAACAAATTAGTAGTCTAAAATTTAGCAATACAAAGGTAAACTATAACCAAGATAATACTGAATAAATTATATAGTAAAGCAGGAAGGCATGGAGGAATAAGAAACACTGATTTTTTTTATCATTGTCTATTTTAATGAGCTAACAGATACAGTCAATAAAAATAGAGAAATGCAGCTAATTTAGAAATAATTACAGAAGATATAAAGAACAAAATAAAAACCTTTGTAAATATTAAGAATACACACATAAGTAGTTTCACTCCCCTAAAAATCCTCTGTGCTCTACCTATTCATTTGAAGAATAAAAAGATGGATAAATATATACCAGGAAAATATAAAAAAAAAGTAAGCAGAAGTTGCAATATTAATCTGAGAAAAAAGTGGCATAAATCCAGGAACGTATTAAACAAGATAAGGAATGATATTTTATGATGATAACAATAATAGACACCTTTCTATGGAAACAAACCAATTATGAGCATCTATGTACCAGATATCACCAACATTCCTAAATCACAAATTATAAGATATTCAAGGAAATAGCATGAAGCCCATCATTAATACAAATATCAATACTTTAATCCATAAGTGTCCACATTAACATAGAATAAATAATGATATTGAAGATTAAATATCATATACAATTTTTAGACCAATATCACTTAAGAGCATCATGCAAAATCCTAGTTTAAATATTAACAATCAAACCATAGCAGGACATTACTATGTCATCAGGCAGTGTGTTTATTTTTCCAAGAAGGTAAGGATATTTCTATTTTTAAAAATCTATTAACATACTGTATCACTTCTCTCATCTATAAAATGAAAATAAAATATCAATGCCCACTTTATGGGATTTTTTTTACAATGATTAAAGAGTTATTGCATACCAAATTTTTAGCAAGAATGCCTGGCATAGAGTGAACCTTTCATAAATGTTATCTGTTGTGTTTATCAGCATTCATAAGATATTAAAAATGACTGTGCTTCTGATAGTAATGTAAGTCTTGTTATTTTCTTAAATTATAAACTCCTTGTGTTGATTTATTAATATTGTGTTCTCAACTTTTGTCTCTTCCCCTCAGGGTTTTCATTACTGTTTTTTTTTTTATTTTTAGGTCTCCTGTTCTTTTGGTATGTATTGATATCCTACTAAGAATTAAAATAAATTTTTAAATTCAGACTATACTTAAGACTAACCACTCATTTAAAAGTAATTTCAAATTATACTAGTAATGTATGAGTGCATTCTCCCTTTTTATAATTAGACTTCATTTTTTAGGGCAGTTTTAGGTTTATAGCAAAATTGAGCAGAAGGGACAGAGTTCCCAGACACTCCCCACTCCCACACATGCACAGCCACCCTCATTATCAACATCTCTCACGAGAGTGCTACATAGTTATAATTGATGAACCTACATTGATAGATTATTATCACCCAATGTCTACGGTTTACTTTAGGGTTCACTCTTGATGTTGTAAATTCTATGGGTTTTGACAAATGTGTAATGACTTGTATTCATTATTGTATTGTGCCAAATAGTTGCACTCCCCTAAAAATCCTCTATGCTCTACCTATTAATCCCTCTCCCTCCACAATCCCTGACAACCACTGATATTTTTACCATCCCTATAGTTTTACCTTTTCCAGAATGTCATATAGTTAAAATCATACATTATGTTGCCTTTTCAGACTGTTTCCTTCACTTAGTTATATGCAATGTAGGTTTCCTCCATGTCTTCTCATGGCTCGATCGCTCATTATTTAACACCAAATATGGAACCATCTAGGGAGAGAGGGTAGGTAGAGAAGAGGTGGGGCACTCTGACATGTAGAAGACTGGAAGGGAAGGAGAAAATACAAAAAAAAAAAAAAAAAATCCTGATGAGTTAGAAGAAAAAACAGAAATGTGCAGGATCTCAGAATCACAGGAAATAGTGTTTAATAAGGAGAAAATAGCCAAAAATGTCAAATAGTGCTGAGAGTTGAAGAACTGTAGACTATGAGTATACATGTTTCTTCTTTCCAAGAGTTTTGCTGTGAAACGGAATTAAAAAATAGGATTGTAGATGAAGTTGGGGTCGAGAGAGTTCTTGTTTGCTTGTTTTCCTAGAGATGGGCTATGATAAGGCACTCTTGTACATCACGGGGAATGGTACAACAGCGAGGCATAAATTCGTTATATGACAAACAAAGGTGATAATTATCAAAGTGACGCCCTTGAGGAGTCTGAAGTGTTGGAAGTGGAGGGCTTGGCCTCAGATAGGACCAGAAGTATTTCTTCCATTGCAGGGGGCGCCAGGGGGGCAATACGTGGAACAGAAAGGGTAGGAGCTGAATTTGTAGAAAGATGGGGTAATTTTATTTGATTACATCAATTTTTTTAAAATGAAGCATGCAAAGAAATCATCATCACACAGCAGCTTACTTCCTCCAGAGCAAATGACCCAGTAGAGAGCGAGAAACAGGATAGCAAGAGGGAAGTTACAGTCTTTTTGCTCCAAACTTAACAGACATCCTCTTACTTCTCCTGCATTCTTTTTGTTAGAAGCAAGTCAAGGGTCACTAGGTTTAGCCAACATTCCAAGGGAGAGATCATACAAAGACGTAAATACTAGGAGTTGGAGATCATCGGAAGAGATTTTAGAGAATGCTTACTATAATTTGCTTAAAGTAAGGCAGGAGGAGAAATGTTAGTGGGGGTTGGAGAATAATGGAAAAGTTTGAAACAGTACTCTACAAAGAAGAAATGTGGAAACATCAGTAAATATAACCTCCAATGTCTATTTGGATTTGGGTGCATGAATGCAACTTTAGTGCCATTTGGTCAGAGTAGCTTACTGTCCTTAGGATTGCTCTGAGAAGAATAGTTGGGATGGTGTTGGGCGTTTGCAACACAGGAGATACCCAAGTACTCATGGGTTTCATTTCTTTGAGATTAATTTGAGATGAAGAGTAAATCTTTTCTCTTTTTGCTAAGTTTTTTTTTTGGGGGGGGGGGAGGACATGGACTAGGTAGAGAATCTTGAAATAAGAAAAGTACCTTAAATTAGACTATTGGATTTAGACAAGGAGAACATGATAAAACGTTGTATATCTTGCTATCTATTAAGTTTGTTAGTGGCCTCTTAAAAATGAAAATTTTCAGAATGTGTTGGTATAAAGGACGTTTTTAGTGCTATTCTGGGTACACAACACACATGTGTGCATGCACACACGGAGAGACTATTTCTAGAATGAGCTTTTCTCTTTTTCCTTGCAGTATCAGAAACCTCCAAATTTAAGTCCAATTTATGGCCACCCAGCTATAAGGTACACTTCCTGACCTTCCTTACATTAGATAAAGCTATATGCTACATTCTGGCTCATGGAATGTGAAGGAAGTTTTGTGTGAAAACTTACAAGAGGTCACAGCCTATAAAGAAAAATGTTTTCACCACTGGTGATGGTTAGTTTTATGTGTCAATTTGACCACAGGATGCCCAGACATTTGGTCAAACACTATTTGGAATTTGTCTGTGATGGCATTCCTATACGAGTTTAACATTTGAATTGGAAGACTGAGTAAAGCAAAATAGCATTCTCTAGTATAGTCAATCTCCATCCAATCAATTGAAGGCCTGAAGGGAACAAAAAGGGCCCTCCTAAGATTAAAGAAAGACTTCTTCTACCTGGGTGCTTGAGCTGGAGAATCAGTCTTCTCCTGCATTTAGACTGAAATTTATTTTGCCGTCCTGGTTCTCAGGCCTTCGGACACATACTGGGACTACACCATCAACTCTCCTTGATCTCCAGCTTGCTGACTGAAGATCTTGGGACTTCTCAACCTCCATGATTGCATAAACCAATTCCTTATAGTAAATCTCTTTATATATGCATATATGTATATGTGTGTGCACATACATGTGTGAGTGTGTGTGTTTGTGTTCTTGTAAGAGTTTCTACTAGACCTCCTACTAAGTTTTATCTGGAGAACCCAAACTAACACAGATTTTGATAGCAGACGTGCGGTGCTTTCATACCAGAAACATGGACGTTAAGGCTGATTCTGGTGAGGTCTCAGAGGGAAATGTGGAATATATTATTGGAAACTGGAGGAAAGATGATCCTTGCTGTATATATCAAAGAATATAGCTGAACTGTATTCTAGTTTTTTGTGGAAAGTAGAACTTACAAGGAGTAAAACTAGATATTTAGCTGAGGAGATTTCTAAGAAAAGTGTTGAAGGAACAGCTTGGTTTCTCCTGGCGTCTTATAGTAAAGTGCAAGACAGAGATGATTGAAGAAGAAATTGTTAAGCAAAAAGGAACCAAAATGTAAAGATTTAAAAATTTCTCAGCCTGCCCATATTGCAAAAAATGAGGAGATATGTTCAGAAGAGAATGCCAAGGGTATGGCTGTACTATCACTCAATAAGTAACTCATAGGATTATGTGAGCTGAACCACTGATAGCTTGAATCAAAGTGGGTAGAGATGGGATGAAATGAAGAAAGGCTGTCAGATGTCTTAGATCCTACATGATGAGACCATGTAGCCATTCATCTGTGGACATACACTATCCCTCAAGAAGAGGGAAGAAGGATTCTAAAGGCAATTCAGAGATCATCAGGACCAACATCTCAGTTTCAATAGGCCAGACAACCTCTGACCAAAGCTTTGGGGTCTGGACACCCTGCAGAGCCATGGGAGTGGGACTGCCCTGTGGAGCTGTGGGGTCGAGGCTTCCCAGAGCCTTGGGGGCATGACCTCTTCATGGAAGAGCCATGGAGGTGGGACCACAGCCTCAGGAGGTCCTGAAAAATGACTATCCAAGTAAATCTGGCAGGTAGAGCATCAAATCAAAGAAAATTATTCTCAAACCTTAAGATCGGACAGACTTTGCCTTGCTTGGTTTTGGACTCGCTTGGAACTCATCACCCTTATCTTCATCCCTATTTCTCCCTTTTGGAATGGAAATGTATATCCTGTGCATCCCACTGTTGTATTTTGGAAGCACTTAATTTGTCTGAATTCACAGATTCACATCATGAATTGTACTTCAAGTCTCACCCATATCTGATTTAGATGATATTTAGATGAAAGTTTAGACTTTACAGTTGATGCTGAAATGAGTTAAGACTTTTGGAGCTTTGGGGATGGAATGATTATATTTTGTATGTGAGAAGTACACAAATTTGGGGGACCAATGGGAGAATGCTATGGAATGAATTATTTCCTCCCCAAACTCATATGATGAAGTCCAATGTGATGCTATTTGGAGATGGAGCTTTTAGAAGATAAATCAGTTTAGATGAGGTCATGAAGGTGGTACCTTCATGATGGGAGCAGTGCCCTTATAAGAAGAGATACCAGAGAACTTACTTGCTCCCCTCCTCCCCCCTTTCTCCCTCCCTCCCTGAAATGTGAGGACACAGTGAGAAGAAGACTACCTACAAGTCAGGAAGAGAAGAACCCTCAACAGAACTTGAGCATGCTGGCACTCTCATCTCAGACTTCTAGTCTTCAGAACTGTGGGAGAATACATTTCTATTGTTTAAGCCACCCAGTCCGTAGTCTTTTGTTATGGCAGCTTGAGAGACTAAGACGCCATCCACTTCTTTTTCCATCCTCAGCTCATACTAAAACACAAATTTTATAGTGTGAAATAGTTTTAATCATGTAGGTAGAAACATTAACCTAGGCCATGTTAAAATAGCAGGGTAGATGGAATCTACATTCCTGCATGACCTCATAGAGCAGGATTACTCTGGTAGCCCTCCACCTGAGGCTGTTACATGAAAGAGGGTAATAAGCTTTCATTTCTGCTTGAAGAACTGTATTGTTTGGTCTCTTAGCTAAAGTAGTACTTAATTAAGGTACACTATCTACTATATAATTATTATTCATTGCAATAAATTGTAATTCAGAATTTAGATAAACCATTGTATTATACTTCTACTACCATTTAAATAATGACAATCACTTATAGCTTATGTATATTTCAACTTTTTCTTAAGTTTATAAATCTTACACCTAGAGAGGATTTTCGATGGTAGATTATTGGTGAGTTTCCCATACAGTATTTGAGAGATTGAGGGCTAGATTTGGTGCACCCCTGGAGCTAGGTGTTCAATATTAGAAAATTGTGCCCTTTCAAATTGCATGCAATTAGAATTAATAAAAAATTGAAAGTATTACCTTCAGAAGTTACATTCTAAAATATGATTTGTGGATGTATTGCTGATGAGAATTTGGTTTCTCTGAAATTGTATTAAGAACACTAAAATGTGAGTAGTGAATTTATGACCTAATTAATTGTTATGTGCCACCAATAGAACTATGGTGCTTAAATGGGATATAAATATTTTAAAAAGAACAACAGCATGAATTTGTCTGTTTTCCCTACAGTCCTGCAGAGAGGTAGGTCATAATGCCACCTGGTATAGGCAAAAACTGTCAGGTGTTATTGGGTAAATTTATTATCAGAGGGACAATAAGATGAATCATGCAGTTCATCACACTCTTTTTTCCCTTGGAGAAGTATGCAGGGGTTAAGGTACAACAAGAAATTGTAAAGGACACTGTGGTCCAGGAAATGGGCCTTGTCACCTTCTTACTCCAATTTTTTACAGGACTGTGGTGAGACTGCCCTTGAGAATGTTTGTAAAAGGGTGGAGAAGTAGTCAGATTAGGTGCCAGCTGCTCAGGAGGAGGTTTTATCCCAAAACCTGGAGCACTATTTACTCAAAAGAGTTGTTTATACAGCGATGGTAACACCTGGGGGCCTGGAGGACTGCCACCTTTGCAGTCCATTCCACCAGAATGAGGGAGAGTCACAGCTCCCAGCTAGTTCATTGCCAGGACACTCAAAGATATCTCTGTTCTGGTTTTCTGTTTGTGAATATTTGTCTCCACAATTGCCTAGGATAAAGGGTATAGGGTTTTTCAGTGCTTTAGACTATCATAGTTTGAGGACTCTGCTGCTTTTGGTTATCTCTCTCTCTTCAGTCTGATTCTTAAGCACAGCAGGAAGTGTTCTGATATTACCACTTGTCTTATTTCTCAATAAAGTATTCCAATTCTTCTGGAACCTGTGTTTTTGGTATAAAGCAAGTACTTGCAATTCAGGCTTCTTACTTTTTTATATTTTGGAGAGCTTAGAACTGCTCTCTTTTGTTTTTTCATAAATGAGATCACATTATATATACTTCCACTTGCTTTATCTTTGTATCCATTCTGCATCCCTTCAGATTACTAAGCACAGATCCATGTTATTCTTTAGTGAATATAAAGAATTCCACTGATTATATAATATCTTTAAGCATATCTTCTATTAATAGGAATGTAGTTGTTTTAGTCTTTGGTTTTAAAATGGCATATCACTGGGAATTTTTGAAAGTACAGTCTTACAATTTCTTTTCTTTTCTTAGGGAAATTATATTACATTTTATTTTTTTTATTTCAGCATATTATGGGGGTACAAATGTTTAGGTTACATATATTGCCTTTGCCCCACCTGAGTCAGAGCTTCAAGCGTGTCCATCCCCCAGATGGTGTGCACTGCACCCATTAGGTGTGAATATACCCATCCCCCAGTCCTCCCTCCCATCTGCCTGACACCCAATGAATGTTATTCCTATATATGCACTTAAGTGTTGATCAGTTAATACCAATTTGATGGTGAGTATGTGTGGTGCTTGTTTTTCCATTCTTGTGATACTTCACTTAATAGAATGGGTTCCAGCTCTATCCAGGATAATACAAGAGGTGCTATATCACCATTATTTTTTGTGGCTGTTTTTGTTTTAGTATGTTTTATTTAATATGTCAGTTTTGTTTAAATTCTATAATCTAACTTTATGTTGTATTTTCTTTGAGTACTATATCTTTTATTTACTTACTTTTGCCATAGGGTCTGTATTTTCTTTGTTTTATTTTCTTTATGGGAAGTGGTTTTCATATTAACAATGCCTATAATGTTAAATAAAAATAATGTGGACGATTTTTCTTTTAATTTAGCTATGTAAGAAGACATCTGTTGATTCTACATTCTGAAATATGTATACATTGGTACATGTATACATATACCTCTCAACTTCTATGCTTCAAACACCAGGATTTTGTTAGGTAAAAACTAAGGAAATGTGAATGAACTATGGAATTTAGATAATAATGTATTCATATTGTTTCATTATTTGTAGCAAATGTATCATACTAATTTAGGATGTTAATAATGGAGAAAACTGAGTGTGTGGTATTTTGAAACTCTGTGCTATTGTATCAATTCCTTTTGCAAATTTAAGCTGTTCTGATGGAGAGAGTTTTAAATTTTTCTCTCACCTTCTATAATAAAATAAAATATTTTTGTAAACTTTTGTGTTGCTTATGCTTTAAAATTCTACTCCCTTTTATACCTTAACTCTTCAAAGGAGTGCTGTTGGTCCAGGTGGTATGCGAGAAATGTTGACATTAAGGAAGAAAATTCAAAAGAGATGGAGGATACCAAGGGTACACAACTCTGCTAAGCCTAGCTGAGATTGGCAGAAAAACATAGATAGAAATAACTCTTCTCCCATGATGAAGTCAGGCTTATGCATAAAAGGATTAAAGAGCTATTATACCAGACACTTGCTGAATCATATCACTTATATAATTGAAATCAACACAGAATTTGTATCCAAGAGTGAAAAATTTATTCCATTTCTAAATCTTTATAGAATAAGGAGTTGCTATATAAAGTAAAATAATCTACCCATGAAAAGTGGCAGAAGCTTTTAAGTGATTTTTCAGGGTTTCCTGGTGGAAAATGAAAGGTAAAGATCACTGTACTGACCAAAAATAAATAAATAAATAAAGATTGGGAAAGATTCAGTGACACTGAACCAAGTAGTGGTGCCAACTGCTAAACTCTCATACTTAAAATCCATTAGAGGAAACTCTGAAGATTTGATTATATTAAATTATGAGAGAGAAAAGGGCTTTGGGGCCAATGAAAAAAACTACAAAAACAATTGATTTCTTACACTATAATTTAAACCTACCTAACAGAACAATGGGATTCATGAAAAAAAAATTAACCTCTGGATTAGACTTGAAATATTTTGTATACACACACATATGTATAAGTGGCTGCAAAGTGGCCTGAAAAAGACAAAAGGAATAACCTCAATAAATGAGTATCATATTCTCTTCAAAAGAATATATAATTCTATACAGAAGCTCTCAGCCCATTCCACACACCAAAAAATTCCACTTGATCCAGGGCTATGAACCCGCTGAAGCCTCAAACAAATAATTGAACAATTAAACTTCCACAGTTAAATTTTAACAACCCTGAATGTCTCCATGATTTGCCAGAGGAAGAGTGACCAGATGACTACTTTTTTCTCAACAATTCTTCTGTCTCTTTTTACTTGACTACCTCCATTACTTTTTGGTCATAAAAAATATGTCAGTTATCATTTCAAAAAATTCTCTTGAAATTGAATATCAGTACAAATGTACTGAGCAATGATCATTAAAATTAATTTAAGAAAAATAAAATATCACTGATTGCTTTTTTATTTATTAATAGTATTCTCTTTATTTCTTATTTTTATATTTTCTATTTCATATATAACGTAGTGTTCTGTCTTACATTAATTTTTAAAATATATTTAAAATATATTTTAACAGTATCATAAGATTATTCATGGATTTGAATCTCTTGAGCTTATATTTTAGCCCCCACAAAGAAATTCTTGATTTCTTCAATCAGTGCTTTTTCCACCAGTTGCAAAATTCTGACCATGTCTGATTCTGTTTATTTGAATCTTTTCTTTTTTTGGTTAGTTTACCTAGTAATTTATCAATTTTGTTTATCTTTTTGAAGAACCAACTTTTCATTTCGTTGATCATTTGTAATTTTCTAAATTGGTCTCTATTTATTTAGTTCTGCTATGATATTTTTTATTTATTTTCTTCTGTTATCTTAGGGTTTGGTTTGTTCTTGTTTTTCTAATTCCTTGAGGTGTGATCTTAGTTTATTAATTTGTGATCATTCTACCTTTTATTTAACAGATGTAGGTGTTTAATGCTATAAACTTCCCTCTTAGTGCTACTTTTCTGTGTACTAGAGTTGTAGTATGTTGTGTTTTCATTTTAATTCACTAAAAATAATTAATTTCTATTTTAATTTCTTTTTTGGCCCAAATATTGTTCAGGAGCATGTTTAATATCCATGTATTTGTATAGTATCTGAAGTTCCTCTTGGTCTTAATTTCTAGTTTTATTGAACTGTGGTCTGCAAAGATACGTGATATGATTTCAATTTTTAAAAATTTTTTGAGAGTTGTTTTGTGACCCAACATATGGCCAGTCTTAGAGAATGTTCCATGTGGTGATGAGGCTTGTATATTCTGCAGTTATGGGGTACAATGTTCTATAAATTCCTGCTAGGTTCATTGTTTTAAAGTCCAATTTAAGTCTAATTTTTTTGTTGATTTTCTGTCTTAATGATCTGTCTAGTGTGTGAATGGGGTGTTGAAGTCCCCCACTATTATTATATTGCTATTTATCTCTTAATTTGAGGTCTAGTAACATTTGTTTTATGAATCTGGACACTGCAGTGTTGGGTGCATATATATTTGAGATTGTAAATCCTCCTGTTGAATTGATCACTTTATTATTATATAATTACTATCTTTGTCTTTTGTTTTTTGACTATTTTTGATTTAAAGTCAGTTTTATCTGATATAAGTATAGCTACTCTTGTTTGCTTTGGTTTCCATTTGCATGAAATATCTTCATCTATTTAATTTGAATCTATGTTTCTTTTCAGATAAGGGAAATTTCTTGTAACCAGCATCAGAAATGAAAAAGGAGACATTATAACTGATACCACAGAAATAAAAATGATTATCAATGACTATTATGATTAACTATACACTCAAAAACTAAAAAACCTAGAGAAAATGGATAAATTCCTGGAAACATACACCCCTAGATTGAACAAGGAAAAAAATAGAAATCATGAACCAATAATGAGTAGTGAGATTGAATCAGTAATGAAAAATCTCCCAGCAAAAGAAAAAGCCCGGGACCAGATAGATTCACAGCTGAATTTTACCAAACATACTAAGGAGAACTAATACAAATTCTCCTTAAACTGTTCCAAAAAACTGAGGAGGAGAGAACTTTCCCCAACTCATTTTACAAGGCCAGTATCCCCCAGATGCAAAAATCAGACAAGGATACAATAAAAAACAAAACCATACCAATATGCAGAAAACTAGACACTAATATTCCTGATGAGCATAGACACAAAAATCCTCAACAAAATGCTAGCAAACTGAATCCAACAGCACATCAAAAAAATAATATACCATGATCAAGTAGGTTTTATGCCAGGGATGCAAGGATGGTTCAACATACACAAATCAACAAATGACATATCACATATACAGACTTAAGGACAAAAACCATATGATCATCCCAGTAGATGCAAAAAAAAGTATTGGATAAAATTCAGCAGCCCTTCTTGATAAAAACTCTGAGCAAACTTGGCATAGAAGGAATATGCCTCAAAATAACAAACGTCATATGCAGCAAAATCACAGACAACAATGTACTAAAAGGAAAAGTTGAAAGCATTCCCTCTAAGAACAGGAATAAGACAAGAATGTTCAATTTCATCATTCCTATTCAGCATAGTACTGCAAATTTTAGCCAGAGCAATTAGGCAAGAGAATGAAATAAAAAGCATCCAAAATTGGAAAAGAGGAAATCAAATTATCCCTGTTCTCTTTATATCTAGAAAAACTTAAAGACTCCACCAAAAAGCTCACAGATTTGATAAATGAATTCAAGAAAGTTTTGGGATACAAAATCAATGTACAAAAATCAGTAGCATTTCTGTACAAAAATAACAATCTAGTTGAGAACCAAATCAAGAAGGCAATCCCATTTACAATAGCTATAAAAATCAATCAATCAATCAAATACATAGGAATATATTTAACCAAGCAGGTGAAAGATCTCTACAATGAAAACTACGAAACACTGATGAAAGAAATTGTGGATAACACAAATGGAAAACATCTCATGTCCATGGATTGTATGAATTAAGTATAATCATCATTAAAATAACCATACTACCCAAAGCAGTATACAGATTCAATGCAATCCCTATGAAAATACCAATTTCATTTTTCACAGTACTAGTAGAAACAATCTTAAAATTTATATGGAACCTAAAAAGAGCCCAAATAGCCAAAGTAATTCTAAGCATAAAGGAAAAAGCTGGAGACATCACATTACCTGACTTCAAATTACACGAGAAGGCTATAGTAACCAAAACAGCATGGTAGTGGTAGTGGCATAAAAATAGAACCGTAGATCAGTGGAACAGAATAAAGAATCCTGAAATAAAGCCACATACTTACAGCCAACTGATCTTTGACAAAGTCAAAAAGAACGTACACTAGGGAAAGGGTACTTTTTCAATAGATGATGGTGGAAAAATTGGATTGCCACAAGAGAAAGAAGGAAACTGGATCCATATCTCTCACCAGATTCAAAAATCAGCTCAAGATGCATTCAGAACTTAAATTTAAGACCCAAAACTATAAAAATACTAGAAGAAAACCCCAAACAATAAAAAGAAAAAAGAAAAGAGAAAACCTAGGGAAATTTCTTCTGGACATTCATTGGTCTAGGTAAAGAATTCATGACTAAGACCTTAAAAGTGGGGCAACAAAAACATAAAAAAGACAAATGGGACTTAATTAAACTCAAAAGGTTCTGCACAGCAAAAGAAATAATCAACAGAGTGAACAGACAACCTGAAGAGTGGGAGAAAATATTTGCAAACTATACATCTGATAAGGAACTAATATTCAGAATCTATAAGGAACTCAACAGCAACTACAAGAAAACCAAATAATCCCATTAAAAGGTTAGCTAAGGACATTAATAGACATTTTTCAAATGAAGACATAAATATGGTCAACAAGCTTGTGAAAAAAAATGATCATCATCCCTAATCATCAGAGAAATGCAAATTAAAGCTACAATGAGATATCTATCATGCTACACTGGTCAGAATTGCTGATAGTAAAAAGAGAAAAATTAACAGATTTTGGCAAGGATGTGTAGAAGAAGGAATGCTCATGCACTGTTGATGGGAAAGTAAATTAGTACAACCTGTATGGAAAACAGTATGGAGATTTCTCAAAGAACTAAAAGTAGAAAGGCTCTGTGATCCAATAATCCCACTTCTGGGTATCCTACCAGAGGAAAAGTAATCATTATATCAAAATATATCTGTCCTTGTATGTTTATTGCCGCACTGTTCACAATAACAATGTCATGGAATCAACCTAAGTGTCCATCAACAGATGATTGGATAAAGAAAATATGGTCTATATACACAATGGAATTCTATTCTGCCACAAAAAGAACAAAATCATGTTATTTTCAGCAACATGGATAAAACTAAAGTCCATTATCTTAAGTGAAGCAATTCAGACAAACAGAAAGACAAATATCGCATGTTCTCACTTATTAAGTGGGAGCTAAATAATGTGTTCACATGGAAGTAGAGAGTGGAATGACAGACAATGAGTACTCAAAAGGTAACTGTTGGGAGAAAGGAAGAGGGTGAATGATGAGAAATTACTTAATGGGTACAATGTACATTATTTTTATGATGGATACACAAGTGCTGACTTCACCTGACTATGCAATACATCCATGCAACAAATGTACACTTGTACTCCATACATTTATACAAATATTAATAAAAAATCAAACCATGGTATTTGGGGAGGAACTTTTAAAATTGTAGTATAGATTCCATAGAAATTTAATAGTTATGTATTTCCAAAAAGTCGATTTTTTTCATAATAACTAGTCAATATCAGTTGTAAGCCTATTTGAAGTATTCTCATTTCTTGATCACATTCAGAAACAGGAATAAAAATTTTAATCTAAATTTAAAATATCAGGGTACTAATGGCATAAAACTCAATGCTATGGCCGGGCATGGTGGCTCACACCTATAATCCTAGCACTCTGGGAGGCCGAGGCAGGAGGATTGCTCGAGGTCAGGAGTTTGAGACCAGCCTGAGCAAGAGTGAGACCCTGTCTCTACTAAAAATAGAAAGAAATTAGTTGGACAACTAAAAACATATAGAAAATATTAGCCAGGCATGGTGGCACATACCTGTAGTCCCAGCTACTCAGAAGGCTGAGGCAGGAGGATTGCTTGAGCCCAGGACTTTGAGGTTGCTGTGAGCTAGGCTGACACCATGGCACTCACTCTAGCCTGGGCAACAAAGCAAGACTCTGTCTCAAAAAATAAATAAATAAATAAATACATAAAATAAATAAATACATAAATAAACCAAAAACTCAATGGTGTGCTTTATTTTTTTGGCTATGTCAATAGTCATTATTTTCAATTTCTTCAAGTTTTTTTTATTGTGATTAAATATGTAATTAATGTTTGCCATTTTAACCATGGTTAAGTGTACAGTTTAGTGATATTCATAATGTTGTACAACCATTACAACTATCTATTTTCCAAACCTTTCATCGATTCAAATAGAAACTCTGTAACCATTAAGCTATAACTCCCTATTCACTCCTCTCCAGGCCCTAGTAACGTCTAATCTATTAATACTTTCTGTTTCTTTGAAGATGCCTTTCTAGATATTCCATGTGAGTGGAATCATACAATATTTGTACTTTTGTATCTGGTTATTTCCTCTAACATGTTTTCAAGTTTTATCCACATTGTAGCATATATCAGAACTTAATTTTTTTGGATGCATAATATTCCATTGCATATGTATGAAACATTTAATTAAATTTTTTGAAAACAAAATCCTAGATTTGTACAATATAGGAATTCCTTCTGTTGGAGTGAAAGTCAGTGATAAATAATAAATATGTATATTTTTTACTATAATCAGTTTTCTTGCTTTTTCTTAAACCTATGATGAAAATTATAAACTAAAAAAATCCAGATAATTAAATATCATTTTTAGATTTTAGCTATTATTTTATTTTATTTTTTATTACTTTTTATGTTAGCATATTACGGGGGTACAGATGTTTAGGTTACATATATTGCCTTTGCCCCACCTGAGTCAGAGCTTCAAGCGTGTCCATCCCCCAGATGGTGCACACTGCACCCATTAGGTGTGAATATCCCCATCCCCTTCTCCCCCCGCCACCTGCTGGACATACTATGAATGTTATTTTAATGTTGCTTTGCTTTTTCAGTATACAGTTTCTCTTGAAACATAAAGCATAGTAACTCAGTGAGATTAAATAGAACAGGAAAAATTATATACCTCCTCCCTAAGTTTAAGCTTTCTATGATAAAGACAAATATTTGTGGCATTATGCATAACTCTTATACCTGACAAGACTATAAAACCTTCTACTCATGATAGATCATAAAATTTCAAAAATATCTGTCATTGTATATAACCCAGTGTATCAACTAAACTGAGAGAACTTCTGCACAGAGAATACACTTCTAGGATTGGTAATGGATTGTGTGAAGGTGCTAGTTCTTTTGACGATAGTAAGTTGAATACAAAGAATATATTTTATTCCAAAAATACAGTTACAGTGAAGTGTTTGAAGCATGGTATATATTTCCCAATATATATATACCTGACTTTACCACTATGCAATATATTCATGTTTGCATGGATATGTTTGCTGACATAATGTTTGAAAAAGTAATTAGGTTCTCTATCAATCTTGTTAGTCGATACATAGCTAAATCTGAAAACTCCTGCTTTTTGCTGCCAAAATTGCTGTTAATTTTTTTTTTTTTGGCCTGAAGGTATTCCTATTGGTGATTTCAGAAACAACTTTCTTTCCATTTATTCCATCCAGGACTCTGGTATTTCTTGCCACCAGCATCCATATCTTATTCTTGAAAGAAAAAACTCCTATTACCTAGGATTATTAGGGTTTTAGTGGCAGGTTAGAAGTAGAAATGTTGACTAAAGTTAGATATTTTCTCAATTTAATTCAAGAAAATATATCAAACGTCATTAATATGCATTCTGCTGTGCTAGGAGGTATAGACAATGTAAAGACAGATGAGACAGTCCCTGACTTCAAGGAGCTTGTGGGGAGCATCCAAGAAATTAGGATTCCTCTTATAAAAACTCTGGTCTGGAGAGCATCATATATAAATGTTCAATAAAAACATATGAATGGAGATGTTGATCTGTTTGAGGAATCATGAAACATGCACAGAACAGGCGACAGTAGAGCAGGACCTTGAGTATACCCACTGGGACTTTTGAAAACCAGAATCTGGAGCTTGCATGGGTAGGAACTTTGTTTCAGTAGCTGCACATATAAGGTTTTGAAGGAAGGGGCAGTGTTTCAGTTCCTAACTCTAGAAGGTGTTAGAGAATTAAAGATGAAAATTAGAAAGAGAGACAGCATCCTCTGCATGCTGTCCTGCCTACATTTGAGAATATGACAGGCCTGTGCACGTGATTTTACTGAGAAATTAGAGCCAGGTTGGGAAGGACAAGGGAGGTGGGGGGAGGGGATGGGTATATTCACAGCTAATGTGTATGGTGCTCACTGTCTGGGGGATGGACACACTTGAAGCTTTGACTCGGGTGGCAATATATGTAAACTAAACATTTGTACCCCCATGATATGCTGAAATAAAAAAAAAGTTATAAAAAAAATTTGTTGTCTGTACCTGAACTTGAATTTAATTTAATTCAAAATTTTAAGTTAACAGTGGGATAAATATTTATTTTAACTTTGATATCTGTAATAAGCCCTTATATATTTTTCATTAAATATTACATAAGGAATTTCTGTTTATTACAGAAAAATTAAAGAATACTCATAGAAATCATTCCAAATCAAAATTTCAGTAAGATGTGTCAATGTAAGAACAGGCAATCAGTCTTCTTTCACTAAATAATAGAAATTTCCACAGAAAAGTAAGATAATAAAAAATAATCTATTAGCATTCAAGCTGGAGGAAAGGGCCAACATTACCCTATAAACTTTGAGCAATTTTGGTGAGCTATATTGCAGATAAGGCTTTTAAGAAATAGTCTCCAGGAACTAAAGGCTGGCATCTTTTGGAGACAGTAAGTAAAACTCATAGAGAACCACCACAAATAATCCTAATTTGAAGGGATGAAGGCCCAAGAAGAAGGTAGATGATGAAAGAGGTATAGAGTGTATTAATGTTGTGTAGGCTGACACAATGGACCCCAAATTCCAGTACCTTAAAAAAAACTGGTTTATTTCTTTCTCATCTAGTTGTCCTGGCTCTTCCTCAGGTCAATAGCTGGTTTTACTCTAGGCAGACATACGGAGCAGACTGAGGGGTACTCTGTCATCTTCAACATGTGGATTCCAAGGTCACCAGTGGTATTACCATCAGCCAGAGTGGGGAGTGGAAAAGCATGAAGGTTGCTCATGGGTAGTTTATATGGGCCAATCTTGGGAATTGTGCACATCATTTCCTTTTAAAATCCATTCATTGGAACAACAATGTGTCCACATCCAATTGCAAGGGAGGCTGAGAACTGTAGTCTTGCTGTGTCCCCATAAAGAGGCAACAGATATGTGTTTATTTGATAGTGTGTTAAATGTTTGGTGGACAACTGGCTGTCTCTGCCACAAAGAATATTCTACTTTTGGTTCTACTGGTACTACTTGCTATTTAATTATGGCATACTGATGAAAATCTCTGGGTGGACTTAGTATTTCTACTTTATATTGCATAATTTCTTTGCAACAAATGAACATTATTAGTACAGTAAAAATTTTAAAAAATAAAGGAGGTTAAAATTACCTTAAATATCATGATCCAGAGTATACCCACTGTTACTATTTATATAAACATATATATGTCCTTTTATAGTATCTGTCATCCATTTATCTACTTAATAATGTTCTATTGAATTAGTAAAAGATTTTAGTTGTCAAAAATTAAGTCAAATGTTGCTATTGTAAGTAGAAATCAATTTATTTTAAGATATCAGATAGCTCACAGCCTGACTGGGAGTGCTGGAATATCAGGTTTTTTTTTTTTTTTTTTTTTTTTTGGAATATCAGGTTTTGATGTTACACAACAGGAACAGTCAGCCAGGAAAACTGCCCAATCACATGGTGGGAATGTTCTTTTAGAAATTTTCCTATTATCGGCATCTCTTGCTCCACACCAATGATGGTAGCGGGACTGGATGCCAAATTGCTATCATAGCTGCTTCAGAAGAGCCAGATGCCTCTATCACCATGCTTGCCAGAATATGGGAACTCCTCTCATGTTGAGAGTATATCATGGAATTCATTCTGCACCCAAATCTTGTATAGGCACACAGGGTTTTTCCAAACAAAGTCATATACGTATATCTTGCAACAAAGAACATAGGATTTTACATTAGATTTTAAGCCTTCGTAGCACACAAGAAGGCAAATTAGTTGTTGAAATAATAATTGAGCCAATTTAAAATATTTGCCAAACAGATTTGCATCAATTATTTCTTTCTTCCTGGTTATTTAAAAAGCTGTTGCTATTGTATTTTTAGCTAGTCATCTCTTAAACTATATAATAGTCCCAAGAGTTTTTCAGTTTATTTTTGTGTGCTTTTCAGAGAGGGAATAACATCTTCAGTAATGATATTTTTCTCTTCCTTTCTAATATTTATTTATGCCCTTTTTATATCTTTGCCTATGGCATTGACTATTTTACCAAAGTAATACTAAATAATACATGCTCTTTCAGGACCTCTCTAAACAAAACAGATAAATACTTCATGACACTTGTAGGCATAAAACTTATTTTTAAGTAGATATTTGATCATAGGAAAATATTATTGGCCCTAAATGTTTTGCTGAACTTGTTTGCTTAGGGAATTATCTTTATGGTACACAGAAGAGAAAACTAGTAGTTCCAGGATTTCAGTATAAAATGGCCATGAAATTAGACTAATTTATTTCAAAATAACTTTTATTATAATAGAATTGTTCAAAAGTAGATTAATAAAGAGGAGAAAATAGAATCACTAATGATTCCATTGTTCAGGATGATCTGATAACAATCTATGTATCTTTATATACCCTTCCCACTTCAATAAACATATATCCATACATACATTTTAAAAACTGGACCATATGATCTTTTTGAAAATGCTATTTAATAAATCCAAAGTATATTTTTGTGTCAATGAATCATTGTCATTCCATTGCACAATTTAATATAATTTATTTATGCCAGAGAAGCTTAACCTCCACACAAGATATTGTGGAATACCTGATTTCCCCCACATCTAATCTACTTTTATATTCTATTCTATATTTTAAAAAATCTTAGCTGAGATTATTAAGTTTAATAATCTTCAGGTTTGAAGCCGTTTAAAGGATGAAATTCTATTTCCTTTAGAGTATTACCAAACATTTTATTACATATCAAATAAATAGCATTTTAAATCAGCATACGTCTATATTTTGTCATATAGACTGATTAGCAAGTAAATACAATTTCTTTCCTTTATTTTGAATTTCACTGACTTGCAAGTAAAATGGCTAAACTAAATAATACATTTTAAATTTATTCAGTCTGTAGAAGAGTAATGACACACAGAGGAAAGATTAATCAGAATAAGAATAGATGTCAAAAAAAATTGTATTGGACTCCCATAGCTTATAACTTCTACAGAAGTTTTTCTATTGTTATGTTAAAGTTTTATTATACATCAATTAATGTTTTTTAGAAAATGTGAGTTAATAATGAGTCCACTTTTGTTTTAAAGATTTTAGAGAATATAAAGGCAAGTCTAGTTGTAACCCAAAGTTTTGAGTCAAGTTGAATTGTCAAGACTGATCAATTTAAAGAACTTTCAGTAGCAAAAGTAGAAATTGTTTGTGTGTGTGTTAAATATATCAGCAATTGTTGATGTGTTTTGAAGCAAAAGTTTCAACTGTCCCTTTTCAAGACCAAAAAAAGTTTTTATCTGCATTAACTTTGTCCTAAACACTCAGGGTAGAAGGAATTAAATGGAACTTAAACATTTTAGTCTTATGTATAGTTTATATGAATAGAAGTCTTTAAAATACAACTGTTTAAAAACCAAAAGTAATATATGTTAGAAACTTTAGAAACGTAGATGAAGTAAAAAAAATAAAAATCATCCCAATCTTACTATACAACAATATAAGAATTTCAGGGTTTTGCCTTCTAGGTATACCCACACAATGAAAACATAATAAGTATATTGTTTTTATTATATTATTTTTCACTTAATATTTAAATATATTTGCATGTTATTAAATTTATTTGAATCATGATTTTTAACTAGAGCAATTTATTTGTACTTTTCTATCTCATGTAATATTTTTCTCAAAATTTTTGTGTTTATAAAGAAAAATGTATAGAAAGTCCTTGTGACTAAATCTCTGTGTATATTATCAGTTATTTTCTTACAATAGATTCCTAGAATTTGAGTTTTATAGAAAATGATCTAATGAAATTTTTCATATAAAATTTTTATTTAAAACTTAATTTTATACAGATTGTATTTCTTTGATAAATGTAATTAAATTACAAGTTAATAGCAAGAAGACAAAAATCCCCATATGTTTGAAAATTAAGAAATTATACACAAAATTACCTGAACTCCAGGTAAAATATAAAGCATATAGAAGATTTTATATCTTTACTTTCTAGAAATAAGTTTGGAAATTGAGGAAATGAATAAATATCAGTTAAACATGTATTATATGATTTCAATTTCATATAGTTACCAAAAAGTAAAGACATATAAAATTGAGTTTGCAAACCTCTGGATAGTCAGAAGCTCAATGAAGACAGATGAATATTGTAAAACCAAATCTAACTTTTTGAAAAACCACTAGTGAACCTGGTCTCACTGATCTAGGAAAAATATGTTTCAGAAATCTAGGCAGGAATCAAATCATGTATTTCAGCTGAATGGGGCCATTCTGTAGTATATCCATGAGATGCTTTGGAAATTATACTGAAGTTATACTCTACTGACTAAACTAAATAAATACATGTTTTTACGAGTCTTGACTTTGGAATATTAAAACAATTTCACTTACACTGATTTTTTATGACAGTTGCTGTATCGAACAACCTTAGAAAAAGAGATCAGACTTTTAGAATTCAAATGACCCAATTTGATGAAAGGCTATTTTAAAAGTCTATACAAGCACCAACACTAG
Organism: Varecia variegata; assembly: GCA_028533085.1. Taxonomy (NCBI): domain Eukaryota; kingdom Metazoa; phylum Chordata; class Mammalia; order Primates; family Lemuridae; genus Varecia; species Varecia variegata. The sequence continues at coordinate 52,539,439 of CM052441.1, forward strand.
TGCTTTTAGGATTTGAAAACCTGACAAATAAAAGTAAGCATACTTCCTTTTTAAAATTTTAACTTAATTATGTTTTTAATTGACAAATAATAATTGTATAATCCCACTTCTGAACATACATCAAAGAAATTAAAACCAGTATATTGAAGAGATATCTACACTCCCATCTTCATTTCAGCATTATTCACAACAGCAAACATAGCTCTTTAATGATGTGATTTACTTGTGGTTGTATAGATATGGACAAATATTAAGTCAACTGTAGCAGTACCATTTAAATTTAATTTTCCTATGTTTTTCCTCTAATGAGGTTGAAAGAAAAACGTAAAAGAATAGTAACATTTATATAAAAATGGATAAACATGATTTCCACAAGGCAGGAAAGGTAATTCATTATAAACTAACTATTGATTTTATCTGATCTCACTCATTCATTCACCCATTCATTCCTTTGTTCTTTTATAATTATTGTACATTCTGTATTCCAGCCACTGAATTAGAGCCTGGAGATGAAGAGTCTAATATGAATGGCCAATATAAAGAAGATATTATATGTTGCAAGAGACAGGGATGTTTATTTTTATGATAGTATAATATGCTATACTATATGGGTGCTGTACTGGGGGGGAGTGGCAGTTTTCTTTAGCATTTTAGAGCTTCAGCTCTCAAATAAGACTGTATTGATTCAAAACCTGCTCTGTATCTCACCATCCAGGTGGCCCTGGGCAAGTGCTTAACTCTTCTGCTCCAGTTTCCTCATCTGTTAAATGAAGATGCTAACAATACCGACATTATGGAATTGTTTTGAGGACTCAATCAGGAAATACCCGTCTCTATAATAGTGTGTGACACATAATTATATATTAATGCTAATTAACTATTGTTATTGCTGCTCTTGTTACTGAAGAATATTTATGCTAAAAGAAAGGTCAAAGAGAGAGGTATGACTAATGCAAGATGGGAAGAAGAGGGGATCATTATTAAGGAGAGAAGGGAGGGAGAGGTACTCCAAGTGAGAGGTGGGGGGAAAATAGTGTCAGGCAGTAAGGTGTGCAAAAGCAGAACCAGTTCAGAGAACAGTGTATGTTAAGCTTGACGTGTAATAGTGAGAAATCTAAACTTTATCTTTTAAACCTTTTAAGAAAAAAAATTAGCATGATTAAATATGGTTATCAGGAAAAAGGTATAATAAATGATGTGGAAAACAAATGTTAGTGTGGGCCGATGGGATTAGAGAGAGTTATGAGACACACTCTAATTGTCCAGGTGAGAGACAATTTATATTTATTTATGTTTATTTATTAAGTAAATAAATATATTCTGAAGACCTATATTAAAGCTTGAACTGAAGACCTATATTAAAGCTTGAACTGAAGACCTATATTAAAGCTTGAATATTGAAGATGTAGACCAGGGCACGTGTCTACAAATTATTTGTGACACACGTGATGAAAAGGTGAGACTTAAAGCTGATGCTCAGAATTCTAGTTTGTGCAACTGAGTAGATGACAGTCCATTAGCCAAGATAGGGAACATAATGATATTAATTCCAATATTTAATATTTGTTTAGTTCTTAATTTGTGTTGGGCTCTGTTCCAAATACTTTTAATGTGGTAACTCATTTAATCCTCACAACAATGCTAAACATAGTATTATTATTTCCATTCTACAGATAGGGAAACTGTAGGATATGGGAAACAAATCACTTTGCCAAGGTCACATAGCTAGTAACCAGTAGAATGGAATTCCAAATATAGTTGAATAGTTGCAGAGCTTATGCCTTTGAACCCCATGCTATACAGCTTTGCTACTCAGGAGAGGAACATAGTTGAAGAGGGAATTGGGAAATATGAAGATAGATGAGGCTTAATCTTGGGAAAGGATTCGAAATGAAGACTTTGGTATTCTTGTTTTTATTTCTCCTTTTAGAAACAGGGTTTCACTAATGTTGACCAGACTGCAATGGAACTCCTGAGCTCAAGAGATCCTCCCACCTCAGCCCCTCGAGTAGTTGGGACCATGCACTGTGCACGTTTGGACTTTGGTATTCTTTTGACAACATTCTATACATTTAGTGTCAATATAGCACTATTTTTGTTCATCATTTTAATAACTAATTGACTTAACTGTGTCTTCATTTTACATATAAATAAATATAAATTAAATATGTATACACAAAAATACACATACATATATTACTTTAAACCAATAGACTAGTAACATCATCAAAAATAATGTGGGCTTAGTCTGGAATATATAAAAATATATACTTGCTGCTCCTGGTTAATTACACTTTTCATTTAAAATGTTCATATTCTGTAAGGCCAGATCAATAGCACTACTGGCCTTGCTTCCATTTCTGTTGCTACCCCCAGTTCCTGGCAGCAGCCTACAGGGAGGTCCACAGGTGGGGCCCAAAGTAGGGCTGGGCGTGAGCTATCTGAGTGAGCACAACCTTGGATCTGACAGCCCAGAGGAGGACTGGAGCGAGGGAGTGGTGAGAATGGGTCCAGGGATGAGACCTGCCCTTGTGTGAACCCTTAATCCTACCCTGTTCACCTTAGAGAAGTGCTGAGCAAGAACCCTGGTTACATGAAGCTTCGCAAGATCTGGGCAGCCCAGAATATTTCCAAGCCGATTGTCACATCACAGAATCGTGTCTATCTCACTGCTGACAACCTTGTGCTGAACCTACAGGATGAAAGTTTCACCTGGGCAAGTGGCAGCCTCATCAAGGGTAAGTAATGAGCCTGGGAATCAAGAACTCAAACTGCAAGAGAGCAAGTGGATCTGCTTCTCCAGTTTTTGAGTAGCCAGCTAGGGGTCCAGCATACTCCCACCCACCCCCAGTATCATGTGATGGTCTCCTGCACCCGCACCGGCCTCATTACCCCTCTTGGATTAAGGAAGACTGAAGACCAGCCCTTTTTCTGGGGAATGACTTTCCTCCTTCGTGTTGGCCAGGGGTGTTGGGACAGTGTGTTATTTCTCAGTGATTTCCTAGTGCTGCTCCCTCGCTCAAGGTTGGGAGGAGATAACCACTAACCCAAGAATTCTCAATAAATTTTTATTACTTAAGCTGAAAATAAATAAATAAAAGTAAAAAAATTAAAATGTTCCTATTATCTATTATGCTGAGCTTTGGTTTATCTCCTTATGAGCAGAGCAGAGAATACTAAAATACTCTTTTTTAGTATTTCCCAGACTATAATATAGCTAGTTAGATATTTATTTATTTGTATGGATCAGGATGATGGAAACTAAATACAATCCTAAACCTATGTCTCAAAGAATCAATAAGAATCCTCTCGAAATTCCATATCGGCTTAATATTATATATTTGTGTTAACTGGACAGCTTTTATCTATGTTAATAAAATGTTAAATAGGCTAATGAACAACTCTGCCTCTATATTATTTAATTCTACTATCAAGGGACTCATTTGTTACATATATCAAACTGTAAAATATTAGTATGCCATTTTACTTAATAAATGACTGCATATATTGAAATAAACTCAAGGACTAGGTGAATTTATAGGTCTGATGGGAATTCGACCTTTTCTGGTTATGTAGATTCCTCAAGCTTTAATTCAGTGATTACCCATTTCTTACTGGATGATACACACATCTAGAACCTCACACCCTGAATACAGGCCTTGAAAGGAATGAAAAGTCTTCTCAAATGATGTGAGGGGGCAACAAAACCTATGAATATCTATTATTGGTTTCAAATTTAATGCTCAAAATGCTTATTACCAATTTTTTTTTCAAAGTAGGATAGATGAAATAAGGATACAAGTTTTAAATTACCTCTATATCAAACCAAACTGCAAATACATTCATTTATTAACGCTCTTCTTGAATCTGGAGACTGGCAATCTTGTAGATCCTCAGCTTTCTCTCTTACTCTCTGCAGAGATCATTTCAAATATTCTCCATTCTCTCAAATCTCCTATGACACCAGGGCCCAGCTCTTCATCAGATTATGATTTCACTTCATAAGTTTTAGAGAAAATGTGAATCATAGCTAGAAACTACCTTACCTTCCTTCTTTCCTCTCACTACAATTCTAGAAATGCTTTTCCTTCTAGGGCCATATTTCTGAGGTAGTGTTTCCTATCTCCTCCTTCAGGAACATACTCCACCGATATCCTCTCTTTCTTCTACCTTCATTGTCTCCCTTCCTAGTGACCCATTCCCAACAACATTTAAATACCCTGAGTATCCCCAAGTATATTATAATAATTTTCTAGGGCTGCCATAACAAAGTATCACAAACTGGATGACTTAAATAATATAATCTTATCTCACAGTTCTGGGTTGCCTTTTCCTGGCTTCTGATGGTTTGGTGGCGATATCTGGTGCTCCTTGGCTTGCAGATACAAAATTTCCATCTCTGCTTTGGTGTCCCATGGTGTTCTCCCTGTGTCTGTGCCCTCACATGGTCATGTTCCTCTAAGGACACAAGTCATTGGATTAGGGACTCTCCTTACTCCAGTATGACCTCATCTTAACTAATTACTTCTGCAATGACCTTATTTCTAAATAAAGTCACTTTGTGAGGTACTGAGGGTTAATATTTCAATATATCTCTTTTTGAGGGATAGGCAAAATTCAACTCATAATACCATCTTAATAAAATAAAAAACTAAATTTAAATTTAAAACATTCTTTAACCAGACTTCCTATTTCAGTTACTATTTTTATCTTTTCATTGCTTTATAATCAAACTTTTGAAGGTTTTGTCAATAATTTCTACCTTTACTTCCTCAGCCATTCATGTACTTTTCATCACGATCATAAAGAAAATTAGCTTTTCTTTGTGTAGGTAGGAGCATGTAATTTGCCCTGATTATGCAAAATAATACTCAGCTTGATATTCTTTCTCAGTGGCACTTAATAAATTAACATTTTAATTTCATATATAACAGTAAGCTTTCATGCATTCAACATCTGTTATTTCAGATATGCTGATAAATACATCATCTCATTTTATTCTCACTATTTTAAAGATGAAAGATAAAAGTAAATTTTAAGTTTTGAGCTTTTGTTCATGTGAGAGTATCCATTGGGAAACGTAGTCTTCCTTGATTTTCTCATAAAATTCAGTTTCGGAAAACCCATAAATTTGTGATGTGGACTGATAAAAGTGTGGTAAATTCGCCCTCTGAAGCTTCATAAAAGACAGCCAGCTGGTCTTCTCTCGGACTCAATGTCCTTTATTTTCATAATGTGATATATATATATATATATATATACACACAAACATACTAATATTCATTTTATTCAGGTCACCATTATATTCACTTACACAGAGCATCCTTAATCTGAAAAGCTGAAATCTGAAATGCTCCAATGAGCATTTCCTTTGAGCATGAGATTTGAATGTCACGTAGATGCTCAACTATGTTTTTGGATTTTGGATTTTCAGGTTAGGGATGCTCAACCTGTCCTACGGCAGCAGTCTTTTAAATGTCCTTGCCTCTAGCCTTATCCTTTTCCAGTCAATACAACAATAAACAAACACAAGAAAACATTCTTACTCTATCTGATAATAAAAGAAGTATACAATAAAATTCATTTTTAAAAAACCTTATATTACATTGGCACAGATAGAAAGTATTGATAATGTTGAGTCTGGGCAAGAGTTTACATCCTGTTAGTTTAAATGTAGATGACCTGGAGGATAATTTGAAAAATTACAAAACCAGTCTAGCTGCTTTTCCATTTGGTGGTAAATATTGCCAAACAATCCTATCAATGGATGTTTTCTAAGATAAAAGTTTTATAACCTCTTATCATTTCCAAGAGCTCCACATCAGTCCCTCCTCAACTCTCAGGAAATTACCAGTGAGAAAATGAAGCAACTAAACAGTAACTTTCTGATTTTCTCACTCCAAAGGATGCTTCTACTGGTATCAAGACTTAATTTTCTGTCTCTTCCTCTCTTATCACGAAAGAATTATCTTTACTTCTCCTAAAGGTTGAAACTTCTTTTGTTTCTTGTTCCATAATCTTCTCAGTTTGACAGGGACTTCTGCAGTTTCCTTTTATCTTTTCCTTAGTCACTAATTCCTCTCTCTAAAAGGTTATTTTCAACATAAATATGCTCTACATCTCCTGTTTTTTATGTTAAACTCAATTTGTATCTTTGTTCTCTTGCACATTCACATTTGTTGGCTCTTCTATATAACAACACTTCTTGAAAAATTATACACATTTACAACCTGCATTTTTTTACCTTCCTTTGACTCTTTGAAAATTTTCCCCAGCTTTATTGAACTACAATAGCCAAATAAAAATTGTATATATTTACAGTGTATGTGATGTTTTCATATATGTGTGCATTGTGCAATGATTACCATAATCAAGCTAATTAACATATCCATCACCTTACCTTGTTATATTTTTTTTTGGTGTGGTGAGAAAACTTAAGATCTACTCTCTTAAGAAATTTCAAGTATGCAGTGAAGTATTATTAACTATAGCCACTATGCTCTACATTAGATCTCCAAAAATAATTCATCCTGCATAACTGAAAATTTGTGCCTTTTAACCAACATGTTCTCATTCCTCCCACCTCCAGCCCTTGGAAACCCACCATTCTTATCTCTGCTTTAGTGAGTTCACCTTTTTTAGATTCCATGTATAACTGAGACCATACAGTATTTGTCTTTCTGTGCATGACTTATTTCATGTGGCATAATATCCTCCAGCTTTATTGATACTGTTACAAATGGTAGGATTTCTTCATTTTTAAGACTGAATAAAATTCCATTGTGTGTGTGTGTATGCATGTATCTTTTTGTTCATGATTGCTTTGAGTGTTTGGAGTCTTCAGAGGTTCCAAAGGAATTTTGTGAATTTGTGGGGTGTGTGTGTGTGTGTGTATGTATATGTATGAAATATGAAAAACATTTTCCTTATCCATTCACCTTTGATGGATGATTGGGTCAATTCTGTGTCTTGGCTATTCTCAATAATACAGCAATGAACATAGGCAAAACTGACTGAGACTTCTTAAAGAAACAAGAGAAGCTTAAATAAAAATACATTATTATAGCATTAGAAGAAAATATTGGCAGAGATAACATCCTAAGAAATGCTTTGTTAGGCATTTCATCATGATGCAAACATCACAGAGTGGACTTACACAAACCTAGATGGTGTAGCCTACTAGGCACCCAGGCTATAAGGTATAGCCTATTGGTCTTAGACTACAAACTTGTACAGCATGTTACTGTTCTGAATACTGCAGGAAATTGTAGTGCAATGGTAAGTATCGGTGTATCAAAATATATCGAAACATAGAAATGGTACAGTAAAAATACAGTATAAAAGATTAAAAAATGGTATACCTATACAGGGCACGTACCATGAATTGAACTTACAGAGCTGGAGTGGCTCTGGGTGAGTCAGTGAGTGAGTAGTGTGTGAATGTGAAGGCCTAGGACATTATTGTACACCACTGTAGACTTTATAAATACTGTACACTATACTAATTTATCAATTTTTTTTTCTTTCTCCAATAATAAATTAACCTTAGCTTACTGTAATTTTTTTTTTTTCCCCAAGAAACCTGGTGTCCCTTGAGGATAGAACCTGCAGATGGGAAGCCTCTGGCACCAAAGACATGATGCTGAGGGGGTCAGAGCCCTTTCCCTCTGCCTGTGTACATACTGGGGAGGTGGAACACATGCCCAGGCCCTGCCAAGAAAAGGAGGGTACTGTAACTTCTTTTTACCTTATAAGTTTTTAATTATTTTTAACTTTTTGACTCTTTTATAACAGCTTAAAGCACAAACACGTTATATAGCTGTAAAAAATTTTTCTTTCTTCATATTTTTATTCTATAAGCTTTTCCCTATTTTCTAATTTTCTTTTACATTGTAAACATTTTTGTTAAAAACTAAGACAAACATACACATTAGCCTAGGTCTACACAGGGTCAGGGTTATCAATATCACTGTCTTCTGCCTCCATATCTTGTCCCACTGGAAGATTTTCAGGGGCAGTAATATGCATGGAGCTGTTAACTCCTATGATAACAATGGCTTCTCTGGAATAGCTTCTGAAGGACCTGCTTGAGGCTGTTTTACAATATACTGTTTTTTTTTTAATAAAGAGAAAGAGGCTGGGCGCGGTGGCTCACGCCTGTAATCCTAGCACTCTGGGAGGCCGAGGCAGGAGGATTCCTCGAGGTCAGGAGTTCAAGACAAGCCTGAGCAAGAGCAAGACCCCATCTCTACTAAAAATAGAAAGAAATCATCTGGACAGCTAAAAATATATATAGAAAAAATTAGCCAGGCATGGTGGCTCATGCCTGTAGTCCCAGTTACTCGGGAGGCTGAGGCAGAAGGATTGCTTGAACCCAGGAGTTTGAGGTTGCTGTGAGCTAGGCTGAGGCCACGGCACTCACTCTAGCCTGGGCAACAGAGTGAGACTCTGTCTCAAAAAAAAAAAAAAAAAAGCAGAAAGAGGATCTAAAATAATGATAAAAAGTATAGTTTAGTAAATACATAAACCAGTAACAGTCATTTATTATCAATATCAAGTATTACATACTGTACGTAATTGCCGTGCTAGACTTTTATACCGTTGGCAGGGCAGCAGGTTTGTTACAACAGATTCCTCACAAACAGGTGAGTAAATGAGTCGTGGTACAACGTTATGACAGCTACATCATACAAGACAATAGGAAATTTTTAGCTTCATTATAATCTGAAGGAACTACTGTAATATATATAGTCTGTCATTGACTGAAACATCATTTGCATTACTGTATATTTTATTTCTCTCTGTTACTAAAGTTTTCTTTTGCTTTAGTTTTCAGTAGTTTGAATATTGTATGAATAAATGTGATTTTGTTTGTGTTTATCTTGCTTGTATAGCTTATATAATTGATGGATTAAATTCATCATCAGTTCTGAAAAATTTTTAGCCATTAAATCATTAAATATTGCTACCACCTCATTTGCTATCTTCTTCTGAGTCTCCAATTACACACATATTAGAAATTTTCTTTCTTTTGTAATATCTTTTGTAGAATTTTCCAAATATATGTATTTGAGGAGTTTTTTGGTAACTAATTCATATTTTAATTGCATGGTCTCCAGAAAATAGCATGCATGTTTATAATTCTCTGATTATTTGTTGTCCATTTATTGTTTAGAATTTAAATGTTGTAAATGGTATGTATGTATAGTAAAAAATTGTGCATTTAGCAATTTCATGGTGCAATTTACTATATATTTTCATTACATTAAGTGTGTGTTTTTCAAATCTCTTGTAGCAATGGTGAATTTTATAATTGTTCTATGTGCTTATTATTCAGAGAAAAGTTTTACAATCTTGTTTTGATTTCAGATTTGGAATTATTTTCATTGTGGTTCTGTAAATTTTACTAATATATTTTAAGTCTATATTGCCTTGAAAATACAAGCTTAGCCCTATCATTTCTTTAAAAAAAAAAGCTAGTATTCTTTTATTATATAGAGCTTTTCCCCGCTTACTGGAGCTTTTTGCTTACTCTGAAGTCCTAGTAGAACAGAAGATGGATGTTTACTGATTTTACTTTCATCACCAATTTCACGATAAGGCAATGCTTTCTTTATCAAATCTTGATCTATAAGTTTTTTCTGGCATTATTGTTTATGAACACTAATTCTTGGATTTTAAAATTCTTTTGATGCTTTTTTTTACAACGTTGGTCAGTGAGGATTCCTTATATTTGTTTGCTGTTGTTTTGATATCATCTCATTAATTTCAAAAGCAACTTGATTTCTTGTAGAACAAGATGCCTCAGCTTCACATAATGCCTTCTTTGCCCTAGACCAGGAACTAGCCATTAGTCCAAGGCACTCTGGTTCGTTTTAGTTTTTCCTAGATTTTTTTGCCCTTTTAAATTCTTCACATTTACTTATTTTTCCTTTCTTTTGTATTTTCTTTTCAAGATATATATATGTACATAAATACACACACACACATACTAGATTGTATATATGAATATATTTGTGTAGAGAGAATGCTGGTATCATTTGACATTATGAAACAGCAATGAGTGAGGGCATTTTGACCAAGATTTTAATTTTTAAATGATATGTCTGATTTTAACTAAAATGTAAATTTTATGTTGCTGAACTTCCAGATGTTAAAAATGAGAAATAAAAGATTAGACAGAATAACTCTAGCGGTAAGATTAGTTTTGGATGAGTATGCATCATCAAAGAAAAAGACTAAGGATATAAACAACCCAATTTTATTTTTAATTTTTTTGTCTGACTACCCTTACATTTAACATCCTGCCCTGCATTATGAGGAACTGGAAAGGACAAAAAATATTTGATTAATTTTTTAAAAACTATATGTCTTATCTTTTTATTAATATGGCATCCAACCTATTAAAATTTTAATATCAACATTGGCTATTTCATATAAACATTTACAATTCATATTTCTCAAACAAATTTGTTCAATTTTTAGATTGACAAAAACAATGAGTATCTGGTTTGAATTTGTATTCAAAATTGACAATTTTAAAACAAATATATTAAAATTCTTTGTTGATTGGAGTTATTTACGCATTGAAGTTTAACTCCTCTTGACTTTGTGAAAGAATTACTTTTTCCTTTTTCAAAGTTCTCTGTAGTATGTAAGTAGCCTCAAATCAAATCATTTTAAAACACTTGGAGGTTATGTACATTTTCTTTATACCTACATTAAGTTTGCATTAATATTATGATTACCCACATTTTGCCTGGATAAAAATAAATGACAACACTTCAGTATTTTTATTTTCTTCACAAAATTAAGATGTGCTATAGAAATTAATTATTATTTGGATTCAGCTAATGTGAAGTAATAGCTTATAATGAAGCTATTACTCTTCCTTTGGAAATAATAAAAATGTGTTTTTCTTTTCAAAATAATTATTTTAATGGCATTACTTATCTCCATAAGTCGGTAAGCTCATATTTAACAAAAGTTATAATTAAGAGAATCTTAGGCCTAGATGCTTATCTTTTTGAAACATTCTTTTATTAATATTTCAATGTCTGAATGTTTGGATAATTATGCATTGGAGAGTGTCAGAGGAGCAAATCAGGAAGAGAAATACATATTTAACAAGTATTTAGGAGCTGTCACATGAAGGGCCCAGGTAATAAAAAATATTTTAAAAAGCGACAAAAAGTAGAAATAATTATGCAATTAGTGCCTTATATTTTGTCAAAAGCCCAAACTAAAGGTGACATTATGCTTATTTTCTCAACCTATCCCACACCAAAATGTTCCTCTTAATTTCCTCATTTTGGTATATGGCACCATTTTCCACTTAACAGGCCATGCCAGAAATTTGCAAAAAAAACTTTATTTGTCCTTTTTCTTCACTTACTACATCTAGTAGAGCACCAAATACTGTTGATTCTATCTTTAGAAAGCTCTTCATCTTTCCTCTATGTATGAACCCCATGTAAAATTAAAATCCTTGTTTTTCTAGAGGATAACTACTATATCAACAGTTAAAAGTGTAGCTTTGCTCTATTCAAATACATCCTGCTCACTTTTCTCTGATTTATCTTTCTAAAATAAAAGATGCATTCTTATATTTCCTTTGGTTAAAATATTGCAATGATGGTCAAGACTTTGTAACAGGGCAATAATTTATGAGTTTGCTTAGTTGCTTAGTTTTCCTCTTCAATGTTATTTCTCTCCAGTTCCTTTTTTATCCTTATTACCAAAGTATTTACTTCAGCTATCTTCAGTAATTTTTAGCTTCTCACATACTTCTCTGCTTGACAGAAATGACTGCTCCAAATGCCCTGTAACACAGTCTAACTCCTACAAATCTTTTGAGACTTAGCTCATGTGCTCCTATAAGGTTCGGTAGGAAATCTTGCTAAATTCCTCAATACATTGTATTCTAGGACTGCTTTCTCCAGTCCATATAAAATGGGAAACAAAAGAGTTATGGTTCTTGACTTTATATGTTAGAGTCTAGTGATGGGAGACAGAAAAAAGAAACAAAAAATAAAACAATCATATATTTTGTTTAATATTTTAAAGAAAACAAACAGAATGCTAAGATAAATAATGATAGCAAAGGTGCAGTTGGGTGATCCACATTGGATAGGTTGGTCAGGAAGAGGTGACATTTTAGCTGATACCTAAAAGATAAGGACTAGTGTGGATATAAGTCTTGAGTCCTATTACTATTTGACAGTCTGCTTCCTCCTTTCACCAAGAGCTTCCGAGGGGAGCATGGACCATATATTTCCCTTCAGATCTTCCATCATCATACATTGAATATTCTTAGAAAGAGTTGCCATTGAATTAAAAATTTATTTTGGAGACCCATGCCTATGATGCTTGCTATTAGTTCTTGCATATTTTCCCCTTTCAGCATATAATCTGACGAATGCCACAGCATTATTTTCATAAGCATTTCATAAGCTACTCAGCACCTCACACACTGTTTTGTGCTAGTATTTGGTGGTGTGCAGAAAGAGCCCCTATTCCAGCTTTGCAATTTTCTCTGATTGGCATTTAAGATTCTTAGAAATTACAGCCATGTGTTTCTTTAATGACTTTAGTCTCATTTGAATAAGTGTGTTGCATGCCAAAGACCATCAAGAGTTGTCTGTTTTCTTTTGTTTTGTTTTTTTGATGTATGCAACCTCATAGAGGGCATTCCATTTTTAAAAATTTAAAGAAAAATGGTTAACAAAAGGAACAATGAAGTGCTCAAGTAGGAATACTTAGACTTGCACAAGTTGTCAGCAAAAGTCTTCTTGATTTTGGATTTGGTCTCAGGCTTCACAATGCCTATTTTCCTGTCTACAAGGATGGGAAACACAGAATCAAAGTAAGAGTAACAAAATTTTGTAAGCTGGAAAAAAAATGGATAAGTAGAAACTGGCTTATCAGTCAGAAGAAAAACAGATTGCAAGCCTGACATGAGGAAAGCTCAAGTCTACACAATGTCTACTAAATAATTCTCCGGAATTACCAGAAATATCAAGGACCATGGGACATGAAGTGAAAGGGAAGCGTAACACGAGGAGGACTTGGTAAAAGCCATTTAGATGCATTACTATCCCTAGATCCCTTCAAAAAATTTTTCTGTTTGAACACTTACCTCTTTCTCAACCCAATAGAAGTCTAAAAGTTAATGCTATGAATTGAGTAAAACAGAGGGGAGTGGGGGCTGGGGGTAGAAATAAGCACAAGAGGGATACTTCCAAAACAAAGGGATTAAAAGGTGATTCCTATGCTGACTAATGAATTCAGAGCTGCAAACCCTTCTCTGCACTAGGCTTCCAGGTACTTACCTTCCAAGTAGGAGGGTGGAGGTCTCTATGAGAGACCTGACCAGTCCTTGAGGATAGACCTGAAATTGTGATATTAACGGTTCTGTCTGTACTGACAAGAGAAACTAGATTATCCCTTGCTAAATTCAAAGTAAACCAAGAGAGGGCAAAGTGGGACATTTGAAAGAGGTGATTTAAAACAGGAAACAGGTAGAATCCTCCTGGTAAATTGATGAAGAAAGATCCCTAGATAACAGCTGTGCCTCAAACCAGATTAGAACAGATTGAAGAGGCCGGGTGGGCACGGTGGCTCACACCTGTAATCCTAGCACTCCGGGGGCCGAGGCAGTAGGATCACTTGAGGTCAGGAGTTCAAGACCAGCCTGAGCAAGAGCGAGACCGCCCCCCCCCGCCCACGTCTCTACTAAAAATAGAAAAAAAAAATTAGCCAGTCAACTAAAAATAGAAACAAAAAATTAGCCGGGCATGGTGGTTTGTGCCTGTAGTCCCAGCTACTCAGGAGGCTGAGGCAGGAGGATCACTTGAGTCCAGGAGTTTGAGGTTGCTGTGAGGTAGGCTGATGCCATGGTACTCACTCTAGCTGGGGCAAAAAAGCGAGACTCTGTGTCAAAAAAAAAAAAAAAAAAGAACAGACTGAAGAGATAAATACATTGAAGTCAGCTTTCAACATCCTTTCCACTGCCACTGTGTCATTGTTATTAAGCTAAGAGCAGAATGCCTGGGTGGCCCAGAGACTCTTACCTGTACTAGGCTGGACTAAACCATATTTAATGACACTCTTGCTCTTCTCCTCATGGTTTATTCCCTGGATCAGTTGATGACACTCTTGATCCCACAATCCTTCTGCTTTGACCAATTAATGAGAGCTAAATTTGGGCCATGATGAATTTAGAAGAAGAAAATGCAGAACAGCCCACTCCCACTGACCATACTTCTGTTGCACTTTCCTCAATATCCATTTCTCACTTCAACCTACCTAAATGACCTAAGTGACATGAGCTCTATGTTTTTCAGGACTCTCATGGCCTTGTCCACTAACTTCCCCAAAAGGCACTCTTGTACACTCTCAGAGAGTCTATCACCCATCAGAAGAGCTTTTCCTGAAGTCTTCCTCTAATGGTGTAAAGGTCTATTTTTATTACACATCTAGGTTTGTGCTTGCTACTTAGGTTTTCAAAATGAGAAATACAATTCAGATGGCCAAATCTATATGGAAAAAGAGAATGATGAACCCAAAATTGATTCTAGAGGGTGAGAATTATGTTACTTGTTAGAGACGCATCACTTGTAAGGAACCAGTAGTGTTCTATGTTTTAAACTCGGTGGTGAGTCAGTGACTTATTTTATTCTTATTTAGATTATATATGAGATAGATTAAACAATAAACTTTTTAAAAAGAATTTAGTATTGGCAGTATAAAAAACAGGCCTATATGTATAGTACTGATGTAATATTATGCTGATCTAATTTTTGACAAAGGAACATTGCTCATACAAAGGGATTATATTTCAAATAATCTACTGGCGAGTGTGGACACTGACCATTCAGAACATACTTTTACTTACTTTAGAGAACATACTCCAGAGAAACTTTGAGAAACTTGACACATTAGTACAAGAAAATATACAGAAAGCTGTTTGCTGCAGATTTATTTCAAATATTGAAATTCTGATCTCTAAATATTCATCAATAAGGGAATAGATAAATATACATAGATTGATTATCATGCAACTGTCAAAATGAGTCAACTAGATTACATGTGAAGTTGTAAAACTGAAAGTTGTAGAATCATTTGCACAGCATAATGCAATTTATGTAGGTCAACACATAATTAATTAGAATTGATGGTTTCTGGATAATATAAATATAGCAAAAGAATTAAAAACATTGTCTGGCAAAATACACACCAAACTCATAATAGTGGTTGTTTCTGGGGAGGAAATAAAAGCAATGTGACAATCAGAACATAAGGATATTGAACATTCTCTCTATAGTTTGCTTCTTATAGCCAAGATGTTAACCTCTGTTACAGGTTTACATTGGATTTTTCTATATATATTTTGATAAATTTTAAAAACAAACCTGCTGTTTAAAAACAAACCAGGAGGATTCAAATGTGGGAAAAATTACACTTATAATGAGATAGGCATAATTTCATGGTTCAGGTAGAGGGTTTGAAATTAGACAGACTGATTTTGAATTCTGCTCCAAAATTGTTAGTTGTGATTTTGGGCAAGGTTCTTCACTTCTAAGACTCATTTTAACATATATATCACATGGAGATATAAACAAATTGTAGATTTGTTTTTAGATTAGAGCAGAGAAAATGCTCAAAGAATTTACAGAATTCTAAGGACTCTATGTTCAAGTTTTATAATTATTGTTTATTGTTCAAATAAAGATTTTGAGTTTACTTTCTACATAGTAAAATGTGTATTGTGTGAGTTACATAAATAATGATCTACCAAGTAATTTACAAGGCATATTGGACACTATGCATAATGAATAATTCAAATTTATTCTTCTTTTCTTCCCCAATGGCTGAAAGTATCTAGAATGCCTCAACATAATAGCTCTTTGTTGAAAGTCAGCCATTTTTTTTCTGTGACATTGGCTACTTTGATGACACAATGCATTAGGATACCCACTATTGGTATCCCTCCTAAAACAATAGTCCCATCTGTGGTGTCTTTTATTATTGCACAGGCAAAGCAGTGTGCAATATTTAATAACTGGCTAACTAGCCACAATCTCTGCAATGTGTTCATTCAGAGCTACTAAAACTCACAGATGGGCCCATTGCTATGATAACGTTGGACTACGCTTCTCTCAGAAGAACTGGAAGGTTGCCTTATTCATTGGAACCTGGAGAGCCATTCACTGTTATCCCAAGCCTGCACTATTAGCTCAGACTCCAGAACCAGCCTATGTTTTGGCCTGCAGTGTACAATAACTTGTGTTTTAGATGCAAGTTCATGCTGTCACTTGGTTGAACAAAGTGTAACAATAGAACAAACACAGCCTATTATAATAATTCCTTGTACTCAGCAGACTATGTTTATGACAATAACTATTGAATTGCATCTTTAGCTCAGCAGAAGTGAGGACATAAATATAAAAATACAGAAGGCTGATTAAATTACTTACAGTTTAGGGAGCTGTTTATATTAAATCAAAAAGACAACGAATAACAGCACTACCGGACCACAAAATTCAGTAGTGTATTTTCTACAAAAGGCCAGTATGGTTAGCTTATCCACCAGAGCGATGAGGATATAGTTATAATATCATCTCACCTAACCATATGTTGCAGCATGTATCCATATAAACAGGTTTTATGAATTTGGTGAAACAAAAATTCTTTCATATGGTGTGCATTAATCTATCATGCCTCTTTAGTAAAATGCAGCCTTTGAACAGATGGCAATGGGAGTCATTTATTGCTTTCTTTCCTGAAATTGCAAATTCTGGAATACTATCTAGGGATGTTTTTCTTATGAAGTATACCAATGGCAACCTCCTCTTAGACAATAAAGACATAGTAACTCAGTCACTTCTCACTGAAACAAACATACATGTGATGAGAGATAGTATGACAAGACAAAAATTTTTCCAGAGCAGAGATTTTCAAACCATTCTCCTCAGAGTCCTGGAACTGTTCACTGGTGGTCAGGGTTGGCAGCTTTAAGCATTGCAGGTCCAGCCTCAAGGGACTGATATTTTTACTCTAGTTAAACTTTCATACGAAGTCGGGGTTACATTTCTAAATAATACCAATCTACACAAAACAGCATTTCAGGTGTAATTAACCTAGTACCTATTGTTTTAATAGAGTGCAAATGGTAATGTTTATGAAAATTGGCAAAATGATTCAAAAGTTTATAAATACTGCAAAAGAATGGCCATTTTTAAAAAAATAAAATACAGGGGGGTTGATAGTAATCAGTAGCATTGATAGAGTATTTTTTGTATGATAAATGCTGATCTAAAAATTTTTTTTTTTTGAGACAGAGTCTCACTCTGTTGCCCGGGCTAGAATGCCGTGGCATCAACCTAGCTCACAGCCACCTCAAACTCCTGGGCTCAAGCAATCCTTTTGCCTCAGCCTCCTGAGTAGCTGGGACTACAGGCATGCACCACCATGCCTGGCTAATTTTTTCTATATATTTTTAGTTGTCCAGATAATTTCTTTCTGTTTTTTAGTAGAGACGGGGTCTCACTCTTGCTCAGGCTGGTCTCGAACTCCTGACCTCAAGCGATCCTCCCACCTTGGCCTCCCAGAGTGCTAGGATTACAGGCATGAGCCACCGTGCCCCGCCTGATCTAAGAATTTTACATATATTAACTCACTAATAACAGTCCTAATAATAATCCTATAATCCTAGTACTTCTATGATGATAATAATAATCCTATACTCATGCAAATTTTATAGATAAGGAATGAGAGGTACAGAAAGGTCAACTTGTAGAATAGGAGACAGGGCTGAGAACAGATGCAGGGGCTTGCAAAGTGGGTGAAGGTGTCAAAGGCTAACTAGGCTAGGAGCCAGATAGAGGGGTGCAGGTGTGGAAGTAAACAACCCTCAGACAAAAGTTAACTGGGAGTCGAGAGTGATAACCATGGACAACAACAGGCTCTAACCAACTTGTCAGCTATGCAGGTCACCTTACCTGAACTTTGGCTAATTACAGTATAATTTGCATTGTGGTCTTGAAATTTCTCCACACTTAAAATCACCATGACAGTTCAAAACAGCTATATAAAGTATGAAAATGAGAGGGAACCCAATTTTAGGAATTACTACCCAAATTCTTAGTAAAAGCCAACCCCTTAGCTTTGAATATTCCTTCCCTCAATTAGTAAGACTTCATAAGACCAAAAAAACCTTCCTTTCAGGGAAGCTGCTGTTTTTGAGCCTGCCTGCTCTCACGCTGGAGAGAGAGGGAGAGTACTTTTGCTTTCAATCTTTCAATAAAATGTTGCTTGCTTGGCTTATGTGGTGTGTCCTGAAATTCTTTTCCTGACAACCACCAACAACCTGAAAAAACATCCACTCAAAAGACAGTAACAAACTGACATGCCCATGGGATGGGATGGTTCTGGGATCTGTGCTCTTAAACATTACACTGCTTTTGCGAGATGGTGGTGGGCTGTTATCCTTCAATATCTACACTTCAGTACATTGTGTGCCAAAATAGCGCAGTATTGTTTCAAAAATACATCAATGATATGTAATAGGGAGAACAGAAACAGGCCTATTTGTATGAAAGAAATTTAGTATCTGAAATAGGTTGTATTTCAAATTAGTAGGGAAAGTAAAAGCAAGCATTAAATGAACTAGTAATGGACATCCATTTGAAAAAAAATTTGATTTCAATAGCTGCCTCACACTACATACAAAAAAAAAAAAACAGTAGATCAAGATATAAAAGTTTAAAAAATAGAAGAAAATATAAAAGTATACTTTTAGAATTTAGGGGTAAGGAAAAATCTTCCTAAATAAGGTATAAAACACAGAGTACATAAAGCAAAGAGTGAAAGACTTCACTATATAAAACTTAAAACTCAATAAAACAGATATCATAAATATAGGCAAGGGACAAGCATGAGGCTGGAAGAAAATATTTTCACAGTTTAAGTGCAAAAAAGGAGAAATAAACATAATATACAGGAAGCTTATATGATTCAATAAGAAAATGGCCTAAAGAAAACAATGAGCAAATGATATCTATAGACATTTTATAGAAAAAACTACAAATGCTCAACACATAACACTAAACAATGTTCAACCTCACTAGTAATTTGTAAATTCCAAATTAAGGCAACAGTGATGTATATAAACTGGATAAAATTTAAAATTTTAATATGCAGTGATGAGGAGTATATGGAACAAATGGAGTACTCACACACTGTTGAAGGTTATGGTAAATTCATTCAGATTTTAGAAGGCTACTTAGTCCATTTTATGCTGCAATAGCAAAACACCTAAGACTGGGTAATTAATAAAGAAGAAAAATTTATTTCTTATGCTCCTGGAGGCTGGGAAAGAAATCCAAGATCAAGGTACCAGCATTCAGTGTTTGGTGAGGGCTTCTCTCTTGTTTCAAAGTGGTACCTTTTTGTAGTATCCTCTGAAGGTGAAGAATGCTATGTGCTTACACGGTGAAGGACATGGAAAGGCAGAAGGGATGAACACTGTTTCCTATAGCCTTTTTAGAAGGTCACTAATCCCATTCATGAAGGCAAATCCCTCATGACTTAATCATCTCCTAAAAGCCCCACCTCTCAAAATTGTTGTATTGGGGATTTAAATTTTAACGTGAATTTTGGAGGAAACACAAACATTCAAACCATAGCAAAGGTTGATTTGGTGGCATCTACCAACGTTTAAATTGGTCATATCATTTGATCTAACAATTTTATTTCTAGGAACTGCTTCTACAGAAATACTGGGACAGGCTTATAAAGATGTAGGTATAAGAAAGGTTAATAACATATTGTTTATAATATTAAAACACAAAAACTACCTAAATGCCCATCAATGTCTATAAAATACCATAACACTATTAAAAGGAATAAAATAATAATATATTTTCTGAAATGGAAAAATCTCTAAGATATCAAGATATATCTTGATGAATGAAGGTGAAATAATTCAGTTGTAGAACAGTACATTTAATCCCATTATGTAAAAGTTATGTAAAATAAAAATATAATCATGCTTTTGAACAATTATGGGGTCATAAATTTATTATTTTGCCTTTAAGTAAATTTGTAGAAGTAGTTGACTTCTTGCAGAACAAAGACATGTTCCTTTATATCATGTTATATCTTATATTTTATATTTAATCCATAGACTCTATTCAAATTTCATCAATTGTCCCCCAAATGTCCTTTATATACACTTTTTTTCTTGGTCCAGGATCCTATCCAGGATTACACATTACATTTAGGAACTGTGTTTCTTTAGTCTCATTAAATCAGAAAAAATTCCTCAGCCTTTCTTTGTGTTTATTGACATCGGCATTTTTGAAGGGTACAGGCTAGTTATTTTGTAGAATCTCTCATTTTGGGTTTGTGTGATGTCTACTGATTTGGTTCAAATTTTGCAGGAATACTGCTGACCTTATGTTGGCTCCTCAGTGCATCACAAATAGAATTACATATTCTTGGTTTGTACCAATATTGCTCATATTAGCTTTGATCACTGATTTCTTTTGATCTATTTTCAGATTTTATGGCTTCCTTAGATGTAACTAACTCATACTCTGTGAGACAGTGAGCTTCTTAAGGGACTGGACTATGACTTACATATGTATTTGTTAGCTCTGTTTCTAGTTAGTTACATCATACCCATATTTAGAGTTCACCACACTTGTGAACACGACACGAGTGCTGGGTTAGTAGTGAATTTTTTTCCTAGACTTATTTTGAAGCTATTTGTATGATTTTGAGAATCACTGCAAGAAGCAAGGAAACTAAGTGCCATCTCTAAAAGTTTTTAGAGGTGTTAAATATTTCAGGCCACACATTTTTATCTGCTATTGAAAGTGATTTATTTATATAACATTTTCCAATAATACAAAAAAGCTTTATATTTAACATGATTATTCTACTTTTAAGTAATAGTCTCTCACTTCCTGGATTTGTCCCACTGTAGATGGTTATAAATGAGCAAAAGTAATCTTTGTTTCTGAAATATGCCTTGTATATAATTTCCTGTAATTTATTGATTAATACTTATTTACCTTATGTTGAAATAAAAGGTCAATTTTGTCAAACCGGTGGGAACACACAGAAAAACAAAAGCAATAAATAAATCATTTGATGTTTTTGTGGACAAAAATCAGACTGATTAATTTTTAAATTTTGGCACTGTGTTGATATATTCATAAATACCACCCAGAGGTACTCTAAATCTTTATAGAACTTTAGATCTTTAGACCTTACTGAAAAAAGAAACTTGAATTATCAAGGGCAAAAAGTTGTTACATTAAATTTTATCTGAGAAAATGCCATCATTTTAAAGTATGGCTAACTTTGAATCAATTTTTGTGCATGTTTTAGATGTAGCAAAGCTGCTAAGGGATACTGGTGACTCTTTCCTTATGTTTTTCTATCACTTTACTTTCTTTTTTATGACAAAGGAAATAGCATGACTTAGTGGTTAAGAGCTTTCACTTTGGAAATAGATATGGTTTGAATTCTGGCCATTCCACATACTAACTGTGTGCCCTGGGGTCAAGATGCTTGATCCTCCTGTTTTATTTTCCAAATTAAGAAATACAACTAACTCAGGATTATTGTGAGCATTAAATAAAGCAATGTATTCAAAGCATTTGATATAATGCCTGCTGTTGTGGATGAATATTTGCGAACCCTCAAAATTCAGATGTTGAAACCTAATCACCAATGTGAGGATATTGGGAGGTGGGGCCATTGGAAGGTGATGAAATTGTGAGGGCTGAGCTCTCATGAATGGGATTAGTGTGCCCTTATAAAAAAGTCCCCAGAGAACTGTCTTGTCTTTTTTTTTCCCCCACCATGTGAGGATCCAGCCAGAAGGCACCAGCTATGAAAGAAAATTGGACCTTACTAGACAACAAATCGTATGGCAACCACCTTGATGTTGGACTTATCAGCCTCTAGAACTGTGAGAAATAAATTTCTGTTGTTTCTAAGATACCTGGTTTATTGCATTCTGCTACAGCAGCCCAAATGTACTAAGACAGTTGCTGTATAGTAGTCAATCAGTTAAATATTTGTGTTTATTGTCTGTATGTTCTGACCTATCACTCTACCACGATTGCCAGTTTTTTTGTAATAGCATAAAAATCAGAGAAAAGAGATTCTTTTCTTGGTTATATATTTTCATAGCCTTCTGAAAATCTTTTGATACATTTATTCAGGAGTATGCTAGTACTTGCCTCAGTTTTGGAAATAGAATATTCTAACCAAACTTAAGAAACACAAATGCTTGTCCATTCCTCTAAGGAATCAACAGGTGTAAAAATAAATATGGATGAAAGAGCTCATTGATCACTACTTCAAAATTTAATGTTTATGCCTTTAATAATATATTTTCTTTTATCCTTGCATCCCTTTTGACTAATAGAATCTTACACCCTGTCAGACCTCATGAAATCCCTTTTATTGTTATTGAAAGTAGGTTAGAACGCTCTGCTTTAGAATGTGATAGGCATAATTCTCCTCTAGAATTGTGTAAAAAATTCTGAAGTTCTTTTCTGTTCATTTCATAAAACAGTTAAAAGAATGAAAAATGCAGAAACACCTAAAAATTCTAATTTAGTCATGTTTTTCAGATATACCTGGTTATCAAAACTCAAAAAGGAAAACAAAAAAAGCCAAGAGGAAAAATTTTTACTGTAAAGAAATAATTTCTTAAACAAAATCAATACCTTCTATTCTTTCATATAAATTTTCAACACCATCACCAGTATTCAGGATCAAATATATATAAGTATGCATATATTTATATATATATTTGAATATGTGTCTATATAAATACACATATTTAAACTTTGCTTTTATTTTATTAATAGAAATTATATTACTCTGCTGTTAACTATATTGCAATAGTCAACATTATAATAATTGAGTCTGGCTGCATCCATGCCCTCGGCTCATCCTACCACATCCTCCAGGTCCTAGAGGGTGACATTTCCCTGGGAAATGTAAAAATTACAATTCTAAAACAATTACCTACTAATTTTTATCTCAAATGGAATAGAAATCCGCATAACACAAAATTGTTGGTCTTGATTGAATTCATATGAAGTGACTTCTGATACTTCCCCTACCTCGAACCCAGCCATTATTTAGTCGTATGTCACTCTGTGTCATGCCTTTTTGCTTAACACATATGCAGATGGTATGTATGAAACATAAAGAAAAGTGCTGATTTCCCCCAAGAGAACACCACCACTAAGAGAGCATAGATCTAGCCACTTTGCTGAAATTTTTAAGATCAAGACCATTCCCCAGTGACTGCGCTCTGAACATACACATATGCAGAGGTTAAACTTTAGTTTTACCAGTCCTGAACCAAGGAGTAGGCACAATGGTTAAAGGTTATCTGCAGTCTTTAAGAAGAAATGGAGAATGATTTTACATTTACACTATATTCTTTGTAGTTTGTCTTATACAACCATGTGAAATTAATTATATTTAGTTGTCATGGGTTTAACCATTCTGACATACAATTCCAGTTTATAGGCCCCTTTAGCTTATTTTTTTACAAAATCTTGTTCATAGTTAATTCTATAAATCTGACTTTTGGAGTTAAAATATAGACAAGTAGCATAAAATTCTTCAACCACTAGTAGTATTAAGATTCTTTGACTGCTAGTACATCAAATGCACCAGCCATTCAGAATGGATGTCTGACCAACTATTCATATATCAGATACTGGCCCTTTCACACTAATGGTATATATTATCTATAAGAAAGAATAAAATTTTGTTTGATATCCATATATACCAGTATTATTGCTTTTTTGGTATGTGAACACATGCTTTCTCAATATTTATTAACTTCTTTATAGTAGATTGAGAAACTATGGAAAGTATATGTGAGCAAAGTCAAACAGAAGTTAACCCATTTTGTGCTACAACATATATTCATATATTTAATTTTCTATGTCTTTCTAGATATCAAAGTCAGGAGAGGGCCCTGGACTTTAAAATAGAATAATATCCTTAAATATTATATTTCCTTTATGTTTTATTATTTTTATTAAGTTTGCTTTTTGCTAAATGATAAACCTTCAAAATTATTAAATTTCCTTATGGGCTATCTTGTGACAATTGAATGTGAATGAATTCTGTTGAATAGTTTGTCCTGGATGTTTGACTTCATTGACCAGGTATCTCAAATGAGCTAAGACTAGGCCTTCTATACTTGGAGATGTAATATTAATCTCAAATGAATTTGTCTTAACAGATTTCTTATTTCCTCTCCTATTTCTCCTGTCCAGTTTACTAAATGTAAGTAAATTGTGTCATTATTCACCCATTTGCTCAGGCAAAAATACAAAGTCATCCTGTATTCGTTTCTTTCCTTTACAGCTCACACATAATCCAACAAAATTTTCTTTTTGCTATAACCTCACATCTGAATACATCTCACCATCTCTGCTACTACACAGTTGAACATAAGCAAAATTATTAGTCAATGGGACACAGGCAGCAACTTCTAGTTGGTTTTCCTGCTTAAAGTTTTATCTTCCTACAGTCCAGTGTATGGATGAGTTTAATGTTTTATGAGCATAAATCATATCATGTCACTCCTCTGCTTAGAAATCTTCAGTAGAGGGTATTCATGTCCCTGTTTGCTTGGGAGAGTCCTAGTTCGTTTCTATTACTCTGGAATAATTATTAATAGAGTCTCCTTTCTCTCTCAAAAGTGTTCTGGATTGGATGGCAAGTTATATAGTTACCCTGCTTTTAGTGGCTTCCCATTGCAATTCAAGTCAAGTAAAAACATTCCCCTCCCCTAAGGACTGGCCTGACTGACCTCTGCGTACCTCCCTGACTTAATCCTCAAGCTTTTTTCCTTTCATTTGATTAATTCCAGGAACACTGATCTTTCTGTATTTCAAATAAGGTCACGATTAGCCTTTGCACTTGATTTTCTCTTTGCCTAGAATGTTTTTCTACCAGATCTTTACACGGTTGGACTCTCCTTAGAAAAGACCTTTTTTTATTTAATTTAATTTAAATTTTTTTTATTTCAGCATATTACGGGAGTACAAATGTTTAGGTTACGTATATTGCCTTTGCCCCACCCGAGTCAGAGCTTAAAGCATGTCCATCCTCTAGACAGTGCACACTGCATCCATTAGGTGTGCATATACCCATCCTGTCCACCCCCTCCCACCTGCCCGACACCTGATGAATGTTATTACTATATGTGCACTTAAGTGTTGATCAGTTAATATCAATTATCCTGGATTGAGCTGGAGCCCATTCTACTAAGTGAGGTATCACAAGAATGGAAAAACAAGAAAAGACCTTTTTTATCACCATCTTCCTCAATCACAGATTGACCTTTCTTCCATAACCTTGGTTTACTTTTTTCCCCCTTTTTATTGAACAGCTCCTATTTATTTGTATAATTTTCATTTTAATTGAACTTAATCTACTTATTTCCTTTTTTTGATTATTTCCCTTTTAGACTATAGATTATTAGACTGTAGCTGTGAAGGGCAGCTGATAGTTTTATCTCCAATGCTTAACCTTAAACTAATGCTCAGCACATAGTGGCTGCCCTCTAAATATTTGTTGATTACTTGAATTAATTGTAGAGACCCAAGAGCATAAATATGATGTCCTTTGTATAGAAACTTACTGCAGAATAAATTTATGCTTTGACTACAGCAAGTATTTCATGAATGATTCTCTAAATTTTAGGCCACTAAGAGAGTATGTTTGAAATTAAGTAAAAAACAGGTAAAACTTAGGTAAAGATAAAAATATATTCAGTGATTCATTTTCTGTGACCTTTTTTACTTAAATCTGTAGACTTGTCATGACTTTATGTTCATCCAGTATTTAAAATGCTGCTTGGATTGAATAAATCATGATTGTTTACCATTTATTTATTACTTATCAATTAGCACTCAGAAAAAGGAAATGTCAAGTTCTTATAATTGAGTATTCTACAACTTTACAAATCTACCCTCTAATGAAATCCAAAGTACTTATGAGCACTGACAAATTATGAGGTAGAGTGAACATGGGACAAACACCTGAATTTGCAAGGAAGCCAGTTTATCAAGCCAGAGTTATACAACTTGACTATAATGCATTAATGAAATCCATTCAGATAGTGGTTCCTTTTACCTTAGCAGATCCAACCATAGTATGTTTATTAAAAATATCTATCCATGTCAGTAACTTTTGTGCAATGAGTTTTGTAAAGTACTCACAAAATGTCAAACCAATCAATTCAAGGTTCCTTATTCTTTTCCTTGTTCCCTTCAGCTAAATTCAGTTCAAAAAACATTTATACAGAATTTTTCATGTTTTTAGCGTGATGTTAGACGTTGAAACCTGAATACAAGAGAACCTGATCCCAGTTCTAAGGGATGCCTATGTTTATAGGACTTAATGTAGCTCTATGGGCTATAATCTTATTGAAGATGTTACTGAGCTTAGTGAATTCTCCTTCCAATCTCTAGTTAGAGATAAGTATAGAAAAAATTAAATGAGATTCTTTTCTCATTTTCATTTCTTTTAGGCATGAACCACAAGGTAATTTTAACATTAATTTATCAATTGGTCCTTTATTGTGAATTATTATAATAAAGGATTAGATTAGGAAGATTGAAAAAAACATTTAATCTTAATGAGATATACCCTTGACAGACATTAGTAGATAACTGCTAATTTTTTCATTAAACTTTTTGCTTGTTTTAATTCTAAAAGTACTGGTACAATGGATCACACATGAATTAGTAATATTTTGATTCCTTATAGCACCATAAGGACTGTGTCAATAAAGAGAAAACA
>CM052441.1:52566803-52588847 GCA_028533085.1 Varecia variegata
GGATCAAATGGTAGGTTGACTTTTAGTTCTTTGAGGAATCTCCATACTATTTTCCATAAAGGTTGCAGTCCTACCAACAGTGGCTTCCACCTTTAGCCTGCTACTGATCCTCTGACACATATGGCCTATTTTCCATAGCTATTACCTTGAAGGAAAAAAATAATTTACAGGTTACCTTTCCCTGTGTCCATTACCAAGAGCCTAGTGAGCATGCAGCTTCAGGTGTCCATCACTGTTCTTTTTTATGTTATATTCATTGTTCTTGGAGATGTATGGCTTTCTCTTACGCACACTATGCCTTTATTGTTCTTTGTATTTGCAGGTAGTTGTTTAATGTTTGAACTCTCAGGATTATCTTTACTGGCCTGTCTTTGAATTTTTTTAAAAATTTTTAAGAGATGGGGGTCCCACTTTTTTGTCCAGGCTGGAGTGCAGAGTTTTGACCTGCTTGGTTTCCAATGTAGGCTGGTTCACCCCTCCTTAGTAAATCTGGTGGTCCCCTGCTCCCAGGAAGTTACTGAACTGATGCTGAACATAGTGCAAACACCTGATCAGCATAGCCCACTGTATCACAGAACTCCTGGGCTCAAGTGATCCTCCCAAGTAGCTAGGACTACAGGCATGTACCACTGGGCCCAGCTGAAGTTTTCAACTTTAGCTATTGAAATTAATATAATTATGATCATGGTGATTGAAAATGTATGTAAGGGAAATATGCTAATAAATTAAATATCTCTCATGCAAATTTAATTAGGTTTACCTAGAAAATTTATTGGCTTTTCTTTGTTCTTATCTTAGGAATCTTTGCATCATTGATATAGAATCATAAATGGGTAACATCGATAAGTTAGTTTGTTTTGATTTGTTTTTGTAAAACCAATGTAATGAAATGAACACTCAGGCAGTGCAAAATAAATTTTCAATTATTATTTTCCTATAACAGTGATGTAATTGCATTTATCCTTTAATATTCATTTTCCAAACACCTCTTATATTCAATAATAAATATTTTCACAACAGATAGCTATGATTAGGATAAATAGCCTATAGAGAGGTTATACCAATAATTTTGATGAAACAGCTATGCATTAATCATTTTGGTACAGATAAATATGATTAATTAATTATAGTAAATAGTTTAACCTGATGGTTTCATATGAGGTAGCAACTGAAACAAAAATCTGAAAAATCCAGAGAGAATATTGGTTTTCATTTGCTATACAAATATGATTTTAACAAAATTTGCTTAACTTTTATTGATTGCCTACAATACTGATATCATAAGAAAGTCTCTTCTAGGTGGCATTATCTGGCTTAAGGAGATGAAGGTGAAAACAATTTATTTCAGTGGACTTAACTTTTAGAGAGAACAAAATGTATTACTTTCACACCTGTTACTACTGGAGTGAAGCTTCACAACATAAAATCTAGTGCAATACTTTTGAGAAAAAAAGTATAGGTTCAAAAGAAAGATAAGGCAAAGGAGAGACCTTCAAATCCAGCAAATATTTCTGATTCTATAGGAAAGTCAAGAATCTGACTAAATAATTAAAAAATTTCAGTTGAATCTTTTTAGAAGAAGTTGCATACCAAAGTCTAGAATGAATTGTGTTGCTCGCTGGATCATTTGTTATTAGTTATAACTACGTACCAAGTATAGAACTGGCCCCCAAAATACAAGAGATGTTTTATATGAGAAATTCTTGGTTATGATTTACCACATTAATAGAATCAATAAACAAAAACACATATGATCAACTATGAAGAACAAGAGATATTATTTGATAAAATGCAATACAAGCACATAGTGAAAAATCTTAGTAAACTAGAACTACAAAAGAATTTTCTTGCCACACTAGTAGAAATTACTCCAAGCCTACAGGAAAAATTATCTTGATCGTTAGAACAGTAGGTATGCATTTCATTTAAAATTGATGTGGTAGGTAGAATTCTAAGATGACTCACAGTGACCTTCAGTCTTCTATAACCCTCTCTCCTCTAAGTGTGGGTGGAAGCTGTGACTGTGACAAGATATCACTTTCATGATTATGTTAATTTATTTAGTAAATGGGAGATTATCTTCGAAGGGACTGATGTAACCTGGAGACTCCTTTAAAAGCAGAGTTTTCACCTGTTGGTCACAGAAGAGGAAGTAAGAGAGATGCACTCTGGTGGGCCTGAATGAAAGCAAATATTCATATAATAAACTGCCTATACACTGCCACACAGCAAGGAACTGTAGGTGGCTTTTAGGAGCAAGAGTAGTCCCAGGCAAGAGCTGGTTGGCAACTGAGGACCTCAGTCCCACAATCACAAAGGAATGAATTCTGCCAGAACGAGTGAGCTGGCAAGACACCAAACCCCAGGTGAGAACTACCACTCTGGCTGACAATTTGATGTCAGCCTGATAAACGCTTGAGCAGAGAATCCAGCCACAGTGTGCTTAGACATCTGACCTGCAGAAACTGTGAGATAATAAATTTATGCTGTTTTTAGCCATAAAGTTTGGGATAATTTATTGTACAGCAGTATAAAATGAGTATAATCCTAACTTATTTTAGTACATGAGTTATCCCAATTTATTCTGTTATTTACTCTACTGGAAGTTTTAGCTTGAAACTGTTCAATAGGATTTTCTGTGATGATGGAAATGCTCTATTTCTGAGTGGCATGATATAGTAGCCACTAGACACATATGGCTATTGGGCACTTGAAATGTGACTAGCAGTTGAGCAACTGAGCAGTCAATTTTATTTAAATCTAATTAACTTGAATTTAAACATTCATATATAGCTAGTGGTTCCTATTATGGGCAGTGCAATTCTAGTCAATGTAATAAGTGAATAACAATAAGTCAAAGACATAATTCTTATAAAGAAAGTAACATATTTCTATAATGATAAAATTTCTTACATGGGCAATCAAAAAGAAAAAAATGCAAACTATTAAAACTTATCAGGGTGTTTTACAATTTAGTATATATAAGACAAAGACACAAAAAACCAATGGCATTTCTATTTACCAGCAAAAACCAAATAGAAACTTAAATTTTGAAAACCTCTTTTTTAGCAACTATAGCTACTAAAATTATAATCTATGTTTATGGTAAAAAGTTTTTGAAGAACATGAAGTCATAATTAATAAATGGTGAGATATACTCTTTCATGAATGGGGAGCCTCTATACCGCAAACATGTCACATCTCCCCCCAAATTGATATATAAGTTCAACATAATGCAGTCAAAATACCAACAAGTTTTGATAGATTTTATCAAGTGATAGTCTACCAAGCTGATAATGATGTTATAAAATCAAAATATTGTGGTATTGACACAAGGACGACAAATGTATCAGTGCAAAGGGAGAGTTCTAATAAATGGATAATTTAAAAAGCAGAAAATTATACACATACCTCATGAATCATGTTGTAAGTAAATTTCCATTTAACTTCCAAATTTCATATTAAATTTAAAACAACAAAACAAATAAAAAAGAAAATCTTCTTACGTCAAGGCAAGGAAGAATCTCTTAAACAAGACACGTTAATACAAAGTACAAACCCCACAGAACAGATTGATAAATTAGACATTGAAATTGATAACTGCTGCTTGACCAAAGATACCATAAACTCAGTCAATGACCCACCCACAGTGAGTGAATCAGAGTGAATGACTAAAACCTGTATTACAAATATTTAGATGGTAATCAAAAACTCTGAGTTTACAAAGAAAGATGCAAAATGGAACATTCAGATAAATTTTAAACACACATAATCAATACTTTATGAAATCATACAGATTTAATAAAGGTACAAAACACATGCTGTTTTATACATATACATATACTGTTAATATGAAATGACTTCATTTCATGCCTGCCTTTGACCATAGGGGGAAATGAAAATAATAAAGGGTATCAAAGGCATCTGTATAGTTTTATTTCTTTATAAGGAAAGTATATAAACAAATGTGGTAAGATTACAGCATTTGTTAAGTCTGTATGCTTGAAGGAGGTTGTAATATTTAAAATTCAGCCTGTCCCAGCTATCTTCCCAGCCAATAACACATCTTTTCTTGTTTCCTCCCATTATGATATTGATTGACTGCTTGGGATCTCTAGTACTCTTTAATTTATTTTATTGTTTTCCTCTATTATCACATATAAATCAGTCTTTATAGACTGTGTTTGATCATTGTATTACTTCGCCCAAATCTATGATAGTTCTTTTTCAACTAACACTGGAATATCTAGCCTTCAAATAGTTTTTCTACCTTTAGTCGTTCCTATTACAACTCAAGCTACATATGGCTTCAAGAATGCTTTTCCTAAGATAGCATATAAACCTCATTAATCACTAAAGAAATTTGTGGTGCCTTCCTTTGCCTATGTCTTGCATTTAAAGTAGGTCGTTTGGTTTGTATTTCTTAGATATTACAATTTACAATGTTGTGTATAATTTGCCTATTATTTTCTAACAATTTTTCTTACATGGATTTCTTTCCCTTTCTTTTCTACCAAGTCTTGTCCATTAATCCTTAAAGAACTGGCCCTTTACTGTAATCTAGCCTGTTCTGTGTCTCATTTTATTTAATGAATATTTATTAATCACCTAATAAAGGTTAGGCACTGGAGCCCTGATAGGCATAATATGCATATGCATGGTCTTTGTCCTTAATGAGAAACTTATATTGCTATTTGTTCAGCAGTACTTGCTTTCTGTCAAGATGCTACTGATTTCTTATGTGTATGTCTTAGCTCCCAAATTGGTGTTAGTTGCTTCAAGATTGTAAGCAGTTTTTCTAACCCTTCCTTTAACCCCCCACTCTGTCATCCAATTTTTAAAAGCATATACAATTAGCAAATAATTGATGATTGACTTAAATCTAATTCACCTCCTTATGTATGATACATTTTATGTGTCTTAAGAAGTATGTGCAAAGAAATATATCTACTGAGTAGCTGAATCATGACTTGTGTTCAGCCTCAGCCTCACCTGGGCATCTACCTACCTAGCATTTGTTAGATCTATATGCTTGAAACAGGTTTTAATATTAAAAATTCAATATGTAGTCCTGTCCCAGACATATCATGGGCCAATAATACATCTTTCCTTGATTCCTCCAATTATGATGTTGGTTGACTGCTTGTGATTTCTGGTCTAATAATATTTAATTTACTTTTATTGTTTTTCTCTATTCTCACGTGTAAATCATCTGGTGCCAAAACACCCACTTTAAGGCTTCATATGGTGGAATAGATGTTAAGTGGACTAGATGTATCTAAAATTTTTGCTTTCAAGAAGATCTATCTTTTAGGTTTACATCTTAGAATATCATAGTCATTAAATTTGGCTCAATCTCTTAAATTTGCCTCAACCTGCATCCTAAATAGTTACTGCTCTCTCCTATTTGTACTTAGACAAATGCCAACATTGCTTCAGGAAGAAAAAAAGTCTTTGCTTCCCTGTTATATTTTATTCATTATCTTCAGAGCCCATTTTATTTCACGATTGACTAATCATTTAAAAAAAAAAAAACAACCTGAAAAACAAAATGCAGGCTCAGCAGGGCCTAAACGTTTTCAAACTCATTACCCAAAGTATAAGACCCCGAGAGAAGGTACAGCTCAGGGTGGCAGCTGCAGAGCCAGCATCTGGGCTCCGTGATAATCACCTTGTGTGAATCACACCACAGAAAGAACAGCATCACTGAATGAGGGGGGCCTCAGACACCTCCATCTGTTTGTCAGACTGCACTGTGTTTATCAGGGCTGCGATTCATGACATCTGGAAGTTTTTCTTATACTTTGTGTGTCTTCAAGATGAGAAAAAGAAAAAGAGAGACAACAGGAAATATCATTCCTGGCCAGCAACTGGAAGACATTTGTGATTAAATTGCTGTACCTTTAATGTTTTCAAATCGCGTCTATATGGTTGAAGGGGAAGAACTTGAAGGTGAACTGTTTCCAAATAAATGGATTTTCTCATTACTTCTATGGTATATAAATGTGCTGAACTGCTGCTACTGTTATTTTTTTTTTTTAAGGTTCTCACAGATACCAGTCTTTAAGATATCACAACCGTAAACATATTTATACATCTCATGGCTTTGGAAAATAGATTAAGGTAAGTCTGAATGAAATTATTGTGAGGATATCTCTAAATTTTCCCCCAGATCTAGTACATATCCAGATAAAATTTCATTAGTTGATCAATTTAAACCTCTTTTCAGAAGCCGCTCATTTTTCTAAATTTTAGACCAACCCAATTAACTGTACAATGTGTTAGTGTCAATAAAAGAAAAGATTTGACTCAAAGAAGTCAATTTCTTCAAAGTTTGAGTGTAGTAAACAAAAGTATAACACAAGGGGCCCTGAAAAATCTTTGACAATTATCAAAGTACAAGAGAAAACCAGTTTGTATTGAATATCTGTTAAAATGCCAGCATTTTTTCATGGAAACATCATGAATCAGGATTTAGGAGTCCATGTAGACCTAGGTTCTTCTGGCTTCCCTGTGTGCTTTTTGAGGTCTCTTCTTCTTGAATTTCACACTGAATTTACATTATCACACAAGAAGAAAATCATTTTCCCTGGGAAAATTGCACATATATGTTTTCATATCAGAACATGGAAATTAACATTGGTAGCATATGTGTCTCTGGCTCAGAGAGAACAATGAAGAAAAGGCCAAGAACAAAGAAGACTCTATAATGTAGACCAATATCAAGGTGGAGATCTTACCTGCTCTTCCAATAGCAAGGTGCCAGTTATTGAGAGATGTTTAAAGAGAAAGGGATGCCTTGGTGTTACCGGGGAGTGCTTGATGAAAGAATATTGGTAGATTTATAATCCCTGGATTTATGTTTTGATCATTGTCATTACTTATTTTTGATCATTTTAACATATATTCTGTTCGTGGTAGTTGACTTGCTATGCTAAGGTTACTATTCTGTTTTTTTTCTTTTCTTCTGTCCATGTGACACATAGCATATTTGTTCTCCTACCATTTGTTCCTAAATGTAAACACACTTTTAGAAGTGTCTAAAAAAGCAAGAAGTTAGATTTCTGGTGAGAAGTCTCAGGGAGGTAGAAAGTGTTGGGGAGATCACAGAAAGGAAGAAGATCAACAGAAATCCCATAAATTGTGTATGAACTCCTGGGATTGCCTCCAAACTGCACAGGCATTGATCTTACCTTCAACATCCTATCAAAGGTTTTGGGAACTGAGCTCAAGGTAGGTTTCACTCATTCCCAGATTGTCTACTGGATGGTAAAATGTGGGGCTGATCTGAATACCCCTGGAAGTGCTTTGACAGCTGAATTGACACTGGAATAAGAACCCACAGAAAACAAGTTGGAACTCTTGGCCTGAACCTAACCTCGTGAAATTGTCTAGTAAGAAAATAAAAATCAATATCCTTTTTAGGATTTAAATAAAACACAGTCTCCTAACATAATATTGAAAATACCCACAATTCAATCCCAAATTACTTAACCTACACAGAACCAGGAAAATCATGAGGTAAAATACAATTATAAAATGTCACAGATGTTGGGTTATCAGACAAAGGCTATAAATTAGCTATTATAAACATGCTCTACTCAGCTAACAAATGACAAAACCAAGACCTGAACTTAGTTCATGCCCTTATATGCTATACCTGTTATCTGCTTTATTCCCAGTTTGAGATAAACCATCTCTGAAGCACAGATTCAGTGTAAAAAAATTAAGGATGAAGCAAAAGTATGAACTATGTGCTCAAGAGAATGTCTGAACAGCTAAGGGAAATACATTTGTCACAGCCACACAGGCTCTGTCATAAGTACTTTTCGGTACAGAGATTTTATATTGTTCTCTCAGTTATTGGGATGTTGCAAACTAAAAGAGAAGTTACTTATAGATTTACTAGTTAATGAAAGTAGAGTACACAAACTTATTTGAAATTATACAGTTTGCTTAATATGGTTTGCTTAACATAGAAGTTATGTTTTCCTGTTGTTTTCTCTTAAAGAAGGGACTGGCAGCCCCTGGGCAAATCTAGCTGGTGGCTCATTTTTTATGCAGCATGAGAACTAAGAATTTTTTTTACACATTTAAATAACCTTTAGGAGACAGAGGAAGAGGAGGGAGAAGGAGAAAGATGAAAGAAGCCATCATAAACACTGTATGTGGCCCACAAGCCCTGAGGTATTTGATATCTGGCTCTTTCCAGAAAATATTTGCCAACTTCTGGCCTAAAGAAATGGAAACATTTTAATAGGAACCATTTCATATGCTTCTCTTTTTCTTTCTAGTTTTGTGAATTCATATTACAAGGGATAGGAATTCATATCACAAAGGGGCACTTAAGGACCTCACCCATAGTGGACTTCAAGCAAACAGTGTGTAAAGTAGTAAGTGGATCAATAATTGCCTATATGCTCCAAGAATAGTAAAATAAGCCAGCTTTTTATTTTACTATAGTGGTAGATAATATTGTCAACCAAATATTCACCACCCCCTCACTTATACCTGGCCCTTACTCACTGGGCCAGGTATAATTCCATGCCCCAGTGATGCAAAGCTTTGACATGTGACTTGCTTTGCCCAGTGGAATGTGAGCAGGTGTGACGTGCTACATCTTATCAGAAGCTGTTGGAGGTATTGCAAGTTTCCATTAGTTGTCTTTAACGTCTGCCTTCTTTCATCACAACAGTATGCCGTAGCAGTGGTTGACCTTTCCACCTGGGGCCTGGAATAAGAAAACACAAAAGGCCAAACCAAGCATAAGGCCAACCAACCAGATGGAGTCCTGCTCAGCCAGCTGAAGCTGACCCACAGCATTTACATAACATGGGTAAGAACTAAATATTGTAAACCTTTGAGATTTTGTGGTTGTCACTTACTGAAAGAAAAGTTGATTGATATGCTTCTATAAAACAAAAGATTCAGGAGGATCCAATGGATCAGGTCTGAGTGTATATGAATCATTGCAAATCATAAGGAATTCTTAGGTATGTGGATTTTTTTCTATAATAAGGAGAATAGCAATTCATAAAGCTCATATTTACAAAATAATTTCCATATATTAGTTCATCCTATACTGTGTAGTAGTGTGATGGTTTATAATATGATGCCTCTTCATGCTCATCAAGCACTACTTTATCTCACTAATGAAGGGCAAAAGTGATGGATATAGGTTGTTAGTAGAATAAAAGGCACCTTGTGCTCAAGAAATTTAATGGATTACTATGACAACTTTGTTCTCTATTAAAAATGAATCATATTGAAATCAGGGTATCTTTACTTTAGAGGTTAGTATCTTTGTTATCCATTTAACTTTGTAGAGATATGACTAAAACTTAAATAGAACAAAAGCTGAGAAAAATTAATACAGAAAACATTTATAATTTATAATGAAGTGTATCAAGTATGCTTTTATCTCAGTAAAGATGAATGTGAAGTCAAGAAATCGGTAATCAAAGGTAGTTCATCCTATAAAAATAAAAATATATAGGAGAATACTGATTAGAAGAGAAAATTAAAATCTCCAGAAATTGTTCAAGTAGCTTATTTGAAGTCACAAAATGTGACAAAAATAACATAAAGTAAAATGTTCAGTTCAGGGCTCCAGAAATGGCCATGGTGCTGGTAGTTGACAGCTGTTGTTTTTGCCTGCCCAGCACTCATTCCCGCTTTTTAATGTTAAGCAAATTCTAATTTCCTTTTTGGGAAACATCCTCTTCTTTTTCAAGTAGCCTAGGTGCTACAATGTCATTCCTCTTTTAGATTTGGTCAATGTGAGCCCAATAACTCATAGTCTCACATGTCCCTGACCGCAGGCATTTCTTTAGGATTGATATGTAATCCAAGAGAGGACAATAAGAGCAGATAGGATCTGTTCGAGGAGTAAGAGAAACCTCCAACTATTAAAGGTCGTGAGAGGATAGCAGTAAAACTGGGGTGGCCACATACATCTGGTCAGCAGGAATGGAGAGCCAGCCTGAGAACGCCATCCACACAAAGGAAAACAAAACTCGGAGAAGGCAAGGGCAAGACTGAGTGCTGATGATGTCCTGTGACTCCCCCAAAATCCAGTCATGCCTACTTTTTGACCTTGTTTTATGCTTGCAACTTCAAGCCCTGAAAGATACTTGCTCCTGGGGGAGGTTGAAGCATTTGGAGATGAATATTTTATGATCAGACTTTCCCTTAACATCTGTATTTTAGTAAACCCATTAAGAATGTATTTCAGAAGTGGCTTAATTCTGGTGATGCCTCTGAATTTAATTTTTTAAAAAATTTTATTTCAGAGTATTATGGGGTACAAATGTTTTGGTTACATAAATTCCTTTTGTACCATTTGAATCAAAGTTATAAGTGTGCCCATCACCCAGATGATGTGCATTGTACCCGTTAGATGTGAATTTACCCATGCCCTCCTCCCCCCTCCCACCTGCTTGATTTCTGATGAGTGTTATTTCCATACATGCACATAAGTGTTGATGGATTAGTTCCAATTTGATGGTGAGTACATGTGGTGTTTGTTTTTCCATTCTTGTGATACATTACTTAGAATGGTCTCCAGTTCCATCCGGGTTAATACAAGAGGTATTAATTAGTATACCATGGAGGACTCCTCAGCCATAAAAAAAAAAAATGGCAAACTAATACCTCAATTTAAGTTTTTAACTTTGCAACCATGTCCTCTACAGAGGTTCCAGCAAATGGCTGGAGGTGAGAGTGGAGTACATATGTATTAGGACTGTATTTGAAAAATCTCCTTTGGATATACATTCATCAGATAACTAATCTCTGTTTAATTAATTAATTTTTAAATTTCAAAATATTATGGGGGTACAAACATTTTGGTTACATATAATACCTTTGCCTCGCCAAAGCCAGAGCTACAAGCATGCCCATCCCCTATACAGTGCACACTGCACCCATTAGTTGTGAGTTTACCCATTCCTACCACCCCCTTCACCTGCCTGGCACCTGAGGAATATTACTTCCAGGTGAGCACCTAAGTGTTGCTCAATTAGTACCAATTTAATGGTGAGTACATGTGGTGCTTGTTTTTCCATTCTTGTTTATTTTTTAATTTAAAAAAGCAGGCTATATTATGAAAATAGCAAAAAGTTTTTCTCTTTTTATAAATTTTTATTTTGGGAAAAAGTTTCAAAAATACAGAAAAGTTGGAGGAGTTTTACAATAGGCAACTATGCAACCTCTACCTAGATAGATTTACAAATTAACATTTTTTCCAAAATTGTTTTCTTTCTCTAAATATATATACATTCTTTTATTTTGCTGAACAATTTGGAAATAATTTGCAGGCATTTTGTAATTTCTCCAATAAATATATCATTGTGAATCTCCTAAGAATAAGAACATTCTTCTATATAACCACTACACCAATGTCACATCTAAGAAAATTAACACTAATTTAATAATATCACCTAATTGACTGTCCATATTTAAAATTCCCTAATTGTTTCCAAAATGTCCTCTAAAATGTTTTGGTAAAACTTGAGGATATGATTGTGGTTTGCAAATTGTATTTGGTTATATCTCTATAGTTTCTTTTAAGGTTGAATTGTGTCCTTTTTTTTCATTATATTCTTGTTTTTTATTATTGTTTCCACATGAGTAGATTTAGGTCAATAATTATGGCAAGAATAGTAGACAGGTGTGTATATTTCTTGTTTTTCACATTAACAAGAGCATTATATCAAGTTGTCTTACCATTGATGATATAAAGTTCGGTTGCCAAATCTCTCGGTCATAAAGAAACATTTTTTCCCATTAGTAATTAATAAGTTATATCTTGTATTATATCTTGAAAAGGGAGGAATATTGTTTTCCAACAATTCTTCACAAGATAGTTTCAGCATCTGTTGATAATGTTTGCCTGACTCAACTATTGCCTTCGAGGTTGAAAATGGTTTATTTTTCTATCATTCTTTCTACATTTATTAGCTGTCATTCATCTGTAAAGAAGAGCTTATCTCCATCCCTCCATCCGTTCCATCTTCTTTGTAACCACACATTTAATTCACTGTTTTCATTATTTTCTGTTTATCCTTCCCATGTGTGATATTTTACATACTATATGTCATATATTCAAATATAATAGGAAAACATTTATTTGTACACACACACACACACATTTCTTCTATACTTATTCACAAAGGTATTCTCTGTATGCTTTTTTTGAGTCTTCGTTTTTCACTTAATAATGTGTCCTGGGAATACTCCATAAAAGTTCATAGCTAATTATCTTTTCATTATATGGTTGGATAGTACTCCACTGTGCGGTTATTCCATAAATTATTTAATCTGTCTTCTATGCATGGACTTTTGTATTTTATCCAACATTTGCTATTTCAAATAATGCTGCACTGAATAGCTTATTGTAAATACTGTTTTGTATTTGCAAATATATATATATATACACAGTAAAGTCTTAGAAGTGGGGTTTCTAGATGAAAGTGTAAAGGCACATGCAATTTTGTTAGATATTGCCACATCATGTTCCTTAGGGGTTTTACCTTCACATGTTTCTGCCAACTGCTATGAGTGTCTGATTTCCCAAAGCCTGGCCAATAGGATGTGTTTTCAGTGTTCTGAGTTTCTGCTTTTTTCTGATTTTCTTATCTGGTAGGGAAGAAATAGAATATTGGTGTAGTTTTAATTTGCATTCCTATTGTTATTAATGAATTAGAATGCCTTTTCATGTATTTAAGGACCATTTTTATATCTTTTATGTGAACTGTCTGTTCACATATTTTCATCATTTTCCAATGTTATTTTTCCTTTATATTTAAGAAGTTTTAAAAGTAAGAATATTAGCATTTTTTCTGTGATGCAAATTGCAAATATCTTTGCCTTTTAGTTTTTCTCAGTTTTATCATGCATTTAAAAACTTTTAATGAAGATGAATTTATGAATATTTTCTTTTATATGGCTGCAAGACACTGAGTCATAATTAGTAATGTTTCCACCCATGTTATAAAGAAAGCCAAGCATGTTCTTATTTAGATTCTTGATCCAAGTGGAGTGTTTTCAGGTATATGCTATCAAAAATGGATCCATTTTTTTTCTTTTAAAAATAGCTATCCAGTTTTTCTAACACTGTGTTGTAGAAAGACTATGTTTTTTTCCAGTAGTCTAAAATACCATATATAACATTCACTAAATTTTTATTTGTATTTGGGTCTTTTTTGGACTTCCTGTATTGTTTTGTTTGTCTCTTCATGAATCTGTAACATGCTGTGTTGATTAGAAGGACTTTATAGTATGATTTTTTAAAATAGACTTTATTTTTAGAGCAGCTTTAGGTATAGAGCAAAATTAAACAGAAGGTACAGAGATTTTCCATATACTCCCCACCCCAATATAAGCATAGTTTCTCTCATTATTGACATCTTCCTCAGAGTGGTACCTTTGTTATAATTAATGAATCTGCATTGACACATTATAATCATCCAAAGTCCATAGTTTACAGTAAGTTTCATTCTTGGTGTTGTACCTCCTATGGGTTTGGAAAAATTTATGATGACATCCTTAAAGTATCATGTAGAGTAGTTTCACTGCCCTAAAAATCTTCTATGCTCTGCCTATTCATCCTTCCCTCCCTGCAATCCCTGACAACCACTAATCTTTTTACTGTGTCCATAGTTTCACCTTTTCTAGAATGTCATATAGTTAGAAACAGTTTGTAGCCTTTTCATATTGACCTCTTTAACTTAGTAATATTCATTTAAGTTTCTTCCATATCTTCTCATGGCTTGACAGCTCATGTTTTTAAATCTCTAAATAATACTCCATTGTCTAGATGTATCATATTTTATTTATGCATTCACCTACTAAAGGACATCTTTGTTGCTTCCAAGTTCATACACATAAATAATTGTGTATATTTTAATATCTGACAGTACTACCTAAATAATTACTCTTCTTTTTAAATGTTTGTTAAAAATGGTTTAATTCTGTTATTAATTTCCATCTTTTTTCTAAAATGAACTCAGTTTTTCCACTGGTATTTCTTTCTTATGTCCATCTCATATTGCATACCAACTCCAAATTCTCATAGATCATGATCACTAATTACATAATAAGAAAAATATATTCATTCTTAATATTGTGCATGATAACTAAATTTATGTGTATTCAATTCTAATATTTCAATAAGCCAGTTATAAAGTTGGACATACATATCTCTGAGAAAATAGTGACCTCAAAGTATAAAAAGCTGTACTTAAAATGCATACATTATTCCTTTCATAATTACATGGTAAAAGATATAAGCTTAAATGAAAAATTAATGTTCTGTTGAAAAAAATCACACATTTCTAAAAAAACACTGTCCTCAAACTGCAATCCTATGAACATGCAATATTTTGTGCACGCCTGGATAGAGCAGGTAGAAATCATGTGGGATGATTTGAATGGTGCTGGAAAGAGAAGCTGTGTCCATATATCTGTCCCCCAACTTCCACCAACTCCCAGCCTAAAAATCAGATTGGAAGTATTAATGTGTTCAGTTATCTCCATCAAACACACACACATTACATGCATCATTAGGCAGGATGAGCTTTTCAGATTAGTCCATTCACAGCTTTGGTCCTGGAGAGATGAAGTCGAGGGCAATTTGCAGGTGGGATCATTGTGGTATATGCTGGATGCCACATTGCAGCCCAGGAGATAGTGGGCTATGGCCTTAGTAAGGTAAATAAAAGTAAATGTTTATTTTTAAGGAATTTATCTAGGCACAAATCTTCAAGACACGTAAGTCACTTTGGTTGTTGAGATGCTGTGCTATAACTTTTTGAATATGTATGAGTTCCTGGGGGAAAAAAAGAATAAAAATGTGTGTTCTAAATAGGACACATGGTCTCAGCAAGAGGGCTTTGAAATTACTTTGGACTGCTCCTATGGGTTTCTGGCATAAGGCCTGCTGTGTGCCTCTTGGGAAAGAAATCATCTTTAAATGGAGAGCAGCCACATAAATTATTTTCAAGAACTGACCCATTATTAAGGGACAGTTGTACAAAAGGTGAGTATCTGGGCACAGATCATTTGCCCTTTCTGTGAATGCTCTCTAAGATCACAGGCAGTCACCAGTTGTCATATCAAAGGTAATATGTATGGTAGATCACATTTCCCAATACATGAACCAAAAACTTAGAGAAAGCTGGACTGGAGTGTTTGCCCAAACAGGATATTTTGCCTTTAGTAGGAACTTGCCCATTATAAGAAATGCCATCTTTGTGCTTATGAAATCCAGAGTCAATTTTTCTTGCAAAGTAATACAATAAGGGCAGTGTTAAATTTCTACCACCTGATTAACCTCAATCTCATTCATTAATTTCTTCAATAAGTATTCT
Source organism: Varecia variegata (assembly GCA_028533085.1). Taxonomy (NCBI): domain Eukaryota; kingdom Metazoa; phylum Chordata; class Mammalia; order Primates; family Lemuridae; genus Varecia; species Varecia variegata. The sequence goes on from CM052441.1 coordinate 52,582,175, forward strand.
GGAGAAATACCAGTATTTTCCAAGCATTGTGTTCAGCACTGGCGGTACAGTGGTACACAAATAGACATAGTCTTTACTTTTATGGTATTACTAATCTAACGAGGGAGACAAGCATTGAAGAAATAATTATACCAATGAGTAAATACAAAAATATAAGATTTATTTGACAAAATAACAGGTATCATGAGCATTTATAACATGGCTACTGGATTAAATTAATGCTTTATGAAGATGTGATGTGACATTAAAATTTAGACTTGAATAATGAATAGGAAGTAGCCAGGTAAAAAGTAGGGCTACGAGTATTGTAGGTAAAGAGAATGCATGAGCAAAGGTTCTGAAGTAGGAATGAATGAGGGACTTATATTTTGAAAGGCCTGGAACATAATGATGGAGGGGGAAAAGTAGTGGCAGATTTACTTGGAGATGCAGTCAGAAGTCATGTTATGAAGAATAAAGATAACCAGATGAAAATTCTATTCTAATTTCAATGTTAAGTACTTACAGGTTTTAAGCCACTGTGGTGGCTTAACAAACACTGAAGTAAGCTGTAGCACATCAGAAGCGTAAAGAAATCCTGATTTGTACTCCCGGAGGTAGATATGAAAGCATATGTCATCCTCAGCAGGAGATGGTTTAGAACAGAGAAGAAGCAAAAGAGGATATCATAGATGTACATACTTGTCCAAGAGGCATAGAACGTACATTTTGCTATGAGAATCAGCAGCACTGGGCATTTGGTGGCGTGATCTGTGGTTTATCGGCCCCACTGTTAATACTTAGACAATAGGCGGTTGTCACCGTGGCCTGGCAGAAGTCCTGAGTCAAATAGCAAGTAATATTGCTTCATGAATACCATGAGATAGCCTTACCTGGAAACTACCAGAAATATTGGGAGAAATCTGAAAGTATTTTCACATTCTGATATTTTGCAATGTGGGTGTATATGGAGTAGGGGAATACTATTTTTCACTCTTAATTTAAGTCACTTAATTTTGGGCCAGTGTATATTGGAGTAGGTGGGAGGATATATAAGATTTATTAATCTATCAGTGTTTTTTCTTAACTATAAATTTTTGAGACAGTAATTTCCACTACAAAAATGACTGTCTGAAATAACACCCTAAAAGATCTAGCTATGACTTTCTAACACTCAGGAAATTGTTTCATTATACGAGAAAGTGGGAATGATGGTGTGTGGAAATATCCTTGAATTAACGCTAATGTAGAAAAAAATTCTTGCACAAATATAAAATTTAACTACTGTTAGTAATAAATTATTTCCAACATGTTACACTTATCACAAAATACCTAGGCTCTTGGGATGGTGTTGTGAGAGAATTATTAAAGGAATCTTTAATTCCTGTAAAAAATTTATAACCTATGATCTAAATGGCAAGAAAATCATAAGAATGTTAATATTGGGGATTTAGCCAAGAGTGACTTAAGTCATTTCCCAAACAATTAAAGGAGCAGAGTGGAGAGAAAGAGATTATTTTACTTCTTTTATTAATGCAGTTGATTTTCCTCATTCTTCATAAAGCATATTAAAAATGGGAGAGAAAAAAGGATTTGTAGTCATGTATTAAATGCAATATAGTGGTGTAATTGCCCTTAACAGTGATATTTGGGCTTCTCTCACAGTATCTCAATGAATAGGAGGCATTTTTTAGCATTCAAGTTTTAAATGTAAGTGACTATCTGAAATTTGGTTTCAGTTAAAGGAATCTAATCTAATTATACTTATAAGATCTATCTTCACATAATTAATAATATAACTTTTTCTGTAGAACTATTAGCCTAAGTTTATTGTATGTGTTATAGCTCTTTCTTCAAGGTATACTCTTATTCTAAAGGTGTGTATACATATATCAATACCTGAACAGTCATTAGTGTACTTTAAGCAATTTTCAGAGTAAATGGAATAAAAAAAAAATCCATCACCTTCATTAGTACTTATTATTAAATCTATTTTTAATGATGAAACCAAACTTGTTTTTATACTATCAATACTTTTTCTAATCTTTAGGATCTCATACAATAAAATAGCTTATCTAAATTACTTTCTCCTCTAATGATAGATTGATTACTTGCTTATATCACAGTTGTATTAAAAACTTGAATGGGGAGGAATACTATATACTGTGTCAATCATTATGAGGATGGCCTATATAGATTTTGGAAATTCCTAAATGACGTCAATCTTTAAAATGTGCTAACTTTGTCCTTAACCTCTGACAAACTTTTGCAGGCTGGATTTCTCATTCAAGAACTCAGGTGCTTTTGTTTCTCTGTTCAAGCCATAGGCTGTTCTAATTTTCCTGGAATTCTACTGCATGCATAAACTTCTACATCCTCAAAGACACAAACTGGCTGCCTTGCACTGCATGAGTAGCTCATTCTCATCTCTTGCATAGAGCACACAGGCTGTAGTGCACACACCAACTCGTGGGGATAGATGAGAAAACCTTTCAGTTCCATCCCAGCTGACATGCCATCTTCCCAGTCCTCTGCCCCTACCCTGTGCCACTGCTGCTTATACTTTCCTTTTCAATTTCTGAAATTCCTTAGGTCATAGAGCAGCTACTACTTGTTAAGTCTGTTCTCAAGTTCTGTTTGCACATTCCTAGATACTTTTCCAATTACCAAAGGTAAAGGAACTTAATTCCTTTTATTAGTAGTTACCATATTGTTTCTTTCTTTCTTTAATTCTTCGTTCAGGAGAAAGTAATTTTCTTTCCTTCTTCTCAATCAGTCTTCTGAAGCTCTATTTTCAATCTTCTGAGTCCTTCATCCTGTCTATGAACATTTTAAGTTTTGGCTTATGATAAACGGGTGAGTCAGAAGGACAGGATAACATTTGGTGTCAACTGTATATGCAAGAATTCACTGAGTGAATGGGATTTGGGTTATATAGCCATGTACAATCCACAAGTGTGAGTCCTCCTTAACATTTTCTTTTTCTGGGACAACTATATATTCAAGTATATATTCCTTTTGTAAAGAATGTGAAGATTCTGAGATCAATGGAAAGATTTAAATATTATTGAAACATTATATTGAGGACTTAGAGACTAAATTAATCTAAGTCATAGGTGATAGTATCAGAAATGCCATCACTATTTTACTGCCTAATTATGATAAGAGGTGTTATACAATACGAAACACCTAAGTCTGCCACAAAATTTTTGTTACAGCAAAGGCCTGTATCTTTTGCCCTGCAAGATGATTCAGAAGTTCCAGAACTCAATGGGCCAGGCCAAGGTGACTTATATCCTTTCAGTTTGAGAAGAACCAAACACACTAAGAGTTTGAGTTGCCGAATATGCCTTTTAAAAAAGTGTAACTAGTCACATAAATTCTTTTGAGAAAAAAAAAAAACTGGTTTCTTTCAAGTTAATTAAAAAATACGAGAGGTAAGGAAGAAACTATCCTTAACTCAGAAACAATGACAACATTGCTGGTATTGTTCATCTGAGAAGAAAGAGCCTTTCTACCCTGTTGCCTCCAGGAAGCTTCCACCTTTTCCTTCCTAAATCATCTTCAAGAAAAGGTACATTCTTCTTCTGATTTTCAGAATTCCAGATATGATGGAACCATGATTTTAAGTGGGTAGGATTATTGCTCTCAAAGGGCAGTACCCAAGTGTTGCTCTCCATTGCTCCTTCTGCATTCCATGTGGTGAGTCTACCTAGCTAAGGCCCATCGCCAGCAAGGACTATAGCCCAAGGCCCTCCTCTTTTGTTATACCTCTATCCCACCCTCATCCAGGGGGGTAATTTTTCAAGAACTTTCCATATACATAAATCATCTACATTTCTCTACTTTCCTTGAAGTAAGCTTCAGTATAATGGATCTATGATTTAAAATGAGCAAAGGGGTAAATAGAAAGCCTTGCTAGATGTTTACCCATGAGTCACCCCACAACCTTGATTGTATGGTAGAAGTCTACATTGAAGTTTCTAACACTTGGGTAGTTTTTCAATGTGTTTTGATTTTTATTCAACAACTTTTCCTTGTAAATACCTTCGTTAGATTCTTGCATTGGGGTAGGAGGAGGGGAGGCAGGCTGGTGGCTAAAGGTGACTGACAAAGTAAGATTTAGGACTAATTTAATTGGGGCCATAAAGCCATCTTTTACTATTAGAAAAATTACCTTTAATTGCTTACATATCGCAACCAATAGTGGGGAATATCAGTTTGAAGACCAATCAAGCTTCCTGTGAGGAAAAGAGACACTATCATACAAGTCAAGCAGAATCTGCTTTCACATGCTTTGGAAGAAGGGAGTGAAGAAAAATGAGATACAAAATAATTATGAAAAATGTGGGGACTAAGCCATCTTGAAACCATAATTTCCTAGAAGATAACACCAAAAATTACATTGTTGTTAAATAGAAAAATCATTAACATATTGTCAAATGCTCCTAAAATGATTAATTTTAATGACAATAACCAACTTAGAGTATTAATTTTAGTTTATTTTAAATAGAAAAAGGTTAAACATTATGAGTCTGAAGTTTTAGACTAATCTCCTATAATTTATTTACATAAATTTGAACGTTGATCACTGAAATATCTTTCTGTCATCAAACAATGCTTGATTTGTATTTGGAGCACTGCTCTTTCTCATGAAAGACTATGGATTAATGTATCATAGAAGAATCTTTAATATGAATTGATAAAATGTCTGGTGCATGTTGGTTGTTAAGATATTTTCACATTACATTTTTCTCTATTTGTTCAATGCCGATTTTCTATTTCTATTTCTATTCTGTTAAATGCCTATTTACAATAAGAGTGCTTTTTATGTATATCATAATTTTGTTAACTTTATGGACAGACACAATATCATTTGTACCTAAAACCAGGTACAAACACCAGAGAACACTTGAAGAGTTGATATTTGATAAACAGGTTCTTAAAGGTAAAACATAAAGAAAAACTAACTTCAAACACTGTCAGCAATATGAAAGATAAGACCTAATCTCAAATTTCCATGGTTTTAGGTTTGAATGTAATGAGTTTGTCAAAACTAAAACAAACAAACAGAAAAAAACCCAGGCTAGAACAAAAAATTCAGGTGACAGCTGTTACTGGTTTGTGTTAGCTTATCTTAGTCATATGGTGCCTTATAATTTGCACCAGGTTAGTATTCTGTGCGTACACTTGCTGGCATAGCATATGCTCACCAGGTTGCGTGGTATATATTTTATATTTTTGTTTGAATCTTACAATAATCCTGTCAGTAAGGAAATAAAAGGAAATGGAAAATATCCATTCTGGCTCACTGTCTTACATCTGGGGGAATAATAAATGTCAACATAGAAACTGCTAATACTGCTTGAGCACTTACCATACAGAAAGAAGTTCATATCAATTTTCTCTTTTAACTGTATCACAGTTCTATAAATTTAGGTACTTTTATCTCACATGAAAAACTTAAGGTTTTAGGCAATGAGAGGTTACAGGGCCCCTCTGGGGCCACATACGTAGTAAGCACTGGAGCCAGAATTTTGACCCACGGTTTGTCTCCAAGACTTTATGCTTAATCATCACACATCCCCTCCCTCCACCACTTCTGCTCCATTGTCATTACATGTTTTCACAATAATCAGAATCCAATGTGAGTCTGAACTCTTGTTGCCTCAATTTTTAGCCACATTCACTGGGCTGTTGACATCTTAAGGGAAGAACTGAGTCCCCAAACTAGTAATAGTGCTAGTTTTTAGCACTGAAAAAATATTTACATTTCTCTCAATTTATTTAAATTTTCTCTTAATAAACATATTAAAATATCCTGACTGGATCTCTGATCAAATTAATTCTTAACTTGACATTCTTTTCAGTGACCTAAACACAGTCGAGGATTTTTAACACCACATGCTCAATTGTTTCTGGGTTTCTCTCAAAATCCACAGCAAAACAGTGAGTATTGATTGCCGTCCACTTCATCTCTTTTCAAATCACAGCTTTATCTTTTTACACATGTGAACCTTTACCACATGAGGTCTTTGCCAGCATTTAGTATCAATACCTGTTTGCAACCGGTTTAAAGTTCCAATCCATCCAACTCCTTTGCATAATATATGTCTTAGTACTATGATATTTTGATAAAGTTATTAATTTCCATGATTTTCTCAATGTATCCATCATCTAATTTCAATTTAGTATTTTTAGTTCTGAATTATTACTTTTAAAGGAAACTTTTAGAAGCAAAGAAAGATATAAACTTAGAACTATTTACTATTATTAAATTACATATTCATATGTAAGGTTATCACACAATGAAAGCACAATGAAACACAATAAAAATAAATTTATTATGACTCTGAATATTTAAATTTTATTGTTTTGAATATCAATTCTTGGTCCATGATGACATGTCATTGCAAACTTAGAAGATATTTGGTGTTTGTTAGTTTATTCTTTCTAAAAGGAAATGTGTCATTTATATTAAATCTCAAAGTAAACTTGATTCCGAGAAAATTTTGCAGGAGTAAATTCTGGTTATTTACTAAAGATTGCTAAAGTCATTTCCATGCCATTCTGTATTTACAGTGACCTTATTTGCCTTCTTACTTCAATTGAAAACTAGTAGTTAATTTGATTTTATAAGGTATTTTGATGTATGGATTATAGTGAAAAAATACATTAAAAAAGAAACCACCTT
>CM052441.1:52589347-52621559 GCA_028533085.1 Varecia variegata
GATGAAAGTGATATTTTGATCTCCTATTTATTCATTTATGTATTTGATTTCTCAATTTATTCAGGACTCAGGTTTGAAAGAGAGCTGATATGTATTGGTCACTTTGAACTAAAAAATCCAATGTATAAGCTGAACTTTTCAGATATGAGCAAAAGTGGACTTGAGAGTACATTAAAATATATGGAAACTGAAGCTTCTTGCATGGCCAGGTCAGGGGACTTCAGGCTTTGGTGATATCTTCCTAAAAGTAGGACATGTGGGATTTTGATTCTGCTGAGGCTCTGCAGTATATGGCAGTTTTGCTGGATTTATACACCAGGGTCATCATCAAAGTGCAAGCTTTCTGTCAGTAGGCACTGGAGATTGGCTGCTCCAAATCCTTTCCTTACTTTATTTTTTTCTGAACTGTCTTTCAGTTCTAATTCATAACTCTTGTCCATAGGTTCAAGTGTCATTTGCTACCACAAGACATTAAGTTGGTTTTAGATTTGTTACTTATAAAAATTTTGAACATTTCAGGAATCTAATATATAGCTTTACCCATTAAAGAAGGATAGATTTTATTCTGGCAGTCAGGATTAGAGGAAAGAGGCCCCTTACCATGAAGAAAGTACGCGATTTATCAACACACTTCAATGATCACAAACCCTAAGTTTAAAGAAATAATTAATAGGGCTGGTACATGAAATGTTCTGTCTCATTAAGCTCACCCAGGAAATTAAGAAAAACCTGGAGTGGGTTTGAAAAACATGCTTACAACAGAATAGGTGCAGTAGAAGAATGAAAACAAAATAAAGGAAGGTAGACTGATTAAATTGGGAAATGACAGATTTTTTTTAAAGATAGTCTGATAAAATAAAATTGTAAAATAAAATTTTGAAGGACAAAATAGTCTGACACAAAAAGGAAAATGGTATCTACCCAGGTTTAATATTGCTAAATAAATTTTCAGTAGAGGGTTTATTAGTTCAGAGACAGTTCCTCGTGCCCAATGAAATCTGAAGGAAAGAGCTGCAGACATAGAGTGGACTGGAATGATTCTCTCAGAAGGTTATGACAGTCCCTAATAAGAGTGATATAGAAACTATCATTTAGAAATTAGGATAGTAAAATATAAAAATATATAACATAAGAAAAGTTGGAGAAGATCAGAATAAAGTACTCAGAAAATTACTGGGTGCATTTCAAGGTGTCATAGATATGTGGGGAGAACTACTATTATTTGAGTTTATTCTGAAATAACTTATAATTTTCTGAAAGAAAATACAAAATGAATTTTAATAAAGGGAACCTGGGGTACAATAATAAGGCAAAATCTTGCTGGGTGATATGTTGGTTTGATGAGAGTGCATCAACTGAGTGGATTTATTCATTATTCTATTAAGTAAAGTATAAATGGACAATACATTTTTGGACAGTTGATGCTTTTGCCTGGTGAGTTCAATGACTTTTTATTTCTTACTTTTAGAGAATCAATAAGATAAAATCTAGAGATACGTTAAGAAGTAAACATCTGGATGGGACAACAAAGATGAAAAATTGAAAGAGCTTATATCCAGCAAACAGTACTTATAACTATTAATATTAGTGTTAAGATAAGAAAATACTTAAGCAGATATTATCAAAAAAGATATGAGATAAGTATTGGCAAAGATGTAGATAGAAGGGAACACTTGCACACTGTTGGTGGGACTATAAATTAATGCTACCATTATGGAAAACAGTATGGTGGTTCCCCCAAGAATTAAAAATAGAATTTCCATATGAACCTCTAACAATTCCATTTCTGACTATATATCCAAAAGAAGTAAAATCAATATACCAAAGTAATATCTGCACTCTTATATTCATTGCAACATTATTCACAATAGCCAAGATATGGAATCAACCTAAGTTTCCATCAGTGGATGAATGAAAGAAAATGTGGTACATGTGCACAACAATATTATTCAGACTTAAAAAAGAAAAAAAATCCTGTCATTTGCAACAATATAGATGAACCTGGAGGACGTTATGCTAAGTGAAATAAGCTGGACACAAAAAGAAAAACACTGCATGATGTCACTTATATGTGGAATCTAAAAAAGTCAAACTCATAGAAGTAGAAAATAGAATAGTGGTTGAGGGACAGGGGTGGGGTTGGTGATTAAAGAGATGTTGTAGAAAGGATATAAAATTTCAGTTTTGAGGCATAAATTCAGGAGATCTATTGTACAACATGGTGAACATGGTTAATAACAATATATTGTATTCTTAAAAATTGCTAAAACAGAAGATTTTAAGTGTCCTCACCACAATAAAATGATAAGTATGTGAGGTACTTATTATGAATAATTAACATACATATATGTTAATTAGCTCAATTTAGCCATTCCACAATGTATAGGTATACCATACTGTATACCATAAATATAAACCTCTATTTTCAATTAAAAAGCAAATTAAATAATTTTCTTAAAAATAAGCAGATTAAAGTGTAAGAATATCAGTTAACATTTTTACTAGAGGTATATCTCAATACTACAGAAAAAGATATAGCAAAAAGACAAAGGCTGGGATATTTGAAAGCTGAGGGAAGCCAATATCAACAGGAACACAAAAAGTGGTGTTGGTCCTCAAATGTTCTCAGGGCACTGACTTCAAAAGCATCAAATGGTGTTTTATTTCAGACATCTGCTAAAAGTGACCATCCTGATGAAACGTGGGGATAAGAGAAAAACCATCATCCAAAAGGATGAGCACAGCAAGATGTATTATCAACAGAGGAATGAAAACACCTTTGTAACTAGCTAGATGCCAACTAGTCAGCAAGAGTTTTAACACTCTCTTAAACTCTACTCTTTGTAATGTATAATGAATAGAAAAGAAAGACATCTCAAGAAAGACCTGGTGACAAGAGATGCCAATAATGCAAATTTCTAAATATTGCGGGAAGTAAGTGATGCCTCAATTACCAAAGACAGGATATATAGGTTGATTTTCCTGCAGATTGGGTTGATAAGCCACTTGTTAAATTTCTCCCAATGTAAGCTTTTATATCAGTGAGTAGTAGACTCTGGAAACTTACATAGACTCTGGAAACCTACTGAGGCTGAAAGTCAGGTCAAACTCCTTCGACACCACTGAGTGAATGCTATCACCCTTGGCAACACTAAGTGCTGGTTTCTGGGAATATAATTTGGTTGAAGTAATCACTTTAAGAACATACACTAATTGTTTTCTAAATGCAGATAGTGGTTTCAATGCTGTGATAATCTTGTGTGCTCTATACACTGAACTCTACAAAAGTGAAGCTTATCAGATTTGATATTGAACTAATTCTCCTCATCAAGATGGCAATAAATCTCACCCGTTCCCATGAAAGATAGCCCAGACTGCATGCAGCCTCTCAAGTAACTTCAGCTCTACCTAAGCACTAAGAGCCCCTTTGGCTAAGACTGAGAAGGATAATCAATTGCAAGGATTTATAGATTTCTTTTTTAATATTCAAAGGGCAATTGAATTTGATTTTGGATTTTAATGATATTGGACTTAGTTTACAAGGAATTTTAGCTCTTTGACTTTTCCAACGAACCCTTGTGATTGGAGGAGGTAGGTTTGTATTAAATTTTTTTGTGCTTTTGTTGTTGACACTTTATTACTAGGATGTCTTTATATTGTTACTTGATTTCACTGAAAAATCATAATTAGATACATTGAAAACAGGACTGCATTTAGTTTGGAATGGGAAATAGATTCAGTAATAATTTTGCAGCTTTTGGTGCAAAGTAACCTTTAAGTTAACTTAAGTAATAAACCCATTTCAGAGATCCATATCATACTGCTCTGAATGTATATTCTATGCTGTTCACTGATGGTTTCTTGCAGATCCACAAAACCCAGCAGAATTTTGAGAGGTTAGTTTCATGAAAATGGATGCTAAAACTGCTGCTATACAAAGTGTGGATCTCCAACCTTAAGGGAATGGCCATGCCCCAGGTTGCATATAGACTTACTGCCTTAAGCAAAAAGTTAGGGAAAGTATTCTAAGGGTCTAGCATTATCAGGGAAGTTTAAAAGTAGTATTTCAGATTAGAACTGTAATAAATCAAAGGTCAGTGCTGAAATATTTGAGAATAGCCACTAAAGAAATATTATAAGAGAATATATGTATGACTAACAAGTAAATAGAAATATGTATATAAATGCAAGGAACAAAAATAGAAGAGCTTTAAATAAATAAAAACATTGACAGTACAATAAATCATATGAGAAATAATATCACATGTAAAAAGATTAAATACTACAAGCAAAATACTAATATTATCAAACTATATAAACAAAAAATACTATGTGCTGTTTACCATAGACATGCATTTTATATAAGAATGCAGAAATCTTGAAAATAAAAAGAAAGATGCAAAAAGATATACTATGAACACACTAACTGAATAAAATTAATGTCACTATATTAATATCACACTAAGCTTTAAAGCGAGATGAATTAATAGAGATAGAGGGAGACTTTTGTAATGATAATGGAGTCTCACTAACTTACCTGCAAAATAGGCAAAGCAAAAATTGATGTAAATAAAAGAAAAGGGCACATTTATAATTATATTGGGAGGCCTTAACTTACCTCTCTCATGAAACAATAATGAAGCAGACAAAAAAAACAATTAGTAAGTATATAAAAGATCTGAAAAATATAATGAACACATTTTTGACCTAATTGATATTTACAGAAAATGCATTAAACCACTGCCAAGTATACAGTTTTTCAAATAATCGTGGAATATTAACCAAAATGATCGTATGCTGGGCAATAACAACAGCCCTCAATATATGTCAAAAAATTGAAATCATTTAGAGAATACTCTCTTCTCACTGTAGAATTAAGCTACATTAAATGATGAAAGGACTTAGAAGAGCTTCAACTGCCTAGATATTAAACAAAGCATTTCTAAATAATCCACAGTTCCATGATAAAATTAGAATGAAAATAGAATACATTTTAATCTGTATAAAATTGAAAACATGACTTCTAAACTGGTAGGGCACAGGCCTCAAAGAATTATCTATTTAAGATACTGAATACTTCTCACAAAGAAAAACTCTAGCACAAAAGTCTTTACTAATCTTTTTTTTTTCCAAATTTACAAAGGAGAAATAACATCAATCTTTCACAAACTATTGTAGAGAAAAGAGAGAAGAGGAAACATTTGCCAATTATTCTACAAGGCCAGCATAACCTTGATTCTAAAATGTAATGAGAATATCACAAGGATAAAAAACATATATATGTGGGTGATATATATATATAGAGAGAGATAGACATGTAGAGAAACAAAGATATTTCTATGTCTATATAGCTACATAAGTACAATAGAATATGTATTTGTGGAACTGAAACAATTTATACAGTGTTATTAAAACAAATCAGAAAAGTGTTAAATATACTTTAGTAAAATCCCACCATCACTCCACAAAACCGTAGATCAACCCCAAAATATAAGACAACATTTCAAATCTAGTTAAATATATACTCAAATGAACATTTGAGTTTTGAAACGAACGTTTGAGTAGAGTAAAAAAATCTTGCAGGTGGGAGGGAGAGGAGGGGACAAGTATATTCACACCTAATGGGTGCGGTGCACACCATCTGGGGGATGGACACGCTTGAAGCTCTGACTTGAGTGGGACAAAGGCAATATATGTAACCTAAACATTTGTACCCCCATAATAGGCTGAAATAAAAAAAATTAAAAAAAATCTTGGATAAGAACATTTAAAACTAAAAAAAGAGAAATGAAGAAAAGAAGAAGAAAAAGAAGTTAATTGATCTCATGAAATAAATGGAATAAAAGGCAAAATTATCTCAGAAACAAAAATAGATTGCAAATTGCTCAAGGGAGAATAGACTTAAATGAAAACTTAATAAAGATCATTGGAGAATGGCAGGATAATTTCCAAGAGAATGAAAATTAAATTTATAAAAAAGAGGAAAAATAGAAAATGGGTTTGAGAGAAAATGGTACAAGTGAAAGACAAGGAAAAAAGAAACATCATTAATATAATCAGTGTCTCTGAAGAAGATAAAGAAAACAATGGAACAGAACTAATATTCAAACTATAATCTTAGAAATATTTCTAGAAATAAAAGGAAACCTGAATATACATGTTTAAAGGGTCTATTAGACACTTGGGAAAATTAGCCAAAATAACAACTTCAAGACCAATTCTAGTAAAAGTATTAGATGGAAAAATGAAGAAAACAAAATTCTTAAGGCCACCAGGAGAAACAAAAAAAATTTCAAGGGCAAAATAATTAGCCTTTTACAAAATTTTTCAAAAATCAAAATGCAAACAAGGCAACTATGGAGTATCATTTTTATAAAACTCAAATACAGTATGAACCACAGATTATATTCAGCCAAGCTATCTTTCAAGTATTAAGGTTATAGGAATCAGTTTCAGGCATACAAAAACTTAGTGAGTTCTGCATCCATAAACTCTTCTTGAGGCACCCACTAGAGCATAAATCTGAAAGTCTTTTTAAAACAAAGTTTTATTACAGCACAGCCATGAATATCCATTTATAGGTTTTCTATAGCTGCTTTTGAGCTAGAGTGGCTGTATTAGTCAGGGTTTTCCAGAGAAACAGAACCAAGAGGAGATTATATGTAATCTTATTTATTTATTATGAAAATTGGCTATGTGATTGTGGAAGCTAAGGAGTCCCATGGTATGCTGCCTGCAGACTGGAGAACCACGAAAGCTGGCAGCATAATTCAATCTGAGTTCAAAGTCTTGAGAACCAGGCCTTTGATATTATCTACCTCCTGGTATGTAGCTCTGGGAAGGGACACAATAATAATTTTGTAGTATTTATGCCAAAAATTCATAACCACAATCTAATCATGAGAAAATGTCAGACAAACCCAAATTTGGGGATATTCTATAAAATAACTTGTGAGTACTCTTCAAAAGTGTCATGAAAGGTTATGAAAGGCAAAGAATGACCAAGGAATTGTTACAGATTGTAGGAGACCAAGGAGACATGACAATTACATGCAATTTGTGGTCCTGGATGGGTCATTTGGTTAAATATGAATACATTATATAGATTAATGGTGTTATGGACCAAATGTGTATTTTCCACAGAATTCATATGTCAAAACCCTCACCCCCAGTGTGGCTGTATTTGGAGTAGGGAGATAATTAAGGTTAGATGAAGTCATCAGTGTAGGGCCCTGGTCAATAGGATTAATGTTCTTATAAGAAGAGACGTCAGAGAGCTTGCTCTCTGTGAACACGCACTGAGGAAAGACCACGTGAGAGGAGGCAGCCATCTAAAGCTCAAACTCAGACACCAACCGTGCTGACACCTTGATCTTGGACTTCCCAGGTCTCCAGACTGGGACAAAACAAATGTCTGTAGTTTAAGTCACCCAGCCTGTGGTATTTTGTGATAGCAGCTTGAGTATATTAATACAAATAGTTATTAATAATATTATATGAATGTATTTTATCAACTATAACCAAAAAATAACATTTAAGCATGAGTACTATTTTAATAAATTTTTGTCCTCTTTCAGGGTATATTTTAAATACTTGACCCAATAAAATCTATATATGGGGCAATCAGTTCCTCCACAGAACTCTCCCTGATGCATCCACCCCAGATGATGAGGCAAGGGACTGAACACCAGGAGATTAATTACAAGTCTGTATAGGAGAAAGATTAGATCCTCACACTCCTCTGTCCAGAAGTCAGTGTACTGTCAGCGTGGCTTCTACCCATGTGAGAATGGAAGTAAACTCTGAAGAATTTAAAATTCCCCAGAAGAAAATCTACAATGTAAAAAGCACTCCTCCCTCCTCCTCCACCCACTCTCCCAGTAACCTTACAATGACCATCACCACTCTGGTCATGGGGTTGCGAGGATTTAAGCAGTAATCTCCAGGTCCTTGCCTTTCAACCTGCATGCAAAACTATATCAAGAGAATGATGCCGAGAATAGCACTATAGAGTAGAAAGAGTTAGGAGGGCTTAGGGTCCTTGATCAATATAGGTACCACATCTTACCAAAGTGAATGTATATTTTTCCTTCCTTCCTTCCGTCTTTGCTTCCTTCCTGCCTTCCTTCCTTCCTCCCTTCCGTCCTTCCTTTCTTCTTTTTCTTTTCTTTCCTTCCTTCCTTTCTTTGCCTTCCTCTTTTGTTCGTTCTTTCTTTCTTTTCTTTCTTTCCTTCTTTCTTTTCTTTCTTTCCTCTCCCTTTCTTTCTTTCTCTCTCTCTCTTTCTTTCCCTCCCTCCCTCCCTCCCTCCCTTCCTTCCTTCCTTTCTTCTTTTCTCTCTCTTTCTCTACCTTTTTTTTGGTTACAACTCACATCTTGACATATTTATGTTCAAAACTTCATAAATGGACTTGAGTTCTGAGCTTTTTTAAATAAAGTATAATTGATTGAAAAATGATGTCATATTCATTTTGACTAAGTTATGGTAAACTGTTAGAACAAAGAAGATTTTTTAACCTTTTAAATGGCTGTGTCCCATTTTCTTCATCTATAATAAGATAACAATAATAGTACCTTAGGTTGTGACAATTCATTGAAATAATCCATGGAAAGTCCATAGCACTGTGCCAATATGTAAGCATTCAATTAATGTCTTGCATTATGGTCATTGCTCATTATTAATATTTTCTTTATTATTAATTGTTCAATTAGCCATCCAATTATTCCCTAACTACAGTTGACCCTTGAACAACATGGGGTTGGGAGCAATGACTCACGCACAGTCAAAAATCTGCATATAAACTTTGACTCTCCTAAAACTTAACTACTATTATCCTACTGTTGACCAGAAGCTTACCAATAACAAAACAGTTGATTAACACATATTTTGCATGTTATAAATATTATATGCTGCATTCTTAAAATAAGCTAAAGAAAAGGAAATGTTATTAAGAAAATCATAGGAAGAGAAAATGTATTTACTATTCATCAAGTGTAATGGATTATCATAAAGATCTTCATCTTCATTGTCTTCATGATGAGTAGACTGAGGAGGAGGAGGAAAACTAGATCTCAGGGTGGCAGAGAGGGAAGAAAATCTCTGTGTAAGTGGACCTGTGCAGTTAAACCCATGTTATGCAAGGATTGACATGTTGTACTAGGTCTGTATTATGTTTGTTAAAGTAATTTAAATGTTGGAAATACACATTGTTAACACAAAGTGATAAATGACAAAGATCACTCCCTCAATTTTTCATCTTTGAAATTGTTTATTTTTGAGGAATAATAGGTTATCATTTATGCTTTGAAACGTACCTTGCATAATGAGAGTGTTCTTTATTACTATTAATAGAACAGTAGCAAATATTGCTGTTGTAAAACAAATGTACTCTGTGGTATTGGAGTTCATTGTTAGTTTAAATAAAATAAAAATGTCAGCAAATGTCATAAAAATGTCATTTATGAACTCCCTTGTTTTACTTTACTGTTTTTCTTGTATCTAAGTCAAAACTAACTTTATTAGAAACCTTCATGCTTTATTGTTTCTGATAAATGAAATAGATGATTCTGACAGACTTGAATGTTACCACTTGATATTTCTACTATTATCCAAATACAGCACTTTTCCTTAAAGATTTCTCCAAATAATTCCTGTTGACAGCATATACAAGTGCAATTTGCACTGCAGTCTTTTCACTTAACAAATGGACAATACCTCATTGAAAAAGGTGAATAAAACATAGAGTGCATAATATTTTGTTTGTAGAAATTATTAGATACCGGCAGAAATCTTGGCCTTGTCCACATATGAATTAAGAATTGTCTGAAGGCATCAAAAAATCAAACTGAAATATTTATTGTTTGCATTTGTTTCCAATGGCCACTGTCAAACATCTGTGTTTTAACCAGCATGTGAGTTTTGTTCTGCTGTTTCCATCCTAGAAAGTTCATCCCTTTGGTGAATTGCAATAATGGCACAGAATGACAAGGGTATTTGTGTGCATATGTGTGTGTATTTATTTCTATAATACCAAAATACTAACTTTAATACCAGTATTTGATTAAAAAGTATGCAGAATATACAAACAAAAGTAAGCTGAAACTGAATATATAATTCAAAGATAAATATATATGTTATAAGTCAAATATAAATATATGAATATATATTATGTATAAATGTAAGTATAAATATAATATAAATAAAATGCAGAAAATTATATTATAAAATATCAATACAATATACATTAGCAAATATATATAATTCAAATATATCCTTATTCTATTATAAATTAGTAGCAGATAAATTCCCCAAATAATCAATATAAAATAAAAAGTAATGTAACATGAAATTGAAAAGAAAATATTGTTTTTAAACAAGTGGAATTTAAAAGTGCATTAAGGTTTCCATGGTTGAGATGAAGCATATTTTTGAGCATTTTCTTTCCCAGCTGATGAGAAATCTCTTTATGGCTCCATAGCATAACGCTGCTAAATTTAGTGTGAGTACACTGCAGGCCAAACCCTCAAGCTCAGCACTCTTACGTTTCTGCCTCTTAAGGAGCTAGTCACCTAGGCACGCTCCATCATACGCCCCATTCACGTTACATGTGTAACAGGGGGGAAATTTCATTTATAACCCCTGCTGAATTTTAAGAGAGGATTCTTGGTAGCATCAGGCCCTTGTTTACTGAGCACTATCTTGGGCTTTGGCCAGTAAGTTTGAAGGTGGAAGCTGGGGCAAAGCTGAATTACTTTGCATAATAACTGGGGTGAGGGAGAGTCAGACTAATCCCTGTGGACAGAGGGCAGAAAGGAGCAATGCCCATTAGTGGTGACGGCGGGGAAGATAGGAGACTTGGGAGCGCAGATGTGTCTGCCTAATGTTTTAAATTAGTTTGCTTTGGTGACTGCTGAGGGCAAACAAGTGTGACTAATGCCAAGAAACATGATACATGATTATCAGGTCCAATCTCACGTTTACTTACAACATTAAAGTTGAATTGTCATGTTGATGCCATTTTATATTCTCATCAATGGCATGTCTAGTTTGTGCTTTTCTCTATGGGTTATAGCATCAGGAAAAGCTCTTTTTAAAATGAAATTATTTAGAATTTTTTAGTCAGTTCTGGAAACACTATTCTCTCTAAAACTTTTTCAAAAAGTTTCAGTTTTAAAGGTAAAATTTCCTTAGTTTTTGGAGTCTGATTTGACTTAGTATTTTGGTGCTGCCCTGAGCCACAATATTTAATTTCACATTTGGAAATTAAAATCAGCCTCTTAAATCCCAAGAAATGTCATGCAGTTTAGATCAACACTCCCTTAGGTATATAACATGGTCAAAATGAAAAGAAATCAATTACAATATTTATGGTTGCAAAGTGGTTATTTTCCTAATCATGTTATCTCACCATTTATTAGTTGTTGTTATTATTTCTAAAAGGTGTTCCAAGTTCTTCATCTTTTACTTTTCCTTACCCACCTGAAGGAAAGAAATACACTAGATCATGGTTATTCATAAATTTTTAAAGAATCGTTTTTTTTGAGTAAACATAATTTTCAAGTAAATATATACACATACACATATATTATACACACATACACACATATATATATGGTCATTTTGTGATAGAAACATGCTAATAGAGCATATTTTTTAAAAAAAAACTAAAGCTCTTTCTTTTACCTGTCCCTTTGTGAACATTTCAGTCTGCTGCAGACTGAATGTTTATGTCCCCCAAATTCATATGTTGAAACCTAATCGCTAAGGTGATAGTATTTCAAGGTGGGGCCTTTGAGAGATGAGGTCATGAGGACTTCACTAATGGGATTAGGGCCCTTGTGAAAAATGATCTGAGAGAGCTCCCTTGCCTCTTATGCCATGTGAGGACATGGTTAGAAGACAGCAGTCTATGAACCAGGAAGAATGCCCTCAGCAGACACTGAATCTGCCTACGCCTTGATCTCAAACTTCCAGCTTCAGAACTGTAGGAAAGACACTTTTTGCAGCTTATAAGCCACTCAGTTTATGGCATTCTCTTACAATACCCAAAAGGACTAAGACCCAGTCCAAAGGCTATTAGGAGGTACCCACCAAAATAAGAGATCATGCTGAAAAGAGTGCGGCACCACAGGGGAGAGAAGCTGTTTCTGAGAGGTAATGGCATCTCCACGCGGGCATCCCTGTGGAAAGGTGGCTGTGTGTGCCTTAGGAGAGCGCCCTGAGGGAGGGTGGCTCAACCAGGGTGCAAGGGTGCCCCCTGGAGGGAAGACCCAGCTCAAGGAGTGAGAGCCCAAGTACAGTGATGAAAACACGTAGCAGAGAGCAGTCCACGGGAAGATCTGGGAGCTCAAGTGGGATGAGGAGGTTGCCCACAGGGAACGGGGAGAGGAGATGGGTGCAGTGATTTGAGCATCTGCCTAAGAGGGTACCAGCTCATGGCGTCAGACCCGAGCAGAGTGAGGAGCGTTTTCTTGCAGGTGAGTTGCCTGGAGAGAGGCATTGGAGCCTGGGGAGGATGAAGAAGTCACCTACTAAAGAGGGCAGCAGGACTGACTAGCATATTGGTTCTGTGCTGGCAAAGAAGGAGATTTACAAAGAAAGAGCTTTCCAGCACAGTGTCCTGGAGTTTCTTTTATAGTCTATGACAAGCCTGCATTATTTCTAAAGCAAATCATATTGCTTATTTATGTGTAGGATAAATACTTATGTTTTACTATTTAACATATTCTTTAAACACATACTTATTATCAACTATTATGGTTTTTGGCACTTTATATAAATTATTTCCCTTAATCGTCACACTAACCCTTTTTAAAATTCCCCTTTTAGTCCAGGCATGGTGGCCCATGCTTGTAATCCCAGCACTTTGAGAGGCCAAGTTTAGAAGATTGCTTGAAGCCAGCAGTTCAAGACCAGCCTGAGCAACACAGAGAGACCCTGTCTCTAAAAAAATAAAATAAATAAAATGATATTCCCATTTTACAAATGACAAAGTCTAGAGAGATTAAGTCATGAACTCTGTTCTCAAAGAGATCAGTAAGAAAGGCAGATACATAGAATTAAGTACCATACTTTTCAAAGTGTATTAGTAGAGCTATAAATTAATTTCCATGGTGTCATATGGAAGACATATAAACTCTGCAATAATTTTTAAACATATTTATGTAAGAAGTTGAAGTTTTGCTTTGAAAGAAGTAAGCACCGTAAGTAAATCAAATAAAATACCTTCTTTGGTTGAAGTCTAGAGGTTCTCAGTCCTGGTCACACATTATTAGATCCATCTGGGAAGTTGTTAAAATGCCTGGGTCCACCAACAGAATGGAGTCTCTGGGAGCAGAGCCCAGGCATCAGTACATTTTAAAAATTCTCCATAAGGAATGGACACACTTGAAGCTCAGACTCGGGGGAATGGGAGGGACATGGGCAATATATCTAACCAGAACTTTTGTACCCCCATAATAAGCTGAAATAAAAACAGAACAGCAAAAAAATAAAAATAAAAAAAATAAAAATTCTCCAGAAGATTCTACTGTGCAGCCAGGGCTGAGTTTTGCTGTAATAGTTGATGAGGAAACACCAGAGGCAATTGCTACGGCAGGAGCGTGGAAGATGATTAAGGGAGTGATGATATGGGATGTGCAAGCAGGTGAGACTAGTGAAATAGTCCTAGACATGAAGGTCAGTTTTAGTGATGTTTTCAAACAAAGGTTTAATTTTTAATACCTATGTATTTTCTATGTAACCCTTAAACATGAGCATAAAACAGCTTCTGGTATCCCAAATCACAGAGATATTATGTGTGTGTTTCAAAGCTTGGAAGTAAAAGAAATCTTTCAATGTGTAACAAAACATAAAACAGCAAAATGAACAAATAAATTGAACTGCTCTTCTGATATTAAATTAATTCTAAGACAACGATAGGTAAATTGTCATGGAGTATTCTTTACCTTGTGTTTGAACGCTCTGAATACTTCTCAGCTGTGTCAAAGGATTTGAATGTAGTTTGTTGTTAAATATTTCCTAAACAGAAGTTACATAAAAGAGGATAAATAATTGAGTAAAGAACCTGGCTTTTATAATAAGTAATCATAGAGTTGAACGAGATGTGACTACTTCACAGCAAGAGATGCATTATTGAAATTTTGAAGGATAATCTTGAGAAAATAGTATTTTAAAAAGACTAGAAAAATGACATTTAGAACATTTTATTATTTAGAACAATAAAAATGACTGTCTGTTTTATTTCCAATAAGTCTGTATTTTGACTTACTGAGAATAAAGCTTTGATTCTGAGTGTGGTTACATATATTGGTTAATCATTTTTCTACAAGATGAAAAATTATGTCATAAGTCACAATATAGTAAAGGATTAAAAGCATTGATTTGAGACTCAGACAAGCTTGTATTTGTAAATTGTGGCTCTGCCATTTGGAAGTTACATACCTTTGGAAAAGTATATAATATTTCCAAGCCCAGTGTTCTCATCTCTAAAATGTTGTTAGACGTATTACTTATCTTACAAGATTATTGCAGAGATTGAATTAGTTGATGCACGTGAAGTGCCTAAAATAGTGCCGAAAACAGTCACCTTCAATAAATATTATGCTATTATTATACTAATTTAACATGCCAGTAGGGGAACTTGGGAGAGAACAAAGAACACTATGAGATAGAATATAATGCAAATCCACTAGAATGTTCTAACTAATATAGTCAACAAAGTAACGCAAATTGACAGAAATCAGAGCTCTCCGTTCAATGATCATATAAGAACTTATCTATAGGTCTTTTATTTGAATTTTTAGAAAATTATAAAAATAATTACCATTACTGGCACAGGATTAGAAAGCAGAATAGAACGTATAAGGTTTGAGGAAGTTGGTTTCTAGTATGTAAAGCAGTGAACCTTCCAGCTATCTTTAGGGGACTGATCTTCCATGAATTCCGCCAGTCAGGATGAACTTGCCTCCAGCACTGTCAGAGCAGCATCTCTACAGATAAAGTTCCTAAGAGTTGAACTTTCCTTTGTATGTGAGATATGTCTTTGGTGAAAAATTTTAGCACAGGATTTTGGACCTAGAAACAAACCAAAAGGAAAATATGAAAAAAGATGGTAGGAATTATTATTAATTCATATTAATATCTGACACTTCATTTAAAAATCTGAGAGTCTTAAATAAGGATTTATGTGTAGAGAGAGAGCTAAAGGGAGTGATCCATTCAACTGGAAATTAGATTTTCCAGTGACTCACTGGACCAATTAACTTTGGCTTGGGGCAAGGAACCTCCTGCAATTTCTCCACTGTTCAGATAAAGACCACAATTGCTTCTCATAACAGGTATGTGAAAACAAAATAGGAAACCCTAAAGCGACTTCTGCTTCTGTGCGGAGAAAAACTTTATTAAATTAGTAGCAGGTAGAAATAATATTTATTAGTTCATCATATTTTCCTTCGGTAAATACCAATAACAGCACTTTGCGTTTAGTCTCTTTTCCTGTTTGTTTGTGTCTGTGGATGTGTATAAACATTTCTGAAACTTAGTAGTTTTAGAATATAAAGTAAAAGGGAAGGTAAAATTTTACTCAGTAATGATTAACTATTTCAAAATTATCTCTATGTTTACCTTTCTGTGCTCTGTTTTTGAGCATCCCAACTTGAAATGTTATGTCATTTGCCTGACTATGTATTATAGCAAGTCAATAGAAGCAGTTTTCAAAGAAAATAACCAAAAAAAAAAAAAAAAAAAAATTTAAAATTCAAAGAACTAAGATTTCTTTCTGGTTTCCATTCAGAGATGTAGGGAGCTGCAAAAAGTGAAGCCCCAATCTTACAATAAAAATAAGCCAAGCAAGCAGCAAATTTATAATCTTTTTTGGATCCACTGGAGAGCTCAGGTTGCATAGCAACCAGCTTGCCCAAAGTCTAAGAAGAGACAAGCAGGGAGAGACAAGACTGGAGCACTGGTTTTCTTGTGCAAGAGATAGTCAGACCCGCACCAGCCGGAGTAGTTTGGCTGAGGTGACTGGTACACTGGTGTGTGTGTGCTGGTGGGAGAGGCTGAAGTCCTGAGAGCTACACATATAAAGGTTGCCCACACTCTCTTTAAGCCATTTTGTCTACAAACTCCACTTGGAGGTCACAAAAAGATTGGAGGATTTCTGAGAAAGTCTCTCTTGGTGCTAAACAGGGAGGGGGACAGGCGCTTCCAGTGGCAGTGAGGGCGGGGAACACTGCTGAGATACTCACCCCAAACTCTCTTACTGAACAAAAGCCTCAATCTGTAGGAAGGACAGGGAACTCTGTTGCCGTTAGTGCACTGGTGAAAATCCATTGCAGGTAAGGGGAAAGAAGAGGGGAGAGAAAAACAGTATCCTTGGGGGAAGGTCAACAGAGATGATGTCTGCCTAAGACTGAGACTTTATTAGAACAACATAGAACACCTACCACCACCACCACCACCACCACCAGGAATAAAGTAAAAAGGACCTTGTTAGAGACAGATTGTCTCTGAGATGCAGTGCAAAGAAAATACCTAAAGCTGTCAGTGATCTAGATATTGAGGAAAAACAAGCAAAGAAATAAATAAAAAACAAATCACTGGAAAACTGGTGTTAGACTTAAAGAATTCACCCTCCCCAAACTTCCACCCAAACCTCCTATAAAACACACCCCTCTCCCCTTCCCAGGGGTGTATTAGGCATGTAGCCTTTGCCAGACCTCTACGGAGATAAAGGAATGAATTACAAGAGGGGAACTTACTTTCTTTGTCCCTCGGGGTTGTTTGAAAAGAATTTATTTACTTTCCCCAAAAAACCCTCTATAAAACCCAAGGCTCTCCCCTTTTCTCTCATGGATACCTTTTTTGGCCTCCACCAATCTACACCCAGATGCTCAAAATAAACAGCATTTTTGCTACACTTGAAGCTTCTTCATGTTGTCTCTCTCTCAGCTCCAGACCTAACACTATCCCTTACTCCAAACACAAGATATAATATCTACAGGGATTAGAAGCTTGTGATACACTAAGGGCAATCTTAAAAACAACAACAACAAAAACCTCAAACCCAGCCCAACTCTTATTTAGAGTAACTTAAAAAGCAATCATGACACAATGTTGGAACTATGCAACAGGCAAATTAAAATAAATACAGTTAATAGGTCAAAGCCTTAATGGAAAAGGTCGACAGCATTCAAGGTCTAATGTGTAACTTCAGCAGAGAGATGGAAACTATAAGGAAGAATCAAATGGAAGTGCTACAATTGAACAGCACAGTAACATAAACGAAGAATGCCTTTGGAGGGCTCATCTGTAGACTCAACTCAGCTGAAGAAAGAATTGGTGAGCATCAAGATAGGTTAAGAGAAATTGCCCAAACTGCAACACAGAAATGAAGAAATTTGGTTTTTACTGGTTACAAAATTTTGTTTTATCTTCGTAACAAAATCAGTAGTGGGTTGTCATCCGCCTTAGAAGCTAGTCCTTTAGAGAGAATCCATGACTGATAGCTGACTTATAGGGGCATGTTTCCCAGAGTGAGTAGTCATTGATTGATTAAGAAGATTTAAAACCAGTTCTAATTTTTACTGATTACCAAGGCTGTAGAGTAGTATGAGGACCTTCTATAAATTCTCAATTTTGTGTATGATTCTAATTGATGACTTGGCCTAAGATTAATTAAAAATCATACATACTTGAAACTGTTAAGTAAATTTTTTTTAAGTTTGGCATGGCTAGTTTTCATGTTCAGCTATATTTATAATTGCCAAAAATTTCAATGTTTTTGAGACATTAAGATAAACCAAAATGGACTTCTATTGCAATACCAGATTTTTATGTTATATATCCATGGGAGGATGTGCTGGTATTATTCAGCCTCAGTCTTGGAAGATTAAGGCCTCCTGTATTTTAATCAAATATGTTTTAGAATTCTCCTCCCCACAGCTGTATATCACAAGCTCAGGCAAAAACATTAATTTCTGTAGTATTATTCTGAGTTTACAGAGTAATTTTTATTGCAGACATTAATAATTAAATTAAATGTAAGAAGCAGCAGCAAATGACATTTGATGCATTACTGTGATGCAGCTCAGTGTGTGGGTTTTTAATTTTGAAAATATTGTAGGAGTGAGTGGTAGGAGAATAAACATCATCTATTGCAGAAAAGAACTCATTTCAAGATAGTGTCTGTTTATGTGATTACTATTACTTTTGTCAGAAACTGTAATTGACAATAATTTGCTTGCTAATCTAATTAAGCTATGAACAAATGGTGCAAGAAATTGTGAAGAATTCTGGATAGAGCCTTGGGCCCTTCTTGATGGATATTACTGATGGTACTAAGCACATTGTTCTGAGTCATTATTTTATGCATTGGATAGTGAAGAGAGAGTCAAAAAATCATTTTTGCAGTAGTTACATCTTTAAACTCCCAACAGCCTACTAGTGATCTAAAATAAGAAAGTGTTTAACGTGTGATCATAAGAAAAAAAAGAAAAACAGGAGGAGTTAGGTAGCTGGCAAGCTAGCAGTGAATCTAAACTGTGTCCTCACTGAATATGTATGGCACCTAGGTAGGGGAGGTTTCTACCTGTCTCCACCTGCCGACTACCACTGTTCTCTCTCATCCTGACCAAATGGCTCCTCCCTGGGCTGGAAGGAAATGACAGAATTCTGCCTCGGAAGCCAGTTGCCTTGGCATCAAGCCTCATTTTTTCTTCTATGTGTTTAAAATAATCACATTTTAAAAGCAAATACCAGTACATGTCTGGCAAGCAGAAGTGTATTTGGAGGGACTTCAGGTCAGATTATTTTGAATCAAAGCTGTTTCAAAAAATTGTGGATTCTTGATCAATATTTCTGTGATCTTTACTCAAATATCTGTAGATAACCCCCCCCATCCTTTCCAGCCTTGCCCCACCTGTATATTGCTTCAGTCTTTTATTCATAATCTATTTACTTAATCAACCATTCAGTAAATATATATTGAGGTTATACTTTTTTATCTACCACAGTTCTAAGTACATTCGTTCTTCACCATATATCTGACAGATTCCTCTGTTTTTTTTTCCCTCTTCATGGGGAGAAGAAGAAACTCCTCTGCTATTTTTTCCAAACCCACTTTACCTTTCTTAAGCAGTTCACATATGCTTTCATTAACACTTATTTCCATTTAATTACTTGTTTGCAGTCATCTAGACGCAAACTCCATGAGAGCAAATATCACATCTATCATTTATTCTAGCTTGTGCCCACCAAGAACTCTGGTTTCAATTTTCAATAAACATGTGTAGAATAAATTATTCAGTGGCTAGACCAGTTTCATATTCATCCCTGTTTTCACAAGTTTATGTATTAATATATGAGATTCTCAATAAATATTGAATGGATAAAGAATTAATTAATGTATCCTAACTTCTTATTTTTAAGCAAGAAACTTCAGATTTTTTAACCTTTATTGAGAAAATTCTTGAGTTTCTGTGGCTTTTCCCCATAGCCTCATACTTGTTTCTGATACATGTGCTCACCAGACTTGCCTGCATATCCTACTTGAACTTGTGTGTCTTCTATCGTTAGCTTCCCTTTTAATAACCTGCAATTCCTTTCCTAGGTATTTAAATTTCCATATCTAACAGTTTCTTTTCTGCCTTATCTTACTGCTGGCCAAGTCCTAGCCTAATAGCCTCCATTCATCCTATGCTGAAACCCCTAGACTCAGAAAGGATGTCTTGTCCTGAATCTTGCTACTGGGGCCCAGCTTTAAATGAGGCCATATGATAAAACTTTCTGATTTGAGATTTTGAGTTGGTTAGTTCTACATTCTTACTGTACTCAGCATTTTCCTCAAAATCCCTTCATCTCATTTGTTTAATTTGGAATGTCTATCTTTTTATGGAAATAAAAATTAAGTCTTTGGAGGTCAGTGACTATGCTATAGTATCTTAATCTTTCTATTTTTCATTTCCTCACTGCTCTTTTAGCATTTAGCTCAGTGTATTATTTATAATAGTTGCATAATATATAGACAAAATAAAAACCAAGTAATAAAATATACTAATAAAATCAAGTAATAAAATAAAATAGGGAAAATTTTTAAGATGATTAAGTATTTATTACATAATAACTACTCCCAAATACATGAATTATTTAAAAATCTATGATGTTCTTAGTAGCATCTACTATATTAAGTCAGTCTTAGGATATGAAATTAGGCCCATGTGAGCCTTATAAAACATCTGGGTCTTTCAAATTGACTGACTATTAATGTTAGATTTTGTATTATAAATTTTTAAACAAAATTTCATCCAGAATGAAATTATCTGGAGATTCTCAGCTATTATCTTTACATCACTGATATGCAAGAAGGATATATAATGTAGCTAAAGCATAATATTATTTTACATTTGTAAAGGTCTTTATAGTTTAATAATTATCATTGCCTTTATTTCTCATTTAATACCTACAATAGTACTGTGAAGTAAGTACATTAGGTATTTTTAGGTATGAAGCTTGGAGATGTTAAAATGACTTTGCCCAAAAAACAAAACCCAGTTTTGTTGGTAATATCTTTTATAGTTTTTTCAAAATGAATACTTTATCCCTTATTGTGATACATATATTTGATTGGCAAAACTTGGCTTATATCTTAAATTTAGAACTCTTTATTTTTTATTGGTAAGTGAAAGCCTAATATAATATAGATTTAAATTGAAACCATTTGGTTCTTGTTCTATTTTAATAACTTAAAAATTAGTTCCTATAGTAAATTTATGAATCATTATAAACTCAAAATGAACACTGTATGAAGATAGCAACGTATGAAAACCAAATCAAGTATTAGAGCTAGAAAGAATGGAGAATACATCTAGACCCAGCATGGCTAAATAATGTGTCTACGGGCATTTCATTCCTCGAGAGTCAATATTTGGAAATGAAATTTACTTAACATCTGACACATTTCTCTACACAATGTTAGAAGTCATGGAAATATAAATAAATCTTAAACACTTACTAGTCCAGGTGCGCCACACCTGCCTCTGTAGGTCGAATTGTTCTGGTCACACGTGGTTACCGACCATGTCTGCCAGCAGATGTCAGCACCACATGCATTTACTGACATTTTTAATAGCCTAAGAGACATTTCATAAATAAAGGCACAGAAAGAAAGGATGGATACAACTCATAAAGTAAATCCATTCCATCTATTACACACACTGATAGCTATCATGTGAGTTTTCTAATTATAAATTTTGGTAATTTGTGTTCAATTGTGTGTGCTTTTATGACTTGATTATTATGTATGTATGTCTGGATTTGTACCTTTAGCTCTTGGAGAGCAAAGGTATATTTATGAGTAAGAAAGTAGAAGAAAAGGAAGAAAGTGGTAGGTATTGGGATTGCTCATCAGGTTGTGGGAATATTGGTATATGATATCTTCAATTGCAAAGTGCAATATCACAAATAAATCAGTCAACATCTGACAACTTCATGTTATTGTTTGACCTTTAATATGCTATTTAACCTGTAAGTGTTTTCCTTGGTCATCAAAGGAAAATTATAAATCATAATTTTACTGGTTCATATATGTTAAGGGTTTGGCTAAATAAGAAAATGTACATGAAATATAGTGTTTTTTCTTTTTTTCTTTTTAGCAATCTCAGGATTTCACATGAAAGTTTCAACATAAAGAGACATTTTAAGGAAAGAAATTCAAGCAATTATATTTCTCCAGTATATCTAGATCATGTATAATTGTACACCTGAAAGTAAATTTAGAGATTTTTCTAGTCTATATTCATTTTATAGATCAGGAAATAAAGACCCCCAAAGGTTAAAGAGTTTAGAGGAATTTTCCAAATTCTTCAATCATGGTAGCTGCAGAAGATAAAGATTGGAATTTATTTCCCCTTAGTCTCTATTCTTAGTCCATCCTGGTGCACAGCAAAGACTCAAGGCCAACATGATATACTTTAAATGAATCACTTTGTCACATCAAGAATTATTGCACAATCACTTCTTTTATAGCAGTCTACTTTTAAAATCAAGGGTAAGAATTGTATCTTATTAAAAGCTACTCAACACAAAATTATATTACCTGTTATATTAATATTTATATTACAGACTGTTTATAACCTGTAAATAAGTAAGATTGTACAGAACTAAATAAGGATGACTATTCTCTTAGGCAATCAGACAAATTAATTGATTAATCATTAGACATATTTTAAGTATTATACTAGATATGGGAGAAGACACAAGGTCCTAAATCCTTAAAGAAATTTATGATTTAGTTGGTGAGATAGGATAGACTTATAAAAAATCATTAGCTGTATATGGCTGATAAATACACAATGAATGTAATTTGTGTTGGAGTTCATAAAGTGATGGGTAAATCTTGGCAGATCTAATACAGGGGAATATGGGCAATTTGGTTAGGACTTTAAAATGTGATAAGCATTTAAATAGGTGAGAAATGAAGACAGGCAGACAAGTGAATTGCGAGAATGAAGAGAACCAACGTGAATTCTTCAGTTTAAGATGTGTATCTCAGGTTAAATAAAAAATAAACATATTTGCACACTTTAAATTATTTTGTGCTGTGTTTCTTACCTCATTCAAAGGCTAGTGGTCACTTTTGTTGATGAGAAGGTGGAAGGTTGTCTACTTGTAATTATTTTAAATGATTTGGATAAATAAAGAACATATTAAAGAAATTATCTGAGGTCCTGAAGCAAAGGCTATATAAACTATTTGAAGCATAAAAATTTTTATAACCTGCAAACTTCCGACAGGCTGAAAGACAGCTTAGTTCAGTAAAATTACATTTAAAACTTCAAAATCCTATACATACATTTGTGAAAACC
This sequence comes from Varecia variegata, assembly GCA_028533085.1. Taxonomy (NCBI): domain Eukaryota; kingdom Metazoa; phylum Chordata; class Mammalia; order Primates; family Lemuridae; genus Varecia; species Varecia variegata. Next base: position 52,612,209 of record CM052441.1, read on the forward strand.
CACAGACAAGTGCAAAGGAGGAAGGGATTGATCAGTAGCATATGTAAAAAAGATCTATGAGATAATCACATGTTGCGGCTGCCAATAGAATAAATTTGATATAAATACCATATTTGGAAAATGAAAATAACTTGTATCTTACAGAATATATTTATATCATTTGATGGCTACTTTTCCTGAAATCTCAAAATTTCATGTTTCAGATAGGTAATTTACTTCATTGAATTTTAATGATCAATTGGATTTTTATCTGACTTGATTTTATCAGCATTGCTATAGTATTTATACAGAAGGTTGTTTTGAAGATTTTACAAACAATTTGACCTAATTTTCAATGAAATTTCTGAAAAATATCATGGAACGGAGCTAAGACATTCTGAGAGGTACTATGAAACATTCCTTTCCCTAAAAATTTTAATAGATTGAGAAATAAATTAAATTTGATTCCTTAAACTTAGATATCTACCTAGGCTTTTCAAAAGAAATTATAGAAACTAAGTGGACTAGTGAGTGGTTGTCTTTCTATACGTGGGTGTAATTGAAAGCATTTCAGAAAGTACTTTACATAAGTGATTTTTAAAAAATGCAACATTTTCAATTATTACTAAGAACTAGAAGTACATGAAGGAAAGCAAATCTTCAGGAGCCAAGAAGGTAAGTGAAGATCCGAAGGCAAATTATCTGACATTAGAGAAAAAAATGAATCGGCTCAAATTTCATACAAAAATTAAATTGCATTTAAATTATTCTGCTCATTTATATATTAGCTATTCATAAGCTAAAGACAACTAATAGAATAGAAAATAGATTTTTATGGCAATACAAACTCTTTGTATGAAATAAACTTGATTCATGTATTCTTCCCAACAGTTTTGGGAGCCTGACAAATGTTTCCTAGTGTACACAGCTGCAGAAAATTACTTATGCTTTTGTCACCTTTGAAGAAAAATTTATGATGATGTGCTTCCAAGAAGTAGACTATATTCAAAAGGAGAATTGAGAAATAAATGATTATCAGTTGACCCACATGAAAAATTATAGCAAACAGAGTTAAGGACTCAGAAAAAAATATACTTGTATAATCTTCTGTGAGATTATCAGATAAGTTTATAAGACTGAATTGTAAGAAAATAGGAAGGAGAACTGAGAGAGGGTGTGGAGTAGAAAGAGAAAGGAATAATATTAATTTAGCAGGAAAAAAACAATTCCGTGAGGGGAACAGTGGTACAATGCAGGATGCCGTACCTCTCTAGTTTCCTTAACCAATCAGCGAGATTATTCAAGCTCCCACTATGACTTTGCATAATAACTTTAATTGATCAGTTTACTATTCAACCCTATTATATAGTAGACATGTAGACACAGCATTATTTAAACCCTTATAAATCATTTGCAGCTTTTATTTGGGAATGAAATTGTAGATGCATTTTAAAAACATACTAATTTATAAGAGAAAAATTAAACTGTTCAACCTGTGGAACTGAGAAAGATATTATTGGACCTAATTATTTTTAGAGTAAGATGACCAGAAGAAAAAAAGGAGGAAATGAATGCAGGAGGATCTTTACATTTTTCTCATGTTTTCCTCCATATTTCTCTGTTTTAGTTCCTTTACATTTTTAAAAAATTCTTTTCCCATTGGTTCTATACTGCTAATCTGACAGATTATACAAACATTTTATTGCATGGGAAAATTAAATTGCGTGTTTGTGCACCCAAGTATTTGTGGGATGTATGTCTCAACAACTTGAGAATGTTCTAGATTCCCAAGTGTTTGCCTTGTAGCATAGAGTCGATTTTTATAAACTATAAAAAGAATATGTCATTCCAAAAGCTTAATTCTAATTTTTGAGTTAGAATTTAGAAAGTGTAAATTTTTTCCTCCAAATTAGTTGATCCTGCTTTTCACATAGTAGTTTCCATTAACTTGCAAAGGTGAAAAGATTTAACTCTCATGTTTCCAGGGCAAAATGGCCTTCGCCTTCCTCACTTTTCCCTGCTCCTTCCTTCAAAATACAATCAAATAACCTGGGAATAATTAAATAAGCAATGATGAAAGAACTCTGGAAGTTAGAAAGAAGGAAGGGAACCAGCTGGAAGCCTTGGAACTTGAGAAACAACACTACAGTGAGTTTTTCAGGTTTTATTTTAATCTCCCTTTATTTCCTTTTTACCTTGAGCTCAGCTCCAGAGAGGACTGCAGCCCAGAACTACCAACTTTCCCTTCACTTTCTCCTTCAGCTGGTGATTTTGCCTCAAAATTCAGTTGAAGCCATTAGAAGCAAATTCTTTTATCTTTCCACTGCCAAAGCACAAATCTACTACACTCACACCTACTGTCTCCTCTTTCCTTCCTGTTGCAATGTAGAAAGTGACTATCAGAGGCTAGTCCCTCTAGCTGAGCTCTATAGCCAGTTCCTTATCACCTTCTCAAGGACTTCAAGCCCATTCATACACTCTTTCCTGTGTCATTGTTATTGCCCTCATTGCTGAACCAGCTACAAACATTTATTTAGCATCTCCTGTTAAAAATTGTTTTTTTAATTTCTTCACTCCATAGTCCCACGTACGTGTCTGATCATGTACTAATTTATTACTTTTTTTTTACAAAAAAACTAGAAAAAGTTGTATTTACTGTCTCCACTTCATTATTTACTCATTAGTTTTTGTTTATCTATTTGTTTTTCTTTATTTAAATTTGATTATCGCTTTTGGCTTGGAATTTATCTGATCTTCTGTTTTTCAGTAGTTAACTTTACATTTTTACAGTATGTATAGTTAGACAATGTATATTAAACACACACCTGGACAAAAGACCTTACCACACTTAAGCTCTTATTGCCCTTTTTCTCAACGTACATGCTATCATTGTGCCAAGTTTTAGTCCTATCATTTGTTGTTCTTACAAATTATCTTTATGGAAAAATTAATATTATAACTGAAAGTATCTTATTCTATTAATAAATATATACCATATGATTCTTTCTTGTATTCCAGACCATTCTTCTGCACTAATTATACTTATTTCTTAAGTATAGCTTTTAGAAGTTTCTCTAACGTTTATCATAATTTTGCTAAAATACTAATAATCTACTAAGTTATTTAATGTCTGTTGTCCTTGCTAGACTTATAATCATCTCAACAGATGCATAAAAAGCATGTGACAAAATTCAACATTTTTTAATGGGAAAAACTCTCAACAAATTAGGTACAGAAGTAAACTACCTCAATATATAATAATAAAGGCCATATATGACAAGCCCACAGCTATCATCATACTCAATGGTGAAAAGTTAAAAGCTTTTTGTCTAAGATCAGAAACAAGACAAGAACTATATCTAGTACTATATTGAATAGAAGTGTGAGTATACTTCTATTCAATATAGTACTAGAAGTCATACTCAGAGCTAATAAGCAAGAAAAAGAAATAAAAGTTATTCAAACTGGAGAAGAAAAAAAATTCTTTCTGTTTGCAGATGACATGATCTTATATATTAAAAAACCCTAAAGACTCCACCAAAAAATCGTTAGAACTAATAAATGAATTCAGTAAAGTTGCAGGACACAAAATCAACATGCAAAAACTAGTTGTGTTTCTATACATTAACAACAAGCTATCCTAAAAAGAAATTATGAAAATAGCAATATTATTTACAACAATACTAAAAAATACTTGGAATTAAATTGAACCAAGGAGGTGAAAGACCTACACAACTATAAAATATTGATGAAATAAATTCAGAAAACACAAATAAATAAAAATATACCCCAGTCACTGACCAGAAGTATTACTATTTTTATAATGTCCATACTACCCAAAGCATTCTACAGATTCAATGCAATCCTATAAAAATTCCAGTGGCAAGTTTTCACAGATATAGAAAAAACAATTCTAAAATTCATATATAAACACAAAAGACACTGAGTAGTCAAAACAATCCTGAGAAAGAAAAAGTATACTTCCTTATTTCAAAATGTATTGAAAGCAATAAACTGTATGCTATTAGCATACAAACAGAAATATAGACAAATGGAACAGAATAGAGAGCCTAGAAATAAATCCACACATTTACGTTCAACTGTTTTTAATAGAGGTGCCAGGAATACACCGTGGAGTAAAGATAGTCTCTTTAATAAATGATGCTGGGGAAACTGGATATACACAGAAAGATGAATAAAATTGGATCCTTATTTTATACCATACACAAAATCAACTCAAAATGGATTAAAGACTTAAATGTCAGAACAAGAACTGTAACTATAAAACCACTAGAATAAAACATAGGGAAAATTCTTCCTGACATTGATCTGGGCAATGATTCTTTGGATATGACCCCCAAAGCATAGGCAACAAAAACAAAAATAGACAAGTGGGATTATATCAAACTAAAAAGCTTTTGCACAACAAAGGAAACAATCAACAAAGTTAAGAAAAAACCTATGTAATGGGAGAAAATATTTGCAAACCATATATCTGAGAAGGGGTTAATAACCAACATATATAAGGAACCTGTACAACTCAATAGTAAAAGAAAAAAAAGACAAATTACTCAATTAAAAAATGGGCAAAGGCCTGAATAGATCTTTCTTCAAAGAAGACATACAAATAGCCAACAGGTATATGAAAAGGTGCTCAATATCACTAATCATAAGAGAATGCAAATCAAAACCACAATAAGAGATCACATCATACCTGTTAGAATGGACATTATAAAAAAAAAAGATAAGTGTTGGTTCAGATATGGAGAAAAGGAAATCCCTCTACACTATTAGTGGGAATGTAAATTATTATGGAAAAAACGTGTGAAGGTTCCTTTAAAAATTAAAAATATGACTACCATATCATCCAACTACTTCTGGGTATATATCCAAAAAAAAAAAAAATGAAATCGGGATCTGTACTTCCACGTTCATTGCAGCATTATTCACAATAGCCAAGATAGGAAAACAACCTAAACGTCTGTCAACAGATGAATGGATAAAGAAGATGAAGTATGTATATACAATAGAATATTATTCACCTTTGGAAAAGAAGAAAATCCTGACAATTGCAACAACATGGATAAACCTGGAGGACATTATGCTAAATGAAATAAAGCAGGCACAGAATGACAACTACTGTTTTATGTCATTTATTTGTGGACTCTGAAAAGGTCAGATTCATGGAAGCAGAGAGTAGAATGGTGGTTGCCAGGCTTTCAGGGGTGGAGTGGAGATGGGGAGAAGCTGATCAAGGGTAGTAAGTTTCAGTTATTAGTTTTGGAGATTTAATATACATACAGCAAATCTATACCATGACTATATACACTATCTATCTTATCTATATTATGACTATAGTTAATAATACTGTATTGTATATTTGAAAATTGCTAAAAGAGTAGTAGTTGGTATGTGTTCTCTACCAAAAAAAAAAAAAAAGGTAGCTATGTGAGCTGATGCATATTTTAATTAACTTGCTCCTGGTAATTATTTTACAATGTATACTTACATCAAGACATCACACTGTGCAACTTATACAATTTTTATTTGCCAATTATGCTTCAATAAAACTAGAAAAAAATGAGGGCTAACATAATAAAATTTTCTAATCTGTTTTATATTCTCCAAAATGGAAATATAGTTGCCAGCCCATGGAATGTTGTTATCCCTATTTAATGTCCTTGGCATGGTTTCATGTTGAAGAATAATGATTTATTTTAAAACCACTCAATAAACCACTGTGTCTTAAATTATACTTTAATACAATCCTAAGTCAGAGGCTCACTTTCTATTTCATATTGATCCATGTAATTGATCTACTCCAATTAGTGTTTTCATCCAAGTTCTCATACAACTGTAGTGCTATCAATTATAATTTCATCTATTGAAATTCTTTGAATCTAGTTTTGACCAAATTAAAGCATATTTAGTAGTATGGTATACACCATATTAATATAAATTTAGATTCAAAGAAATGTTTTGAATTGATGCTCTTTTCCAAACAGTTTCACCATATTATCTAATTTTATTTTATAACAATGTGAGCAAGTTTTTATTGGGAGCACCCAGTAACTCTGCCCTTTCTTTTCAGTATGCAAGCTGAAATGTTTCCAGAACTTCATTTTAATAATTACCAGTATTATAAAACTTATACTTTTCTTATACAAAAATCAACATTTGTAACAAATATTAAAATAATATAGTGTATACTTTTTATAATTGTTTTTATTTTTCATTGTATCAAAAACTTTGTTATACTTTCATCAGACCCCTCTCTTAAATCAATGTACAACTCAATCAAATGCCATATTCCTGGGAATGATGTGAGATAATCTCACGTTACAAGAAAAACATTTACTAATTTTGTATGCATTACTTTCATTAATTATATTTATTAATTTTGTATTTTGGTGTGGGTACAATTTTTACAAGCTACAAATTCAATATAAAAATATATAATTTGGGCAGGGCATGGTGGCTCACGCCTGTAATCCTAGCACTCTGGGAGGCCGAGGCGGGTGGATCGCTCAAGGTCAGAAGTTCGAGACCAGCCTGAGCAAGAGCCGAGACCCCATCTCTACCAAAAATAGAAAGAAATTATCTGGCCAACTGAAATATATATAGAAAAAATTAACTGGGCAGGGTGGTGCACGCCTGTAGTCCCAGCTACTCGGGAGGCTGAGGCAGGAGGATTGCTTGAGCCCAGGAGTTTGAGGTTGCTGTGAGCTAGGCTGACGCCATGGCACTCACTCTAGCCCGGGCAACAGAGTGAGACTCTGTCTCAAAAAAAAAAAAAAAATATATATATATATATATATATGCACATATATATATATATATAATTTGGTTTATTTTTCTATCACAGAATAATTATCTCACATCTCTAATATGTCAGGTGTTAAAATTTTAATCTAGGTAAATTTAGAGTAAACTAAGACATATCAAGTTTTTTCTTCATTTGAATCAGGGTTTGCTTAGTCATTTTGGGGCTCTCTCTTTTTTTTTTTTTTTTTGAGACGGAGTCTCACTCTGTCGCCTGGGCTAGAGTACGGTGGTGTCAGCCTAGCTCACAGCAGCCTCAAACTCCTGGGCTCAAGCAATCCTTCTGCCTCAGCCTCCCGAGTAGCTGGGACTACAGGAATGTGCCACCATGCCCGGCTAATTTTTTCTGCCTGTAATCCTAGCACTCTGGGAGGCTGAGGCGGGTGGATCTTCTGAGCTCAGGAGTTCGAGACCAGCCTGAGCAAGAGCGAGACCCCGTCTCTACTAAAAAAAATAGAAAGAAATTATCTGGGGCTCTCTTAAGTGTGTTTGTAGGGCTGCCTCTCGGCTCCGAGGCACATGTATGCAGGAGGTTGGTACAATTGGTTCGTCTCTAGTTATCATCTGCCCATGTTAGTATCTGCTAACCTGTATGTCTTTGAGCATCAGCATCTGTCTGTCTCCACAGTCTCTCCATGGTTGACTATGTTCCCACCAGGTATTCAGTCAGAGGTCTATACCCTCCTCCATCCACCCCACTTAGAATCTGAGGCTTCCTCAGGTTTCTAGCCTGCTCTGCGTCCCTCTGGAGGGAGCAGAGTTCTATTATTAATAACATCAATAGTTGAATACAAATAACTACAATTTAATTAAATACACAAATGTGTATGTATTTTGTCATTGACAATATGAATAAATATTCCCAGAATAGATTAAAAGGAGAGAAACAATATTTTCTATGCATCTGTGATATTTTCAGTGTCTAAGCTATGCTACAGAAGAAAGCTGAAACTTTTGAAGATATTAACTCTTTTACCACCTCCACTGAGCATCCATAACAGTACTTGGGTTCCTTGTCTTGGCATTAATAAAAATGACAAGTAGAAGGAGAAAATAGAATTGGAATGCCCAGCTCTCTAGCATGAGGAATATTTCTTCACCAAAGACATAAAAGATAAAATTGATTTTAAAGAACTATAAATGGTGTTTTTCTCCACTTCATAAAGTACTGATTTTTCAGAATTTACCACATGTCTAAAAGATCATGATTTTAGGAAACTTTGTAGTTTTCTTTGGGGAAAATAATTTGATTTGTGTAAAGTTTTTTTTTATTATTTCCTGAATATAAAAATGACAAATCAAATTGTTTGGAATTCCCATTCCTTTCAGTCTTTTAAGTTAAAAATATCATGAATTATTAAATATAAATGAGATAATATGACTCCTTTAAAATAATCTGCATCCTCGCTTTTGCCCTTAAAGACCAGATATTTATAAGCCTTATTTTAATAAATTTTTTATATCAAGTGATTGAGGGAAATGTTTCTTACTTATAGGCTCTTTTATAAATGTTGAAAAGTAATATCTATAATTTTTACAACCTCTCACTAATAGACTTCAAAGGCTTCACAAATATGCAAGTCTCACTTATTTTTCAGTTTTCTATGCTTTTTTGTAAAATACCCTCTAGGCACAAGTACAATCAAATGGCAGTAGTTCAAAATAGACAATTTGTTTAAAAAAGTACCAGCAGCAAAAATAAAACCCTAACAAACCAAATAATATAACACAAAATAACAATTATAATTTTGCCACCCCAGGAAGGCATGCTGGTAAAATAACTACAACAAAATTTACTTAGTTGGACAAATAGTATCTTAAGAGACCACGCGACATCTGAATAGCAACTATTAATATTTAAGGGCAGACCCACATATGACCTTTAATACTTTCTCTGAGGGTCATCTCTGACTCTGTGGCCATTCTAAATAACTTCCGTATAAGACATGTAATTCCTGGTGTTTTGAATCCCCTAAGAGATTCACATACGTCTGTCTGTGATCAAAAGAACACATCAATCTCAAAACACCAAACACTATGTGTATTTGGAACCCTGGTTTATCTGAGCCATCGTATCTTCCATTCTTTGTGCAGGATATGTTCAGGAGCAACGAGTATAACACCTTCCACTTGCACAGTACCACAAAATTTAATTTCTCTTTACAATCAAGACTATAGACATAATTCAAAGACCAATTGGTAGGGCCCAGACCTACAATGAGTGTTTGGTTCTGTAATATATGACAGATATTAGATAGGACCTTGTTTTCTCATTGTTGATCTATAACACAAAACCAGTATGTTTATAAAGACTTAGAGGTCTTAGTTTCATGTCTGCAGTTTTAAAACATAACTCATTAGTATCTGCAAAGTCTTTCATCTTGCCAACCTGTATCAGAAATGTGAAATGGGTTGTTTCCACATCTTAGCAATTGTGAATTGTGCTGCTATAAACATTCGGGTGCAGGTGTCTTTATTGTAGAATGACTTATGTTCTTCTGGGTAGATGCCCAATAATGGGATTGCTGGATCAAATGGAAGGTCTACTTG
>CM052441.1:52622059-52684989 GCA_028533085.1 Varecia variegata
TGCGATGTGCACTGTCTGGGGAATGGACACGCTTGAGGCTCGGACTCGGGGGATTGGGAGGGACATGGGCAATATATCTAAGCAGAACTTTTGTACCCCCATAATAAGCTGAAATAAAAAAATAAATAAATAAAAAATAAAAAAAAAAGAAATGTGAAATGTTGCTAGTCAGGAAAATTGGGAGACATACAAAGACTAGACAAGGAAATGGATAGGAAGAAGGAATGTAGCATCAAAGCATTATTACTGGGTAGCATTGTTACTGGGTAGCATTGTTACTGAGTAGCTCTGCTGTGCTGAGAGGTGGCTATGGCAACAAGGGAAGTGAGATGATGAGAGAACAAACATGCTCTGAGAATGTGTGCTCCTTCACCTCTTATCAGAGCATTTGATTGCTTTCAGAGTTGAGACAGCCAAGTTCTGTATGGTGTTTTCTTACTCTAGCAAGCAAATGAAGGTTTTGGCAGGATCACAATAAAAAAAAAAAAATGCCCAGAAAGTAGGCAACAAAGCGCAGTGCTCTGTACAATAGCCTGCTGGACTTTTCTTGGATATTTTATTCACCTGTTTAAAATTAACATCAAAATGAACATAAATGAACATATCTGGCAGCTAAGGGGTATCTCAGTGCATCTGAAGCAACGCCACTGGGAAGAGCAGGTGTCTCCATCTGCATTAGCCTGTTTGCTGGAATGACTGCAAGCAGTCCTGCACAGCTGTTCTAGGGAATGGCAGACCCATTCCTTATTAATTACTTAGTCATCCTAACTGCCTCACTGGCTAGTCCCCTTCTCTGAAGTCCTCTGGAGAGGCAGATGAAAAATCTGGCACACTTCCTACAGAGAGAAAATGCAGTTTGGGCAGCACTGACTTGGTTAAGGCCAATGTCTTTTTATATCACAGGGAATGCTTTTACAGAGATAAATTTTTGATATGTCTTAGTGTTGATGATGTTTTAGAAGTAAATGAGAAATACATACATATGCACAAACATGCATATATCCCTTAAGAGTGCTACAGAGACTGTATGGTCAAATAACATAATTGCACATTTAAATTGTGCTGAGAATTTTGACATTATTTGTTTTCATACAGGTGATGAGAGAGCACATTCTTAACTCTCTGTCACCACTAGGATGTAATTTATTTTTGGTTAGAGGGGATGATAATTTTTCCCTACGTTGATGATTAATGTAATTATATTCCCATTGCTGTGTTTATTATTTCAAAAATGTAATTTCTAGGTCGGCAAATATTATCATAAGTATATTGATACTACAAGGAACACTTGCAAAGTGGAAAAGCATTGAGATTACAGCTAAGTTATCAAAAAGTTATTTTTTTGTTAGTTTATTTAGTAAACTTGCTAATTACCTTTGGTTTTCTGTTTCTAAAATTTCGTACTTCTTACCAAGTCACTGTGCATCCCGCCTGCATTGTTCATGAAAAGATACTCATCCCTGACTTTCAGATTTCAAAAACAGTGCAAAACATTACTTAGATTCCTATTTGTTTACCTTCTTGTCTGTCCATATCACAATTTTTATTGTCTTTTTGTATGATCTACTTTTTCATAACCCTTAATTTTTCTGGAAATATAGTTTGTGACAGGCACTAAATGAGACACAGGGAAAAAAATGAGCTCTAGGAAAGCCTGCATTCTTCAGAAGTTTCTGCCTCTGAGAGTGGATACCTGATGTCCGTTACACAGCCTGAAATCACCTTTTAGGGAAGACTTTTCATTCCTCCTCAAATATAAGAGCTATGACCTTCAGGTGCTAGCCAAGTTTTCCATCCCGACTTTTTTTCTGTTGTGGTTTTAGACATGATTACACAGTACTAGGTGTTCATGTAACATCGTTCTTCTAAAGCTCAAAATATTTCCCCATTCTTCACGTCTGTTATTGTCTATGAAGTAGTAACAGCTATGTACTCTCTTTCTGTGTCACAGATGGAGAAACTTAGAGACAAATAATAAAGCAATCTATCTGTCATTAAGTGACCATTGAACTTTAAGCCTTGTTCTGAATCCCATACTCTTCCTTCTATTAAGAAATTCCTTTCTTAAGAGAGCAAATAAAAGGGGCTGGAAAGAAAGCAGGGGCAGAGAAGTAGATGTGATGGGGTAGATTGGATGATGATCTGACATGGAAGATGGTTCCATAGACTTCTACCCGGATTTAATGGATGCTCTTAGTCTGAAGTGATAACATATCTGTACTCACCATGAAGTCAATGCACCATAGCCACTGTGAACCCACATGCTGGAACGTCAAAAAGCATGCCTGTGCATCTGTCTTTAAAAAATTGTTTGGAAACTGATAATGCTGATTTCCTCCAGGGAAGGGAACTCAGTGAGAGGGAGAATTTCCACACCACATTGTTTTGTACTTTTTGAATCTAGAACTCTGTGATTGTGTTTTCTATAAGTCATTAGAATTTTTTTTTTTTTTTTTTTTTGAGACAGAGTCTCGCTCTATTGCCCGGGCTAGAGTGAGTGCCGTGGCGTCAGCCTAGCTCACAGCAACCTCACACTCCTGGGCTCAAGCGATCCTTCTGCCTCAGCCTCCCGAGTAGCTGGGACTACAGGCATGCGCCACCATGCCCGGCTAATTTTTCTATATATATTTTTAGGTGTCCATATGATTTCTTTCTATTTTTAGTAGAGACGGGGTCTCGCTCTTGCTCAGGCTGGTCTCGAACTCCTCAGCTCAAACAATCCGCCCGCCTCGGCCTCCCAAGTGCTAGGATTACCGGCGTGAGCCACCGCGCCCGGCCTAGAATTTTTTTTTTAATTGTGTTTCAGCTAGGGACCTTTTCAGCTTCCCATAAAATCAATATCTGTTCCGAATCACTGAAGAGAATCTCAAAATCTGGGATCGTGGTTCCCTAAATTTATTTGTCTTTTAGCTCCTATCTCCTAACCTTTATTTTACTGAGGGATAGAAAAAAGTTCTATGAAAGTGGCAACTCAGTTTATGGGGCGTGTTGAAGTTGTCTAATAAAACTCCGTCTCCACCAGTGAAACTCTCCATGTTCTCCAGCTCCTTCATTTCTCCCAGCCCTTTTGGCCTTCATGCCACAATGCAGGGAAGAGGTTTTTTAAAGTAATGTTCTGAGGGAGGTCACTACTTGTATTAGAGACTTTTGGGTGTTTTACCTGGAATAATGTGAAGATCGAGGCACAAGAGGACTTTCTAATGTGGATAAAAGAGTCACACTGGAGCAGAATAAAAATATGAAAGAAGAAGGGATGGATACCAAGGGAACAGGGAAATCTGGATGCCCATGCAAGGGAAACTCAGCAGTGACTGAAAAGCAATCTGAGGGCAACAGTGAAGACATTTTAGCCAATTCTCTATACTCAGAGTACATTCCTCTTGCTAAAAGTTATAGGGGCTCATGTCAGATTCTACTGCTACTGTGGGGTGAAATGTCAGGATTGTTCATGTATTTTATTAACTAACACTAGATTCTTTTTTAAATTAATTGGTGTGTAGGCAATAGGAATTTATGCCTCTGGTCTAATAGGTGAAATATTTCTCAGAAGCCATATAGAAGATTTTTATTTATGTGGGTTAATTTTTTTTTTTTTTTTTTTTTTTTGAGACAGAGTCTCGCTCTGTTGCCCGGGTTAGAGTGAGTGCCATGGTGTCAGCCTAGCTCACAGCAACCTCAAACTCCTGGGCTTAAGCGATCCTACTGCCTCAGCCTCCCGGGTAGCTGGGACTACAGGCACGTGCCACCATGCCTGGCTAATTTTTTCTATATATATTTTAGTTGGCCAGATAATTTCTTTCTATTTTTAGTAGAGACGGGGTCTCATTCTTGCTCAGGCTGGTCTCGAACTCCTGAGCTCAAACGATCCGCCCGCCTCGGCCTCCCAGAGTGCTAGGATTATAGGTGTGAGCCACTGTGCCCGGCCTGTGGGTTAATTTTTTAAGCTTAGATTGGATTTTTCAATGTTCATTTAATTTCAGGTTCTGTTTCTAACCAGAACCTCTCTTGATATTTATTGGCAAAAGCCACGACTCCATTAATAGGAGCCATGAAATTCTGCTCTTGTTATATTTTTGTTTTGCAAATTCTTTTATAAATGTATTTTCCCCATGTTTACTGCCTGAGAAACAGTCTGCCAAGGTGTAAATAGATTCACATCCTATGTTGACAGAACTTGGTTTGTCAGCAGAAAATTAATAGGTGTTTTGTTTGTATTGCTAATACAATTGATCTGATGAAACTAATTTAATTGTTTTTTGTTTATCACAAAGTTTTGCCACATTCTTAACACCTGAGACTTCTTTGCTTTTAATTACAAAACAGATGAAATCTATAATACCTATCTGTGTGGAATACTGTTAATATTGTATGGATCGTACTGAGGTATTATTTGTGTCTCCCTCATGTGCACACCATGAAAATTTCTTTTAGTACATTTTCATTTTTTGGTCACAGAATTCGATACATAAAGTGCATAAGGTGACACATGGGAAGGATTAGGTTTATGAAGAGATGATATCAATGAAATTTTAGCACATTCAAAATGCTCTTCAAATTGTCCTTTACAACTTAGTGGACATTAATCTTTGAGAGAAGAAAGTGATTCTGTCCAGAGTACAAATTGTGTAGTAAGCAAATCTGGTAAAAATAGTAGTTGAAAAGATTTTCAGTATTTTTTTTTAGTGGACATTTTTAGCCTAGAGAGAACTTTAGTACTCACTTTCTACCACCCCTCTCCTAATTTATTTAAGGTTATTAGCTCTGCCATTCTAGAAAAAGTTGACAGGGGCAGGACAACATGGTAATTGAAATGATCTCCTCTCAATACTTAAAGAAATATTAGCAGTGTGGTCCCTTTTTTTCCCGGTGGCTAATATTATTTGGTAGAAAGTTATCTAAAGATAATGATATTTTTCTCTGACTGTCCATATGACTTTAAAAATTATTCAATTCTTCAATCTTCCAAAATAATGTTTTTCTAGAGCTCTCAAGCAACTTCTGATTAAAGATAATTGAGAACACTTTTAGTCTTCTATTTCCATGAAGTCTACAGGATGATCTTAAACAAAGGCTAAAAAAAAAAGAAGATATATTACAAGAGGGCTTACACAATGCAGTAGATTAAGAATGAAAAAATACAGTTCCTTGGACATAGAGTGTGGACTGATGGATAGTGGAGAATTGGAAGGGTGGAGGGATTAGAAGGGGGTGGATGATGACAAATTACTTAATGGGTACAATATACATTATTTGTGTGACGAATACCCTAAAATCCCAGAATTCACCATTATGCACTATATCCATGTAACAAAATAGCACTTAAAATTTATGCACAGAAATACTTTTTAAAAATATAATTCTATTTTAAAAGAATTAACAGTTGATATAATCTCTCATTAAAAAATGGTGAAATAGTTGATAAAAACATTTAAGGAAGAGATTATGAGAAGAAGTCTATGTCTCCACAGTAGTAAAAGTTTCCAATAATTTTTGCTTGTATAAAAGGCCAAATGAACACTGACCAACAGAAGGCATGTGGTAAAAGCAGAATATTCATCTAGAAAGTGGGCTGTGCATCTGAACATTCAAATGCTGCTTGTGTTTATATTCGTAATCAAAGCAATTAGATCGGAATAAATAAGTCCAGTGGATTGGTAAATGCATAGAGAATATCTGTTTTTGCAAAATGACAAAATATTTGAAGCCTTAAATTGAAGAGCTAAGACATCTTACAATATGCAAAAATATGTAAATTTTCCAGTCAAAACACATTCTTAAATTTATGGTTTATTTTCCATATGTATTAACTAAAGATTGTCTGTTCAGATTAATGTCATGACTTAATTCATAATGCACTTTTCATAAAATAAACCTAGTTATTTTATATAACCTGTACATTTGTAAATATGTAGTTAATATATGTTTTCTCATTATATTTTCAAATGAAATGGGAGAAAATTGCTATGTATATATGTATTTCTTTTACCAAGACAGCATCAGTTAACTACAAACCTGACATTGTCAAAACAGAATTCACATTTTACAAGATTAAAGTTTAGCAAGATTCTGAAAACTGAATAATAAAGTATATCAAATTCTTTTCAATATAAATACTGTACTTTATTCTTGCTAGTAAAGTATCCTATTTAAATTATTGAAGGTAAAGATACAAATGGTATTATTTTATTTAATTAATGAAAGACAGCCATCTAATTTTAGTATAAAAATTGCATTCAAGTTTATTTAGAGACTTAACCTTATTTAATTATGAGGAAAGGAGGTGGGAAAAAGGAACAGTATGTATTTCCCATAACAACAGCTCCAATATATTATATATTTGTTAAAATTTTCTAAACTATTAGTTTAAATAAAACAATTACAAAGAAAACATCTGCATAAATCTGTGGTGATATTTGAATTAAAGAAAAAAATATTCAAAGATAACTAAAATGTGGAAAACTTCACTGAGAACAAAGAGGAGGTGCTTCAAGGACTCCTATGAGTCTGAGATTTTACCCTACTTGGAATCTCAAAAGCCAGCCTTCCATAGTTTCATGGCAGAAAACATGAGACTCCTGGGTCAGAGACAAAGAGGTTTATTACTCACAGCAATAGCAGAAGCCAAAGTATCAGCTTTTCCTGCAGTGACCTCTCAAAGCTCAGTTTCCACAGAGCGACACAAAGAGGGCCAGGTGATACCTGCACATATAGTGGATTGCATTAAAAGAAAGAAACTCTTATTTTAATGAACATAAATCTTTTTTTTTTTTTTTTTTTTGAGACAGAGTCTCACTCTGTTGCCTGGGCTAGAGTGAGTGCCGTGGCGTCAGCCTAGCTCACAGCAACCTCAAACTCCTGGGCTCAAGCGATCCTACTGCCTCAGCCTCCCGAGTAGCTGGGACTACAGGCATGCACCACCATGCCCGGCTAATTTTTTTCTATATATTTTTAGTTGGCCAGATAATTTCTTTCTATTTTTAGTAGAGACAGGGTCTCGCTCTTGCTCAGGCTGGTCTTGAACTCCTGAGCTCAAACGATCCGCCCGCCTCGGCCTCCCAAGTGCTAGGATTACAGGCGTGAGCCACCGCGCCCGGCCTGAACATAAATCTTTTTATAATGGGAAATAAGAAGCATATCTTGTGTCTTCTCCAGAGGGAGACACTATCTTTTCCAGGACTCTAAGCAAACCTGCCTTTTACTCTGGAGGTAAACACTATCTCTTTCTACTTGTTTGTTACCCACATATGTGAAAGAATAGTGTGGGGAAAAGGGCAATCAGTGGCTTGCTCATAAGACATGCAAAAAAGCAAGAGACACATAGAGAAAGGATCCCATCAATTACTTACCACTTGTTTCTACACCACTTGGCTTCTAGTGAAATTTACCCTGAGTATACCACTCTGTCAGCTACTCTGATTATTCTAATAGATGTGGGCCCAATTTTTAATTTCTCATTTAGAATTTGTTATAAGTGGGACCTGTATCAGTCAAGGGGCTCAGATTTGACAGTTTTTCCTGTATGGTTTCTTGGCTTACTGTTTAGCCTTCGGATTCCTAGCTCAGTTCAAATAATTGTATCTAGGCCTTGCTTTTGGAGGAACCATTTGAGGGTTTCCATGTTACCAGTCAGGTTGAGTTCATCTGTGCCATGGAATGACTGAGCAACTGTTAGAAGAATGGGGATAGAAAAGATATCCAGGTACTTTGCATGGGAGGTGCAGAAACTGGGGCTATCCCCTGCTGTTTGTGGGAGATTTCTTTGTAAGGTTAAGGAGATTGGCAATCAAATTTTGGCCATAGCTGTTTGGCAGCAAATGACGTACCCAACAGTCAGATAAATTTAACATGCTTGCAATAGTTTGAGAAAGCCATACTAGGCATTTCTTTTGTGAGAATAATTCTAGGGAGCAATTTTGAAAGATGAATTTCATTAATGTTCTTTCCTTCCTTCACATGTGCGAGGGTCTTGTTGCTTCTTCACTGCCACAAAATGGGTGTATCCTATTCCCGTAACTGTAACTTCACTTCTTTGGCAATTATCCCCTGCTTACATCTTTTGACTGGAAGAGTCAGGTGTAAAAGAGACAAAGGAACTTTTATAAAAATTATAGATATCCATTGTTTTCTTCACTCCAGCCTATGTAGGCCACTGTAGGGAGGACTCAATGCTCAATGAGCAGTGAAAGAAGCTGAGTGGTCATTATCCTTATGCACAAGGACCGTGTCAATCTAACAAGACAATCCAAGTGGTTGAACCAGAATTAAGCTTGAATCCTCCAGGTGCGTTTTTGAAGAGTGCATTAAAAGGCTAACTTAAGGGTGCCATTAAGGGAAAGAAAAAACATTATGCCAGGAATCATCAGGGCTCTCATTTTAAAAATAAGCCCAAATAATTCCCCCACCTCTATCATTCTAATCAAATCTCAGGGAGTGGCAAGGAGATAATACCTGCCTAGGACCAGCCACATTTAGTGACCAAATTGCCTTACTAAGGTATGTAGACCAGAAAGAGTTTAGGAAGGCAGAGTGATCTTTTTGAGTTGATTTTTTAACCAGGAGTTTCCAACACTCAGCAATACCAATTGTCTGTATTGCAAGGAGGCACGAGAGCTTCATTTAATATCTCAACTATCAATATGGGATTGAGGAATATTTGCAATAAAGGGGGCATCATTGTTAGAATCCAAATTGTCTGGAAAACTGAAGACTGAAGAGGTGACATGGGGTAGTTTCAAGGTGAGATATAAATGGGACTAAGATGACTCCCGTACATTGGCCTTTATATTGTTTACTCCTTCAGAGAAGGCAGGACCAGTTAGTGCCAAACTCAAATTCTTAAACATCTAATTCCTTTAAATATAGCCCCAATAAGCATATTTTTAGTCATTTATTTAGGCTTCCTGCTTTGCTATCTCATGAAAATTCACCCAACATCTGCTAATCATAGATAAGACAAACCTTATAGCTATAAAAAAATCTATGATGGTTAATTTTATATGTCAACCTGACTGGGCCACTAAGTGGCCAGATATTTGGTCAAACATTATTCTGGGTGTTTCTGCAAGAGTGTTTGGGCGAGATTATCATTTTAATCAGTAGAATAAAGCAGTAAAGCAGATTTCCCACCCTAATGTGAATGGATCTCATCCAATCAGTTGAAGGAAGACCGAACAGAACAAAAAGTCTGACCCCCCCCTAAATAAGAAAAAATTCTCCAGTGGATTGTCTTTTGACTGAAACTGCACCATCTGCTTTTCTGGGTTTCAAGCTTGGCAACTCACACTGCTGAGCTAGGAGTTGAATCTAGGTTTCCTAGCTCAGCTGAGTTTAACCAATAATTTGGTTACCCAATGAATTTTACAAATATTTCTTATATCAAAGGCTTTGAGTCAGTCTCATCCAGTTGAGATATTCAATCCTAGAAGTCAGAGAAATAAATACACTTTTAGGCTGAATCTATTCTAAACATATGAAAGGAAAATTTACACTAAAGAAATTGAGTTATTTAAGCAAATTATTTGGCCTAAAATTTCCATAAATTTAACAATTTACTTGGATCATATAAGCAAAAACTTGATTAATTGATATATTATTGCCTCCAAAAAACTTGTCAGTCCTAACTTTTCAATAACTGTCTTTGTTCTCTAATTCCCAGTTCCAGAATATATTTGACTACAGTTCAGTTTGTCTCATTTGTGGCTAGGACATGCTTTGTGAGCAGAAACCTGACCCTAATGGAGCTTTTGGAAAGCTTATAATGTACAATAATGACAAAAATTCATTTATTAAAAATTCTTTTAATAAATGGAACTCAATATAATTCAATTATTTACAATAAATGTCTATTATTCTCCCATCTATGGCATGATGAAATTTTATGTAAAAGAGGAAATGAAAATCAAACACACCATATATTCTCATTTCTATTCTATATCTATTTAACCATTCCATTTCTATTAAGTGTTCCCCTGCATTGTCATTTTAATTAATTTAATTTAATTTAATTTAAACATACTTCTAAGACTCAGGCAATAGACTTAGAAACATAAAACACTATTGCAAAGACTTTTTATTAATTTAAATTGAAATTATCTAAATTTTTACTCTGTTGCTATCTTTGGGGCAGCAGGAAAAGAGACTCACCTATTTGAATCTCACCATTTTGAATATTTCATAAATGGAGCTTGGGTTATTATTGTGCATAGAGTCGAACCATTCTTTCAACATGAACTTGAAGTAGGAATATGGGCTTGAGGTCAAAAGGGCCTGAATTAAATATAACTCCAGTGTTTTCAGTGCTTATCATCTGTATGGCTATATTAGTCTTTTAGGGCTGCCATAACAAAATCCTAGTAGATTGGCCTAGATGGCCATCTACTCACCATGTCTTCAAATGGCCTTTCCTCTGTGTTTGCTGCGCACCTCTGGCATCTCTTTCTCTTCTTATAAAGATGCCAGTCCTATCAGATTAGAGTCCTTATCACCTCATTTAATGTTAATTATTCTTATAAACTCTGCTTCCAGATGCAGTCACATTGGGGGTTAAAGCTTCAACATATGAATTTGAGGAGGACACAATTCAGTCTATAACAGTGGCCTTATGTAAATAATTTACTTGTAAGCCTCTGTTTCCCTGTGTGCAAAATGAAGATGCTAAAATTACCTTGAAGAACTATTTTGATTATTAAAGGAGATACTATGAATCAAGTTCCCAGTACAGTATTAAGCATAATAAACTATATATATAAAACGAACAGGTATTCTAATTGTAAATTTGCCACCCCCACCCGTTTCTATCTCCCATTGGTTGTTGCATCGGTATCAAAGAAGCAAGGGTAGGATGCATCAGCCAAAAATTAATCACAGCATTACATTTAAAGTCAACAAATCTCCATTAGGAATTAACCAAGCTCAGTTTGGTTGTGGGTTAGGTTCCTTTTCTGTGATTGTATATATTTTGCCTAAGTGTTCGTGCTCTTGAAAGATGGAAATGTTATTCACCGTATCCTTTGCAAATAAATGTGATGGGAATAGTCCCAGAAAGAAGAATAATAGTTTGATGTAGTTTATTTTGGCTTAAATCATCATGTAGTGATTCTAGCCTCAACATACAGATTAGCCAAACAAGGTATATATAGGTTAACTGAGTTGTATAAAATTGTACAGCCAATTTGTAACAATGATGAGACTACCACTTAGGTTTCTTAACTCTTATTCAATATATTTTTTTAGTTATTTTGTTTGCTTTTCTTACTGGTTAAGTGACTTTGGGTCTCTAAGCCTACAGTTTGTTTTCTCATTTGTAAAATAGTGATAATTATAGGGTTTTATCCACAGAACTTTTATGAGGATTGAATGATTTTTTTTCTTGTAAAGCACTGAGAGGAGGGCCCAACACATTGTAATGATCAATAAAATTAAATTTTTATGATAATTTCTAACAGTACAATTAAGCTACCATTATCTCCTGGTCAATTTCTTTTTCTAGAAGTGTAATTTTTCACATTTAATTCCTTGAGGTAATTAACTGCTGTTTTCCTCAGCCTTACTTTCAAAACTCTCCAAAACATGACTTTATTTTACCCACTTGGTATGAGTTCATACTGTACACCAACTTGAACCCTGACTCCAGTCCTCCTCTGGTCACCAGTGTTATCATTGATTTTGTGTAATTCTCACTCTTAGAAACAACCTTCTCTGGCAATGTTCCATCAAATACTGATCATTTGGAAAAGTGAAAATATTGTTTACTTTCTCATTGTTCCCTTTATCAACCATTGCTATACACAGTATTTCTCTCTCTTTTTTTGAACTTAATTCTATTCTGCTTATATTTTAATTCACTTTAATTGGACTTTAGACAAATCATTCATCCTATATTCTCAAAGAGAAATAAAGTCTCACTAAGACTTTAAACACATCTTTTTGAAAAAATATTGGCTGGGGGTAAGAGTCTGGGATTGAATGATGTTCCAGCTAATGGAAGTAACATTTACAACCAGACGTAATTTTTCTTTGTGCCAAGACATTTTGGCCATAGGGGACACAAATTATTAATAGAAGGAATATGGGTTATATCATTGCAGGGGAGCTTTAAGGTTTAGAATTCCTCAGCTTAAATACCTTGTTAGTCACTTAGAACCAGGAGGTACCAGATATGATTTTTATCTTAAAAATATGTAACCAATGACGTGTGATTTAAGACACAGTGGGATTTATGATTCAAGGGAAACAAAATGCAGCGAGTATATAGATGAGATTTACATTGATTAGAGTAATGATAGTTGAGGAGGCTATAGCATTTGAGCTAAAAACTAAAGAATGGATAGTATTTATTTTTATATAGAGAGATATGGGAAAGGGGGGAGGTATTGGGAGAGTGCAAGGGTATTCCAGAAATAGCTTTATCAAAGGAACAACTACATTAAAAAGGAACACATATTGGGAATAAGACAGGTATTGTTTGCCTGAAACATATAATTTATGGCCATTTAAGAATAAAAATTAGATATAAAAGTAAATACTAATTTAGAATAAAAGATGAAATCCCAGCAAATTACTGGAAGATTGGAGAGTCAAGACTCTTCCTTCTGAGATATCTTTAGGCAATTTCTCAAAAATGCTTGCATAGTAATGTTTCCTGATTGCAACCTGACTTTTCAGGCCTTTACTCAGAACTCTTTAAACTTCTAGCAACTTTTAACATTCAAGGGCCTGTTCAAGTAAGTGTCCCTGGCATATCAAGTTCATCAGGCTCATGGTAAATCTGTGATTAGGAAAGGTAAGATTGTAAGTGCAGAGGAGGAGGGGGAAGTGAAAGGAGGTGTTGGGAGAGTGGGGTTATGAAAGATCAAATTGAAATAGGGAAAAATGAGGTCAATCATGAGATACCTTAAAAGCCATTTAAGCTCCTTCCTTTGGCTTTATTCATTGAAGGAGTCTACAAGGAGTTTGGAGAAGTAATTTTTGTAATTCAGGACTTATTTTCTTAGAAAGCACATAGAAAATGATGTTCACAGGTACATCATTTTTCCTAGAGTTAAAGTGGAATATGCATTCATACAGGAATTGATTTGACCTTTATTCCAATCTAATGTGTGCTATATATAGTGAGATGACTTACGACAGGTTTTCAAAGGCTACCTTCAGTGCTCATAAAATATATTTTTCATTTTCATGCCCTTAAAAATCCAAATTTACTCATCAAAAAAATTTGATAGCTTTTTATTATTTCCCTATCTTTTTTAAAAAGTACTTTTATTTTTATGACATATTTGCAAAACTAATGGGATAGACAAGGGAATTTCATGATATGCCACTTTGATGGGGACAATTGCTTTCACAATAAGCTGCTAAGGCAGACAGAGTAACAAAAGAAAGATGAAAAATTGATAATAATGGTCTCCTTAATTAGGAATAAGAGTACAATTGAGATTTGGGGCAAATAAAAATTAAAGGGAAAGCTCAGCAAGCCGCACTTTGTCTTTTCCTTCTCCTGTTGGATTCCCCATTCCTGCTGTAGGGGGCAATGGTTATAAGCCGCTATGGGATGACTCTAAAAATACTTATATATATAGGTTGGAAATTATTCTTCCATGTGCCCATTTACAGGGGAACTGTATCAGGGTACAGTTGGCTTCTGCCAGGTGAGGATTAGACATGTGTGCTCTGTGTGCATATACTCTACAAATCTAGTACTCTTCTATACAAGGAGTGTGGGATGTTCTGAAAAATATACTGAGATGGTTTCCTGCCTCCACAATAACTATCTGTTTGGAACAGATAGTTGGATGGCAAATAGGCACCCAACTTACCTCCTCTACCTCAGTTCCTCCTAGGTGCCATAGCTTGCCTTTGTGTTCAGGTAGATCTCTGCTTCTCCTATATGAGGCTTCCCTAGCACCTGATTTTATTTATTTCCCTCGATTCTTAAAGTGTTGTCCTTACACTCTGTATCTGAGTGACCAAGAGAATTTTTTAAAATGCAGATTGTCTGGGCTCTGAGTCCAGAATGGGGTCTAGGAATCTGTAATTTTCATGAGCTCCTCAACTGGTTCTTATGCACCTTGAGTTTGAAAGACTTTATTCGTCACAAATATGCAAAACTGAGTCAGAAAATTCTTATAATAGCTCACCAATATTCAGCAATGGGGTACACTACTTTGAGTTTGTATGCCTTATTTTTCTTATCTGTAAGAAGAGATAAGTGTATACAATGATTGCTATGAATCTAACATGAATATTATGTTGGGTTAGATTAGGCTGCAATATACTCTTTCCCTTTTACCACTTCTCTATTTCCATTTCTATACTGCTCCCTAGCTCAGTAGTTCTCAAAATGTTGCCCTGCGACTGGAAACATCATCATCATCTGTGAACTTACTAGAAATGCAAATTCTTAGCCTCCCCACCCCAAGTTCTATTGAGCCAGGAATTCTGGGAGTGCAGCACAGTCTTTCAGATGACCCAGATGCATGCTGACGTTGGAGAATCACTTGCCTTTTCAATTTCTTTCCTTCCCATCTTAGTTACCTAGTCATAGGAAATAATGAAATCTGTTAAATTAAGTCACACTGAGTTTGTTGGGGATATTTGTATTTCAGTACAAAATTTTGGTAAACAAGTAAATGCTAAACCCATATAAATTAAGGAGTATTGGAACATTTTATGTTATTACAGTTCCTTGAAAGAAAGCATTTTGATGAGAAGATTGGCTGAGCATATCATTAAACAGTTACACATTTTATACTTGATCTACACCTGAAGGTATCCCATTTTCAATATCTATTCCTATATAGTAGATCCATCAGAACATACCTGTCCTATATCATCCCCTCCTAGGTCTCTTCTCCATAGGGTAACAACTAACAGATAAACTAATCCATGATGATGTACAATTATTTTACCCACCATAAGTACCATATGGTCCAACTAGGGACTTCTGGAGATGACTCCTTAATCCTACACGTTGGAAACATTTAGGTAACACGGTAGATTGATGAGGTAGAAAGAGAGCTTTCATGAAGCTTGCTCTACCTCCTCATGACTCTATAACCTACTTTTTTCCCTTCAAAGATAAGTTTAGATTTTTACCTGAAATATTTACTCAAAAAAAAAAAAAAAGACTAAAAGGAAATCTGATTGCTGTTTTACCTTATTTAAAAGACAGGTAAAGAAATACTAAGTTTACTGTGAAATTTACAGGAATGTATATTTCAGCTCAATGCAAGAAAACTTTTCTAAGAACTAAAGCTGTCTCTCCACAAAACTCAAGTAACATAACATAGGTATTAAGAGCACATACTTTGGAAGCAAATGGATCTGAGTTCATATTTTGTAACACCTCTTATTAGTTGTTTGACCTTGAACAAAATAGCAAATGCTCTAAATCTCAGTTTTCTCAAAAAATGACAACAATAATCTCTTCTTCATGAGGTTATTGTGATGATTAAGTGGGATAATTGTGAGGTACTTAGCACAGTACCCAGCACAAATGAGCACTTAAGTAAATAGTAGCTATCATTTTCATAGTTTCCAGCAAAGGTTAAATCACTGCCTGGCAGAGATGCTATAGAAAGTGGGATGAAATAACTGCTAATGTCTATTTCAAATCTATGAATCTTAGACCCTGGAAAAACATATATCCTATTTTACACTTAGGTAAAAACTATTTATAGGAAATAACTACATACATAAAAAATCTCACCCAAAGAAATTTTAAGATGTGTTTTGGCTAGCTTATTTTTTTTAGGAATCCACAAAACAAATCCTAAATACTCTCTTCAATGATAACTTGTTTTCCACTGTGAAAGTCTTCCACATTTATACTACAATTTCTTTGATGATATCTTCATCTCTCACAGTAAAAATCATCTACATGCATCCACAGTCACACAAAATTTATCTGCATCACTTATGTTGAATCCCACGAAGCTTATGGAACACTGTCTGGCCTGGCCTCAAAGGCTACTTGGTCTCTGAAAAAGAGTGGCCTTTTTTTCCCCTAGTTTGTTTCAATATAGTTTTCAGGATATAGCTTTCTACTTCCCTGAGTTAGGAGATGGATAAAAGTTTTTATCAATCTGACAAGTTATTTCCTGTCATTATTTAAAGCATTTGACATTTGGAGGGTTTTGCTGTGTGCATTCTTTGACGGAGTTTGAAAACATCCAGTAAGAATCAGCAATGTTCTGAAAACTCTTAAAGAAGAGCTTTTCTCTGCTGTCCTTAGAAAATGTGATTTTAAATGAAGAGTGAATGGGTAAAAGTATTTTTAAAAAGTGGGGAAAACATTTTCCTTTTATCTCATAAACAAAGGATGTACTTTCCAAATGAAACAAAATTCAAAACATTAATACAATTTTAAACTATTTGATTATAAACTTTGATTATAAATTTCATATCTTGATTATCATTCCTGTGGACTTTTTGGCAAAACTGGTGTTGAAATAAAAGCAGAAATGCAACTTCAAAAAGTGAATCCTTTATATTTATCTCTTGTTAACAATCCTTCTTGATTTAATTCCTGGCCAAATAGATGTATCATTAATAATTTACTTATGTTTATAAATGTGACTGCATTTGCTTCCACACTGGGTGATCCCTCTTTGGAAACCTAGAATGCCAATAAAGTGGATTTCAGCCAGAGATTTATGGAGTCAATGATCCTGGGTCCACAGCAATAATCTAATAAATGAATCAGACAGGGGTTAGTGGGCATTCAGTCAGTGTCAGTGACTTTGGAGGCAATACATTTATGAGAATCAATAATCATAACTCTGGTACTCTGGCTTGAAATCTGCATAGTTTGTTTATTATCAACCCACTCTGGTAAGGAAAATAGAGCTACTGCATGTCCTATTTCATGTCATTATGTATCAGTATTAGAAAATCCTTACTATATGCATAGTTACATAAAATTCCAGGTATTATGGGTTCAGGGAGGAAAAATAACTAGAACTTAAAACCAAAAAGTTTGGGTAGAAATATTCTTCTTCCACTTATTAGCTGTATGATTTTTATTTATTTATTTATTTATTTTTTGAGACAGAGTCTCACTCTGTTGCCCGGGCTAGAGTGAGTGCCGTGGCGTCAGCCTAGCTCACAGCAACCTCACACTCCTGGGCTTAAGCGATCCTACTGCCTCAACCTCCCGAGTAGCTGGGACTACAGGCATGCACCACCATGCCCCGTTAATTTTTTCTATATATATATTTTTAGCTGTCCATATAATTTCTTTCTATTTTTAGTAGAGACGGGGTCTCGCTGTTGCTCAGGCTGGTCTCGAACTCCTGAGCTCAAACAATCCGCTTGCCTCGGCCTCCCAGAGTGCTAGGATTACAGGCGCGAGCCACCACGCCGGGCCTTAGCTGTATGATTTTAGACAACATTCTAAGATTAGTAGCTATCACTTATATTGGACTTACTTTGTAGCAGTGACTCTTATAAGATTGTCATATGCAATAGTTTTATGATGCTTTCATTGTACCAATTTTACAGAAAATGGGAGCAAAACACATAGAATTGAAGTAACTTATCCAAGGTCACACAGCTTGTGTGGGAGGCAGCTGAGATTCAAATCATGACAATCAGGTTCCAAAGTTCATGTTCTTAACAATCACATATATTGTTTTAACTTTGTAATTTATATATTACACAAAGAGGATAATAACACTTCTGATACCAACAGCCTATGATTGTTAGACCCAAACATAATGGTGTGATGATTATTAATATATAATAATATTAACTCATATTAAATATAAAATAACATATGCAATTGTGTAAAAGATGGAGAATAAATGGCTATTTGTTATCATTAATATCAGGTGTTCCAAATATAATTGTTCTATCATCTCTGAAAATTAGGATTTATACATAACATCAATCCCATTTTACAGATGAGGGAAATAAAATTCAAAGAGGTAAATTCATTTGCCAAATATTCTATAGTTACGAAGTGGTAGGGCTGAGATTCAACTTTACATCTTCCTGACTCTAAAATTCAAATTATTTTTATTTTATCATATTGATTTTCATAGTCATAAATAATATTTTAGCTTTTAGAAGTTTAAATTCTAAAATTACCCTTTACTCAATTATAAGAAATGACGGTGATCTAGCACGTCTTATATTTTCCTGGATAGAGCTTGAGCCCATCCTCTGAAGTGAGGTATCACAAGATCGGAAGAATAGGCTCCACATGTACTCGCCATCAAATTGGCACTAACTGATCAACACTATGGTGTTCACACGGTAGTAATATTCTCCAGAGATTAGGGTGTTGCAGGGGGGTAAACTCACAACTAATGGACACAGTGAGCATTATAGAGGTGAAGGACATGCCTCTAATCCTCACTTGGGTGAGGCAAAGACATAAAATGTAACCAAAATGTTTGTACCTTCATAATATCCTGAAATAAAAATTAAAAAAAAAAATTACCCTTTAGAACTTTTATTTGTTGAATGTGCATATATATGGTTTTGGAAAAAACATATGGTAAATGCCTAAAATATATTGATATAACTAGGAGTAATGGAAACATCCATTTTCTCTCTCTGTAGTGTCTGAAATCTCTTCAGAAATAATAGAATGATTTCCAATTTTATAACATTATAAAATATATAGCTTAATTCAACTGAAAGCTCAAATTAGTTTTTTGGCAATTATTGAAAATAATGTAATGTACACATGAAATGTCCTCTCCATAAAGTAAATAATTGATTTCTGCAATTATATATAAATAATGGTTGGATTACAAAACCTTTATCAGCTACATTAAGTCATCTTGGAAAAATCTTTACACTGTTGATGCTCCATGCACAAGACAGGACTCACTTGGTAACTGCAAATATGTGTGTAGGTAAAAACTCCAGTATATTATAAGCAGAGAGAAAAAAAATCCAGATTTGCTATAGAATCAAAATCCAACATAAAATCTTAAATCAATTGAAATCTGGTTCTTCATGGGGCCATAGTTTCAAATGATGTTGAAAGAGTTAGAGGTAATGGATATTTGATATGCATATACTGCAGCAATTATATTTTCATAAGGTCAATTGGAGTCATATGGCTAGTTTAACACAGGATGGCTCTTTTAATACCATTGAATATCCCATTTGACTTGAAAGTCCTCAAATCAAGTCTTAAATCAGAGGACCATTTAAAAAACACAGATATCTAAGGCCAAAGGGTCATGAAAATCTGCTCTATTTTACTTACCAGGTTAACGATAACAAACTGGGACTTTGACTGAAGTAGAAATAACAGGATAAGACCAGTCAAGGTAGACAAAACCAATAGTTACATATATTTATATATATAACGTATAAAGGCATGGCAGTAGCTGTCAATTAAATCTAGGAACATCAAGGTGGGGCAATGATGTTCCATTAAACTTAAAGTAAGTTTAAAATGACATTAGAATCTAGATGTAAAAATAGCCCAGGACTTACCATTTTTTCTCATTGGGTTTCTGAAGGAAAAACATGCCCAGAAAAAGGAAAATTAGCATTTTATTATGAGTGAACTTTTGCCTTGAATCATCTGTAATTTTCTAATGGACTAGCCAGAGAGAATGAAGAAGATTACTAAACAAAGTAAGTCCAAATAATCCAAAACAAAGTAGACTGAAAGAAAGATCTCCGTTTGAAATAGTGCCAAATCATATGTATCTGCTTCAAGAACATGTAGAAAAAGTAAGTTTTCTCCATGCGAAAGGCATTAGATTCCGGGCCTTACATCTTTTTCAAGTTTCTCCTGAAGGGTTTCCCTTAGCTTTGTGGAAGAAGAGAGGATTTAAAGAAAGATGCCACCTTGAACTCTAATAGTTTTGAAATACCTTCCCTTTGAACTTTAGTTCATTACAATATCTTCAGCTTGAAAAGATACGATTAAAACCCTTCTCTTTGGGGATGAAGTTGGAACTGAGTTGTATTATAGAAGCAGGGAGCAGAGAAGCACCTTGACTTTCTCCTAAATAGCAACATACCCCTGACTTTTCCATATACCTTTTATTTAAACACTGAGGATTATAGCAAACACCATAATCAACCAAGAGTGTGAAAATTTCCTTTGTGGAAGATGATCACAAATATTGGAGAATTCCTGTCCATGACTTCCCTTAGCCTTGCACTACATTTCTTTCTTAGACCAATAAATCAGGAACTTTATTTCTTCGGTATCCCTTTGATTTTACTTCTAGAGTATTTGAAATAGTTCAGCAAAGTGCACTAGGTTTATTCAAAATTCACCTTAAACACAAAACAAGAAAGCCATTCTGAATCTCACTTGGAAAGTTTCTGTTACCCAACTAAGCTTGCAAAACAAGGTTTTCTAGTGTACACCAGGTGACATCTAGCTTGAAAACACCATCATGCCAGTTATGTAAATACAGCAGCAGTATGCTAATACCTTCTAACAGATAACAATAGACAACCTTCTGCAGGTAATTTATTGTTTCCAAAGAAAATTTAAAATCTCTGCTGTGGTTCGAATGTGTCCCCCAAAGCTCATGTGTTGAAAACTTGATCTCTAATGCAGTGGTGTAAGAAGATGGGGCCTAGGGGCAGGTGTTTGAGTCATGGGAGTACCCTCATGAATAGATTAATGCCATTATCACAGGAGTAGGTTCCTCATAGAAACATGAGTTTGGCTCCCTCTTGCCCATGCACCATGTTATGGCACAGCAAGAGGGCCTTTGGCAGATGTGGGCTCCTTGGTCTTAGACATCCCATCCTACAGAACCAGGAGCCAATTCATTTCTGTTCACTATAAATTACCCAGACTGTGGCATTCTGTTATAGCAGCACAAAATAGAATAAGACAGTCCCAATTTGAAACTTGTCTCTTTTTTTTCCCAGAAAAGTTGAAGTTGGAAACGTACCCTTCCTCCATTACTTCTTCTACCTAGTCCCAGCCAGGTGGTTTTTATCTGCAGCAGCAGCCTGAATCATCTGTCACTGAACAGGTGGAACTCCTTCTGTGCTTCTGAAGCTGCGAGCCACCACCAAAATGGTAATGGATTTAGTATTTCTAAAGATTTTCTTGGTCAATAACGGCAATAAGATACCCAAACACCAACCCTACATCAACAAAATTTGGAAAACAAAAGCATCAACAGGTTATTAGAGCCGTTTAAACTCAAGGTACCAAATCTCACTCTGCAATATTATTTCTCAATCAAAATTAATGTTATCAGAACTGTAAGATATAGCTTTATATTGATTTTCTGGCCATAACCCATAGCAAAGAATTAACATTATGGATAAAAGGGATTAGAAAGAAAAGGAAAACAAAATTATAGAGAATAAATATATTTTTTTTGGTTTTGCTCTCTAGTTTATGTTAATCAATGCCCGTGGTCCACAAACCACTGAAACTAGTTATCTTAAGTTTCAATCAATTATGACAATATGATTCCCATATTTTGGAAGAAACAGCTTTCATTTAAAATGACTTTCTCTATCAGAAATTGGAAACTAAAACATCTCTGGATATTTGGGTATTGAGATATTTGTACTGTCAGCCCCTAGACTTTGCCTCTTAGTTTCACCCCAACCTTAGATGGCGGAGTGGAGGTGACCTCCTGGATTCGTGCTCCTGGAGAGGAAGGCATGGATCTCGGTCTGCCACAATGCTGGAGGATTGCTCCCCCACAAGAACAGCGGTGTGAATCCACAGTGAATCAGCGTGAGACACAAAAAGCAAGAAAAGACTGAGGTGAACGGGAAATAAGGTCATCCCAACCTTGGCAATTTCAGTAGGGCTTTCACTATGAAGAAGCTGAGCACAGCCTTGTTGTCAGAATACTCTAGATTCTCACAGTGTATAAACTGAGACAAATCATGAAAACTTTCTTAACTCCTGTTCACTCATCTATCAAAAGGGCATAATAATAGCATTGTACCTCATATGGGAATGTTAAGGACTAAATGAGATAATGGAAGCAACGTGCTTAGTGCAGTGCCTGGCACACAACAGGTAAAGAGTATGTTTTCAATGGCTGCCCTCCACACAAATTTCCTGGCCTTGAGAGTTCCCTGCTGTTCTCTGTTGTGCTGCTTCATCTTCAGCAGAAGGTGATGGGGCCCTGGGGCAGGAGGGATAGTATAGATGACAAAAAGTAGAAGAAAGATAGGGTGAATTTAGGGTTTATGAAAATACCAAATGTGCAGCACCGTAAAGGGGCATCAACAAAACTATTTCATAGGTTTGTACATTATGCAACAATTTCCTTTCATTGAAGGTTCACACAATTTCATGTGGCACACCAAGGTCTGCCGTTTCATTACACACTATCCTGGTAATTTTGGCACTTCTCTATGTTTTGTTTACCCTAATAAAGTTAAAAGCCATTTGAAATAAGGATCCTAGTATCTTTGACTTCTTTTATAATTTGTACCTTTGCTATGTACTATAGTATAGAACACTTATGTTCATTTTCTTATTGGTTAACTAATAAATAAGATATGATTGTGCTGTGACTCTGTGAACTATGAAGTGTTAGGTAAAATTTTGTGGGGAGAGGGCAGACAGAAAAATATGACATGGAAAATGGTAAATTAAATGAAAGATGTATAATTATAGATGTAGAATAACACTGATGTTCTTATCCTCTTTTTTCATCATTTCAGCCTAGTTTGGGGTTGTTCTTTCAATATTTTCATAGTGTCATAATTCTACCTAAATTAAAACATCAAGAAACAATTGGACATAGAATTTTTACGAACATACTGAGTTAAAAAGAATAACAATTATATTTTCAAGGGCTTGATCACAGCTAAGACAAACATTGAAATCTATTGTCATTTAAGGAAATATTTATGGTTTCTGCATCTATTATATTACACTGCGTTCACAGTGTAAACTAGCTCTTAGTGATGCAAGTATGTTGTAACGTTCAAAAATTCTATGTTCTTTTGTTGTGACTGTGTGATTGAGAGAATTTACAAATGATATTTACTCCTTATCATATAAAATTCTTCTATTTTGATATTGTCTCTCATTAATCACAAAGAAGGGAAAAATAAGTGTTTATATAGTACAGCTGAAGTTTGAAATGTCAGTTTTGTTTCAGTTAAACAGTTTCTTTTATAAAGATTCTTTAGTTCACCTTTAGTGACTTCTTGTCCCTTAGCAGAGTGCCAGTGTCACGCTATTTCCACATGTCCTCAGGCAAAGAGGACACAGTTCAGCCCCCATGCCAGTGGGTCACTGGTTTGGGAGAAAAGTCAACATATATTAGGTGAACTCTGCACCCCGGCTCTGCCCTGGACAGCTGAATGAACCAAGCATGGTCTCTTTCTGGGAAGCAGTAGAGGAGATGGAAGGGGAATCAGACTTGTAAATGTCTGACTGACCTACTACTTACTTATTTTGATAATCATGCATAAAATATTTATTAATTAGAGAAATGAGATCATTATAAAAAAGATTTAGAAATAAAAAGCATTCCCTTTAAAATCTTACTGATTGTAAAAGTAATTTAATACGGGGTTTTAGGGTTAAATGCATTTTTCCTGTCACTGTTATCCAACCTATTTCATTAAAATACCACTTTACTTCATAGTTAATAAGTTATAGTTATTTCTTTAACTAATATAAAATATTTTATTAAACATTGTCATAAATTGATAATTAGAAAAATTATAATATCTGACCTTTACTAAGTACTTTATATCATTGTGTTAAGCACTTTATAGCATTTGTTTTACTTATTTACATATAAAATTATAACAACTAAATATGATGAAAAGCAGGGCAGAAAATACTGTGAACAGTCAGCAGAGAAGTCTTTAGAGAATTTTACATGGAGAAAAGAAGCAACAGGAGAGAAAGTGATTTTGGGGGGACTATCCCTAAAGAAGAAAACCAATAGTAACCTCCAATATAGTAAATGTATCCCCCTACCTCTCAAGGGTCTGGAGAAGTGGGGTACTGTGTGTGGCTTTACTGGAGAGTGACTTCTTGCTCCCAGGAAGGTGAGGGTTAGAATGGGCTGCTTTGATAACGGCTCAAGTAATGTATGGAAGAATGAAGGCCCATCATAAAGGACAAATAATTGTTGGACCATAGGTAGAGCTGAGATGGTTTTTCCAGTTGTCTCTAAGACTTTGCATACCCAGAGAGTATGGGTAAACCTAAGAAACTGAACAAAAACAAGTGCCTACCAAGTCCCTCCTGCTATCCCAGAAAAGGGAATAAATGTCAATGGTTGCAGATGAGGTGAGTACACTTTTCAGGCTAAGGTCACTCAGGAATCTTCAGTATTTGTATACATTCTACACGTTTAATGTTTAATATGTACAAGCAATCTATATTTTGTCAACTAAATTTCTTAATATTGTATCATTATAAGAGTACTTGCAACATATTTTAGATAGTCTCGTGAGTGCTGAGAAAAGTATATCTCCAGAAAGATACCATAAAACAAATTATGAGACAGATTCATGAAAAATTGCCCAGGTTAAGATGCTATGCATGTAATATAAACATATTTTTAGATGACACTTGCATATAATCTACTTCTAGATAATCCAACTGATGACACAAGTTTACAAAGAAATTTCCACGGAATCTATGAAAAACTCCTAAAATAAGTGAGTATGGTAAGGTCACAGGACACAAGTTTAACATACAAAAAACAATTGTGTTTCTACATAAGAGCAATGAACACATATACACTTAAATTAGAAACGTAATATGATTCACAATCACTTAAAAATGAAATACTTAGATGTAAGTCTAACAAAACATGTATAGGACATTAACAACTGTAAAACACTGATGAAAGCCATAAAAAATATTCTAAATAAATGAAGAAAAATGCCATGTCCATGGATTGGAAGACTTAATATAATCCAACTGCCCATCAATAGATGAGTGGATTAACATGTGGTATATGTGTACCATGGAGTTCTACTCAGCCACAAAAACAATGGTGATCTAGCACCTCTTGTATTGTCCTGGATAGAGCTGGAACCCATTCTACTAAGTGAAATATCACAAGAATGGAAAAACAAGCACCATATGTACTCACCATCAAATTGGTATTAACTGATCAACACTTATGTGCACATATAGTAGTAACATTCATCAGGTGTTGGGCAGATGGGAGGAGGGAGGAGTGGTGCACACCGTCTGGGGGATGAACATGCTTGAAGTTCTGACTCTGGTGAAGCAAAGGCAATATATGTAACCTAAACGTTTGTACCCCCATAATATTATGAAATTAAAAAAAAGGAAAAAATTCTGATTAGAAAATGGGCAGAATATATGAAGATTTCACCAAAGAGAATATGTGGCTAGCAAATAAGCAAATGAAAATGTGATCAATACCACTAGCCATTAGGGAAATGAAGATTAATACCATAAGATTATCTCATTATACACTTATTAAAACAGCTAAAATAAGAGTAACAATACCAAATATTGGTAAGGATATGGAGAAACGGGATCTCTCACACGTTCCTGTGGGAATGTAAAATGCTACAGACACTCTGGAAAGTAGTTTGGCAGTTTTCAAAAGAGTAAACATACACTTACCATAAGACTCAGCAATAGTACTCCTAGGCTTTTTTTCAAGAGAAATCAAATATTATCTCCACATAAAAATCTGTACACAAATCTTCCTTGAAGATTTATTTGTGTTAACCTCGAAATAGAAACAACTAAAATGTTCCTCTACAGGTAATTGGCTAAACGAACTGTGTTACATGGAATACTACTCAGCAATTAAAAAGTACAAACTATTCATAAATTCAATAGCTTGGATGAATCTCCAGAAAATTATGCTGAGTTTAAAATGTCAGTACCAAAATGTTACATGTTATCTGATTTCATTTATGTAACATTCTTTAAATGACAGAATTTTAAAGATGGATAACTGATTAATTGCTTGGGATTAGGGACAGTAGGGGTGGGGAAGGTGGATGTGACCATAAAGGAAAATCTTTGCGGTGACGGAATAGCTCTGTATCTTGATTGTGTTGGTGGTTACACAAACCTACACGTGTAACAAAATGACGCAAAAGTAGATACACACATTGTATCATCGTCTGATTTTAATGTTGTATGACAGTTATGTAAGATATAATCATTTGGAGGAATTGGGTGATGGATACTTTGAGTTTGACTATATTATAATTTTTCTAACTTCCTGATTAAGCTGTTAGAAATGGAACTGTAACTATTAACATAACAATTGCTTTCATCAAATTGCTTATAAGATCAATGTCAATGGTTGAAGGCAGTTTCTTTTATTTTTTTCTTAATATAGAGTTAAAGTTTGTTAAATTATAATATTAATTACAGCAGCAGTCACTGAAAGTTTAAATTGTCACATATGACAAGATTTCCTTATTTTTATGGCTGAATTCTATTTCATTTTATGTATATACCACATTTTCTTTGTCCCTTCTTCCATCAGTGGACTTTTAGGATGTCATACAACATGGATGAACCGTGAAGACATTATGCTGAGTGAAATAAGCCAGTCACAGAGGCACAAATACTGCATGATTTCACTTATATGAGGAATCTAACCTAGTCAAACATAGAAGCAGAAAGTAGAATGGTGGTTGCCAGGATGTGGGGAGAGGAGAAAATGGGGAGTTATTGTTTAACAAATACAGAGCTTCAGTTGTGAAAGATGAAAAAGGTTCTAGAGACCTCTGTACAACACTGCACTTATAGATAACAATACTGTACTGTACACTTAAAAATTTGTGAAGAGGGTAGATCTTATAGTATGTGTTTTTTTAATACAACAAATAAAGTTAAATTGTCACAGAAAGTATTTTTCCACAACAGTGCTACTCAAGTTGTGATGCACAAATTGTGCTAACTATAAACTCTCTGTTATAGGTTTGTGTCAAGATAAAGAGATTGGCCACAATCAACCCTGGCACTAAGCATTCTGTTTCAGACACCTGACAGCTTCTTAGCAGCAAGACCTTTTTGATAAAGAAAGCAGTGCATTGAATTATTAATACAATTTAGATCAAGTTTCTTACCTCTTAGTGTATGGGTAACAAAGTTTGGGAACTGGCTACTTTGAGTAGGATGATTATTTTTATTCTTTGAGAGTCATTTCAAGAATAGATGATCAAATACAGAAATTCCAACCAGAAAGGCAGAATGACTTCCTCATCCTTGTGCACATGTGTGCACACACACACATGCACACACACGACCCCAGGAAGCTCTGCCTTCTAGTGGGTACTTTGATTGCTGAGATTACGGACAGTAATGGCATCTTCAAAGGAGTTCAAAGAGAAATTTCAATATCAAGAGGTTAGTGTTGTTTTGTTTTGTTTTGTTTGATACCCAGAAAAAAATATTGTCAAATTTGTTTGCTGACATCAAAGAAACAGCCCATTATTATCCATTTCCAGTGTTCTGTTCTGTGAAAACTATGGCCAAGCCTGGTCTTACCATTCAATGACCAAGTTAATGCACTAACGAATAACCCAATGTGGCTTAGAAATTGAATATATTTTTTTGAAAAGTGTTTTGATTGACAGGTAATACAGCCGTATATATTTAAGTCACTGGAAAAGGAGTCACTTGGGGTAATTAACTCTTTCCAAATTTGTGAAATAATATCTCGTGACACCATCAAATATTCCAAGTTGAAAGGACAAGCCATGGTATTTTTGCAACTCAGGTCTTCTCTTTATATGGCCTGAGGCAACTATAGGAATGCCTCATAGTATATGTTCAATATTGAACATATTGTTGAATTGAGATAGCTTGGTGTTAAGGAAAGAGCACTGGCCTGGGAACATGAATATTGGGATCTAGGCCTAGATCTAATAGAACTCATGTTATGACCTGAGTAAATCATTAGTTGACTTTACACTTTGATTTCCTTTCACATGAAATTCAGGGTGGGAGAAAGACCACAACAAATTATCTTTAAAAGGCTTCTACTTATCTTGCTGTGTAACCCCATAAATACCATTAATGTATTTCCAAACTCTTACAATAACTTTCTTTTTTTTTTTGAGACAGAGTCTAGCTCTGCTGCCCGGGCTAGAGTGAGTGCCGTGGCGTCAGCCTAGCTCACAGCAACCTCAAACTCCTGGGCTCAAGCAATCCTCCTGCCTCAGCCTTCCGAGTAGCTGGGACTACAGGCATGCGCCACCATGCCCAGCTAATTTTTTGTGTGTATATATATATATATATATATATATATATTTTAGTTGGCCAGATAAATTTCTTTCTATTTTTAGTAGAGACGGGGGTCTCGCTCTTGCTCAGGCTGGTCTTGAACTCCTAAGCTCAAACGATCCACCCGCCTCGGCCTCCCAGAGTGCTAGGTACAATAACTTTCTGACTGATCTCTAGTCAAGAAATTTCAGATTTACAAATTTCACGTCTACTAATTGCTCCAGGTAAACCTACTGAAAAGGTTTATTTGATCATTTCACTTACTATTATTAAAACTAAATATGAAAATACACAAATAAAAGCTTTCTACCACCCACTGAATAAAACTCAAAACCCAGACTTTCAGTTTGGCTTTACAAAGTCCCCATGAGCCATCAGCAGTTATTCTCAATTTTTTCCTCTATTCTGCTGTGAAATCAGTATTTATTCTAGCTCAGCAACACCCTGCCCTTCACCATGCATGGCTAAGCTCTGCCTCTGTGTTTTTGGCTTGTAATATTCCTACCACCTGGAAGGACTCTCCTTTTCTTTTTTTCCCCTTATTTTCCTGCCAAGAATATCTCACATTTATTTAATGCTCACTAATACCAGCACATACACCAAAAGTTTTACAGCATTTTCTCATTTTGATTCTCAGAACAACCATCTCAAACAGAGACCCTTACCAGGCTCATTTTACTAATAAGAAAATTCAGACACAGAGAGGTAACATGTTCCAAGTTCAGACAGACAGTACAGTAGCAAAATGGGGAATAAGATAAAAATTCATTTTATAGGTGGAATGAAGGCCTAGACTTCTCAACAAGAGACCCTAGAAAAATCATTATGTAGGGTGGTTTCTAAGATAATAATACTTTAAAAATAATATGTTTTTAAAATAATATTCTCTGTTCTGCTTCATTTTACTTTTTCATAATTCAACATCCGCAGGATCTTAAGATTGGCAGAAAAATGTATAATGAAATTAAGGCAACATTTTAATATGATTATTTCATATTACTTTTTGTTGTAATAAAAATAGTAAAGACAATTTTTAAAAAACTAAAAAGAATTTTACTAGAACATTGATTTCCTTAAAAACAGTATAGAAATCTTGATATTTTAAACATGAAGCATAACATCGTAAGTTTAATTGAATATACATCTTCCAATCCCAACACCAGGCCTACCTAATTGGAGGGTGAGTTTGATAATATTAAAGCTTTTCCATATATATATATATATACACACACACACATATATATATATATATATAGATAGATATATTATTATAGTTTCAGCATTCAATCAGTTGACTAGGGAAGGCTTTCAAAAGATTTAAGAGGCCTTTGTTTGTTGAACAAGTGCTTTATATTCACTATTGGGGAATAAGTTAAACCTGCTGTGTCAATTAGCTTAATTGATGAGAACTTCAATTGGTCCTGTGGTGTGTTAATTTCCTGAGGCAAACCCATTGAGAGAATTACTTAGAGAAACTTTCACAGGTGGGAAAGCTTTCAAATGCACTTGACTTAATCTGAGATCCAGTTACAATACTTTCACACATTAAATGCCTCAACTCATCCTGACTTCAATACCTTTAATGTCAAGACAATCTTTGGTTCTCTCTTCCTGTATTTCCTTCATCTTCCTTCCACTTAGACAAGAAGGACAAATCTTTGTCCTTGATTGCTCCAAGAGGTAAAATTAAGAACAGTGCTTAAAAATTACTATTTATTGTAAGGAAGAACGTTCTCAAAGTTGTCTCAAGATGATAGCATATGTAGTTTGGAGATGGGTT
This sequence comes from Varecia variegata, assembly GCA_028533085.1. NCBI lineage: Eukaryota > Metazoa > Chordata > Mammalia > Primates > Lemuridae > Varecia > Varecia variegata. Next base: position 52,652,014 of record CM052441.1, read on the forward strand.
ATGAATATGCCTATGTGTATTTTAGGGTGGGTGCATTCACACACCTGTATAAATCCTTAACATATGTAATAATGTTATCCTAGCAGACTTATGAATTACATGTTCCCATCTTACAAATGCAACAAACCATGCTCATAGAGGTTAAATATCTATCCAACGTTGTCTAGCAGACCCAGGATTTAAATCAAATTTCAAAAACTGTGCTATTTTTTTTACATTACACTGTCCCATTAAAGACAAACTGGACAGCAGCTTTGGGGCATATACTAAAAGAATTAAACATTTGTTGGAAGGTGGGGGAGGGGTTGAATTAAGGTCTTGAACATGTCTTAGAGTGACTTGAGGGTCCAGTCTCTTCCCAAAGTGTCTGAAAATTAATGAGATCTACAAATATTTGTAGGGATTCTCTCTCTCTTTCTCTCTCTCTCTCTCTCTCTTTTTCTCAGCATGCTAGTGGCCTAATTCCATCTAGGTTTTGCAGCTTATGGACATGTCTCCTCCCAGTAACCTTTACCTTCTACACAAGGTGCTGGTAGCTGGTCTAACTCCTCACATTAGCCTCTTTGTTCATTGATGTTCACTCCCACAGGACTTTTCCATTAATTTTACTTCCACAACCCACCTCCTAATTATCCTTTGAACTTTTCATCTCTTAAATGCTTGAAAATCTATGACTCTCAAATCTCTACCTTCAGCATGGCCTTTTGAGATGTCTATGTTCTGAATGGACCCCATTACCTGGATTTTATACAGCTCTACCAAACTAAAATGCCACAATATCAACAAATTGGATAACCTAGAAGAAATTGATGACTTCTTAGAAACATACAACTTACCAAGACTAAATCAAAAAGACATAGTCTACACAGAGCAATAACTTTTAATGATTAAATAAATAATTAAAAAAAATCCCCCATCAAAGAAAATCCCAGGACCAGATGGCTTAACAGTGGAATTCTACCAAACATTTAAAGAAGAACTAATACCAATCCTTTTCAAACTCTTCCAAAAAATTAAAGAAGAAGGAATACTTCCAAATTACAAGACAAGCATTACCCTGATATAAAAGGCAGAGACATTACAAGAAAAGAAAATTAAAGGCCAATATTCCTGATGAACATAGATGTAAAAATCTTCAACAAAATACTAGCAAACCAAATTCAACAATATATTAAAAGGATATTTCACCATGATCAAGTAGTAGTATTATTTTAGGGATGCAAGGATGATTCAACATATGCAAATCAGTAAATGTGATGCACCATATTAACAGAATGAAGGACAAAAACCATATGACCATTTCAATAGAAGCAGAAAAAGCATTTAACAAAATTCAACATTCTTTTATGATAAAAATTCTCAAAAAAGTTAGGCATAGAAAAAACATACATCCATATAATAAAGGCCATGTACTAATATCATACTAATAGTCAAAAGTTGCAAGTTGTTTCTCTAAGATTAGGAACAAAAAAAGGATGTCCACTCTCACCACTTCTATTCAAAATAGTACTGGAAGTTCTAGCCAGAGCAATTAGACAATAAAAATAAATAAAAGGCATCCAAAAAGGAAAAGAAGAAGTAAAATTGTCTCTGTTTCCAGATGACAGGATCTTGTATGAAGAAAAATACTGTTAGAACTTATAAATTCAGTAAAGCAGCAGAGTACAAAATCAACACACAAAAATCAGTAGCATTTTTTACATTAACAACAATCTATCAGAAAAAAATAAGAAACCAATCCCATTTACAAGAATATACATACACAAAAATACTTAGAAGTAAATTTAACCAAGGAGGTGAAAGATCCATATACTGAAAACTATAAAATACTGATGAAAGAAATTATAGATAACACAAATAAATGGAATGGTATCCTGTGTTAGTGGATTGGAACAGTTAATATTGTTAAAATTTCCATACTACCCAAAGTGATCTACAGAATCAATGCAATCTCTATTAACATTCCAATGTTATTTTTTACAGAAATAGAAAAAAAATTCTAAAATTTATATGGAACTTCAAAAGAGCCCAAATAGCCAAAGCAATTTTGAACAAAAAGAACAAAGCTGGAGGCATCACACTACCTGACTGCAAAATCTATTATGAAATGATTGTAATCAAAACAGCACAGTACTGACATAAAAACAGACATTTCAACTCATGGAACAGGATAGAGAGCTCAGAAATAAACCTACACATTTTTGGTCAATTTATCTTCAACAAAGGTGCCAAGAACACACATTAGAGAAAGGACAGTCTCTTGAATGCTGTGAGGAAAACTGGATATCCACAGCAGAAGAATGAAACTGGACTCTTATCTTATACCATATGCAAAAATCAACTCAAAATGATATACAGACTTAAATGTAAGACCTGAGCCTCTAAAACTACTTAAAGAAAACATAGGGAAAATTTTCCACCACACTGATCTGGGCAAACATTTCTTGGACATGACTCTAAAAGCACAGGCAACAAAAGCAAAAATAAACAAATAGGATTGCATCAAACTCAAAAGCTTCTACACAGCAAAGATAACAATTAATAGAATGAAAAGATAGGCTACAAATTGGAAGAAAATACTTGCAAACCATACATCTAATAAGCACCTAATATCAAAAACATGTTTAAAAAAACCCTTTAAACTCAATAGCAGGAAAACAATGCAATCCAAAAATAGGCAAATGATATAAATAGAAACTTCTTAAAACAATACAAATGACCAATAAATATATTAAAAAATGGTCATCATCATTAATCATCAAGGAAATGCAAACTAAAACCACAGTGAGATATCACCTCATACCTGTTAGAATGGCTATTACCAAAAAGACAAGAGATAACAAGTGTTGGCAAGAGTATGTAGAGAAAGGACTCCTTGTATACTGTTGGGAATATAAATTAATACAGTCGTTATGGAAAACAATGTAGAGGTTCCTCATTAAACTGAAAACAGATTTATCATATGACCCAGCAATCCTACTTCTGGGTTTATATCCTAAGGAATTGAGATCAGTATGCCAAAGAAATAATCTGCATTCCCACTATCATTGCAGCATTATTCACAATAGCTCAAGATATGGAAACAAACTAAGTGTCCATTATCAGATGAATGGATAAAGAATATATGGTATATATACAAAATTGAATACCATTCAGTCTTTAAAAAGGAGGAAATCCTGTCAATCCTGTCATTTGTGACAACATGGTTGAACCTGCAGGATATTTGCTAAATAAAATAAGCCAGGCACAAAAGGACAAATACTGCACAACCCTCTTTATATGTGGAATGTAAAAAAGTTGAACTCATAATAGTAGAGAGTAGAATGATGGTTACCAGAGGCTGGGGGAGGGGAGTATATGGGGAGTAGATGGGAGGATATGATCATAGGCAGTAAAGTTTCAATTAGGCAGAAGGAACAAGTTTTACTGGTCTACTAACATAACAGTGATTATAATAAATAATAATTTGTTGTATATTTCAAAATTGCTAAAAGTATAGATTTTGAATGTTTTCACCAGAAAAAAATGATAAATATGTGAGAATGTACTAATATTTGCTAACTAGCCTGATTTAATAACTCTACATGGTAAGCATATATCAAAAAATCACACTGTCCCCCCTAAAGATACACAATTATTATTTGCCAATTAAAAATAAATTTTTTTTTCTTTTTTTTGTTTATTTATTATAGCTTATTATGGGGGTACAACAGTTCTGGTCAAATATATTGCCCATGCCCCCTCCCAACCCCCCGAGTCTGAGCTTCAAGGGTGTCCATTCCCCCGACAGTGCACATGGCACTTATCATGTAGGTATACACCCATCCCCTCCCCCACCCCCAACACCCCGAGTCAGATCTTCAAGCATGTCCATTCCCCTGACAGTGCAAAAAAAAAAATAAAATTTTTTAAATTAAAAAATAAAGTGCCCCAAATCACATCATAATTTTTATATTTTCATCTATCACCCCTTTGATTCTCCAAAACCATAGGCCCAACTAGAGCTTTTGAATTCGCCCTTATCTCCTACTCTTTAGTCAACTATAGAGCCAGCTGGCCACAGTTAGGTTAAGTTAATGGAACTTTACCTCCTAAATATCTTTTGCCTCATCAACCTTTTATTTTTTTTTTTCCTCTCTTTGAATAGATTCTCTTATTCTCTGGCCTGGTCTAGAGTAGTCACCTTCTTTAAGAGTTACTATTATAAAGTAGATCTGATAATGTTTCTGCCAAGCTAAATAAATATAAAATAAAAAAGTATATTTTATGTAATATCATTAGACTCTATGAAATAGTAGATCAGGGACAATTATTACTTTCTCAAGATGTGAAAATTAAATCTGAAAATATACCAGTGTCTTGCCGAAGGCCACACAGTTAGTAAATTGCAGAACTGAGTATCAATCCTTTCTTACCACAACCTCTTTCTATTATCCCAGCCTAGGTCCACCAAAGATTTCTCTACATATATTCCTTTGAAATGTGGTTCACCCTCAAAATTTTTTTTTGAGAGTTATGATTTTTTTTTTATTTCCTGAAGGCTGAGTATGAAAAAGGAATATAGGAAGGGGTCGAGAACACGGTCAGCATAACAAACAGTTTAATCCACTCCAAATTCTGGAGAAGATGGCGCCACACTGAGCAACCTCCAAATTTTAGCTTCTTTTACTCCCACACATTTTGTTAATGCTGGTTTTACAAAACTATGTGTTGTTTTCCTCAATGAGCAGATCTTCATAAATTCACACATGCTCCAATTGTCATTACAGATGTAAACAGTATTGAGACTTCTCCTCCATAGAACTTGAAGTCTCTGTAATTTGTGTGGTTACATAGTGTAAGAAGGTCTATTCCCACATAATCTCTTGTCCTTTAGAAACTTGATTCCTTTAGATTCTGTACATTACCTTCTCTGATCTCAGCACCTATCCCTCCTCATCTTCTGAAATCTTTTCATTGGACTCTCTGAAATTCCATGTCAATTATCAAGAGAAACCTTTATATTGCCACCTTTTTCAGCAAACACCTTTCCACCTTTTTGCTCTAAATGAAACCCAGATTTCTACCATGACTCTGTTTCTACATGATCTTATCAAATGCTGGTGGGTTTTTATCTACATACTTTCTACCACACAGTGTAGAGGTGAATTTGTTTCCTCTTTGCTCCTTATTGTTACTTTGAGATATTTCTCTTTCCCTCCTCTCTAATCTGAATCTTATGTTCTCATGTCACTCATATACCACCACTTCTCCTTGCTGCAGACATATACCACTTCCTAGGGTCACTATTCCTCCTTCTTTGATATTAGGGCTGGGTTCACTATTATTCTGTCCAACACCACTCCCATCAATTCTTTGAGATTTCACTATCCATAAAAATGCTTCCAATATTTAAATCTCTCAGAAAATTGATCTCCTATACTCTATTATAGCCATACATCCTTATGATTGTACCCCAGTGCTTGTTGTAACCAATGACTACCATTATCTTCCTCCATAATTTCAGCATCATACCTCCTACTTCCTCTCTTTCTGGCTCACTCCCTCTAGTACTCCAAATCCAACGATCCTTCAAAAATCAGGACATATCTGATTCTATGGCTTGGCAATGTTCTTTAGCCCCCTAAGATACTCACTTCCTCCTTAATCATATTAAATTCCATAGTCCATTATTATAAAAATTGTTTTCCCTTTCATACATACTCAGCCTCCTTGCCCTCTGCTTGCAGCCACACAAATGAACATGTCTGGGAAAAGTATAAAATCATGCTGAATAGCCACACTTTATAATCATGATCATTAACCTCAAACGGTTCCTTAATGCTTCCAGTAATCATATTTTATTTTGCTACTGCAGTTCATGCTTCCATTCAACTAAAATGCTGCTTCTTAGTTGCTCTTTTCTTAAAGTTCCAAAATCTCTTCCTTCATCCTCATTCTCAGCTGATAATTTCCTTGCTATTTTAGGGGCTAGCTACATAATTTTTAAGACTAGGAGTAGAAAGAAAATGGAGGGCCTCTTGTTTAAAAAGCAGAAAAAATTACCGCCAAAGGCACTCAAATATAAAGCTTTTTCCTTTTACAGTCTCTCCCTCTCAAAATATCATGTCATTTTTAAATTTAGTACTTAATGTTATTCTAAGTAAAGAGAAATACAAAATTTAAGTTACTAGCATGGATTCTACCATTCATTTTTATATTGTGGAATGCTAGTTTTAAGTGTAAATATAAAACATTTAACCCATATACATAGTAACCAAAATCACACAATTCATATTTTGTAGCACATACATGCATATGTATTTTGTTCTTACCAAAATAGTAGCAATGCTGCACAAAACTAACTCAACTGTTTCTTTTTTACTTCTTGATGTGTGTACATTCTACTTAAACTCTGCCCTCGGCTTACCATGAGTAAGGAAGGACTGAAAGGAAATGGAACTGTGTAGGTTGCCCTGTCTTTCCCCTAATTTTTATGTCATCATTTTCACTGTAAATAATCAGCTGAGACAGGAAAGTCACATGAATAAGAAAAGATATAGTAGGGTTTCTTGATCATGTGTGATTCCTGGAACGTTATTGACTTTTTTCTGAGTTGGAAGCAAGTTCTTGTTTGTACAAACCCTAAGTGTGGCTTCTTGGGCTTTCTGAGTCATAGATTCGCTCCCCTTGCCATTGCTTTGGGTCTTGCTGAACTCCCGTGCATCGTGGGTCCACTGGAATTCTGCGTTCAAGGGCATCACAAATGCTGTATGTGAAGGAGGAGGCAAGGTACAGTGAATACATATATTGCACAGTGAATACATCTCCTCTGCTGACACTCTCATATCCTTGTCTCATCAGATTTTGTAAAACAAGTTCAAAGATAAAATTGTTAAGGATTTCATAACATTGATAGTGGTGAATTAAAATAAGTAGGAGGCCTTTCTGAGCATGGGGCCCTGTGTAATTGCATGATTTGAACACCCATGAAGCTGTCCCTGTCCTATTTCATGAAAAATATAAATAATCAGAAGAGAACTTTCATAATCTCCTACCACCACACCATCACTCCAACCTGCCACCATACTCCCCAACTTCCTTCCTATTTTGATGAACAGTCTATACTATTCTGTAAGTTTTAGCCTTTCACATTTATATGGAACCTCTCCCCTTCCAACTACTGAAGATATTATATTTCTCTCTTCTCTCTCCTACATCCTCTTTGCTAGATCATTCTTATTAGCAAATAAACATATTGTTATTTCTTTTACATTAAAAAAAACCTTCTTTTGACATTGGCACTCAGTCAGGTTATCATGCCATTTATCTTCCTATCTTTAAAACAAAACTCCTTGAAAGAACAGTTTATTCTTGCTGAGTCCAGTATCTCTCCTCCCTTTCTCCTTGAATTCACTCCAATTAGGAACAACAATCCAAGCCACCTGTGATTGCTAGTGGCATTATTTCACTAATATCTGTGGTCAGGTTATGGTCAAATTCTCATCTTATTTTATCTATTGCAGCATTTGACAAAATTGATCTCTGTTTAATCTTTGAAATCCTCTATTTACCTGGCTTCTTTGGTAGTTAAGTTTCTGTGTCAACTTGGCTAGGCCATGGCACCCAGATATTCGGTTGAACACCAGACTGGACGTTACTGTAAAAAAAAAAATTGTTTAGATGAGACCAACATTTAAAACAGGAGACCTTGAGTAAAACAGATTACTTTCTATAATGTAGGTGGGCCTCATCCAATCAGTTGAAGGCTTAAGCGAGAAGAAAAAAACAAAAACAACGAAGGTCCTTGAAGAAGAAGAAATTCTGCCTCTAGCCTGTCATTGAACTTGAACTGCGACATCAACTCTTCTCTGGTTCTACAACCTGCCGACCCACCATGCAGATTTTTGACTTGTCAGCCTCTACAACTGTATGAGTCAATTTCTTAAAATCAATTCTCTCTCTCTCTCTCTCTCTCACATACACACCCTATTGGTTGTGGTTCTGTAGAGAACCCTGAGTAATACAGCTTCCAAGACTGTAGTCAACCACCTATTTTTGCTGTTACCACTTAAGTACTCCAAATGAGTCTCTTTTGCAATTTCTTCCCCATTTCCCCAATGCCTAAATTCTGGAGTACTGAAGGGTTTGCCTTCAATTGCCTTACTATTTATATTTACTCTCTTGGTGATTTCATCCAAACATATGGCTTAAATACCATCTAAATGCTGATAACTCTCAGATTTTTTTCTCTAGCACAAAAGGCTCCACTGAACCTCAGATTCATAAAGTCTGCTTATTTTGCATTCCTCCTTGGATGTCCAGTGGGTACCTCAAATTTAACATGTCTGAGAATAAGCTCCTAACATGTAACCTCCCCTCAAAAAATCACTCCATTTCTCTTTTTGACTTTCCCAACCTAGTAAATGAGAGCTCCATTACTTTAGTTGCTCAGCCAAATATTTTGGAGTTATCTTTAACTCCTCTCTTCCTTTAATACTTCACATTAAATCAGCAAATATTGTTGGATGTATTTTCAAAATACGTCTGGCTTCTAATCATTTCTTAATATGTTCACTTCAATCTCTTCTGGCCCATGCCACCATCCTCCTGCTACTTGATTATTGTAGGAACTTACTAATTGGTGTTCCCTTTCCTGTCTTCATCTTCTACCCACTACCTCCTGTCCTCCTTCCTATCAATTTCAATTCAACAGCAAGAGGTATCCTGTTGGTATTAAATCAGATCATATCATTTTTCTGCTCTAAATGCTCCTCTCTTACGCAGAGTCAACTTCAAAGTCTTTATAAGGCCCTGTGTCATATGAGATCCTGTGACCTCTATGACTTCATTCACCTTGGTTATTTTGTTCCTGTTTTCTTCAAACACATGAGTTGTATTGTCTCTTCAAGGACTTTGTGCTCACTGTTCTTTTGTGAAGGTTGTAAGATTTGTGTCTAGATTCTTTTGTTTGCATGTGGCTATCCAGTTTTCCAGCACCATTTGTTGAAAACAGTATACTTTCTGCATTGTATTGCCTTTGCTCTCTTTGCTCCTTTGTCAAAAATTAATTGAATATATTTATGTGGGTCTATTTCTGGGCTCTCTTTTCTGTGCATTGATCTATTTGTCTAATCTTTCACCAATACCACATTGATTAATAGTAAGTCTCGATGACCATGTTTCCTTTAATGCTTTACTTCTCCTGTTTGCCTTCCCATCTGCTGAAACACTACGCACATTCAGGACATGACTGACATGCTACTCAGGGTCCAGCTGCCCCACCCGACAAGGCGAGTTAGACTCTCTGCCTCTGTATTTCCACAAGGAAATATGCATTTATTTCTATTATGCTGCAGAACTGCTCCCAATGTATTTAGTTATTTTTAATTTATGTCTATAGCTCCCTTTCAAAATAAAAAACAAATCTTATTCATTTTTATATTCCAAACACCTAAAACACTGTCTGATGCACAGTAGAGGCCATGATACACGTCTCTAGTCAAGAGGGACCATGAAGATGGGAAGACCACCAGGAAATGAAAGGGTGTTTCTTATGTCTGCCCTTGTTCAGGGTGAGTGGTATCAATAGGAGTTATAGGAATTTGTGGGGAAATCTGGGAGATGAGGAAAGTACTGTAAGTTCCTTAGAGTGAAGTGACCATGTAATTTATCACTGAAACTGGGAAGCTTTGAAAGTGAACGGGGATGCAATTTACAATTAAGCTGGGACAACAGGTGTAAACTGAGACTTTTCCTGGCACATGTGGGCTTATGTATCATGATCCCTCTTACAGCAGAGGAAGAGGTATTGGGGATGATATTTGTAGGTAGACACTTGGGAAGCAAGCTGAAAAAGCATGTGATCTTTATTTGAAGTAATTTTAAATGCTTTACAAAATGTGTATAATATTAACATAAGCATATATTTAAAAGATTTTGTCCGGTTTTGGATCAATATTCCAGACCATTAAAATGATAGTAGCAGAATCAAAAATGAAAGTAACACGGGCTAACAGTACATGAGGGCTTTTAATACATTTCTAGAAAATAGAGACAAATAAAGAGTGTTAACAGGAAAGAAGGACAGAGAAAAGTCTCTGTCCAGAGTGAGTACTGCAGCAGGAAAATAAGGTAACCCAAACTCAGTGTTGTCATTATGATGAAGGGTTAACATATAAAGTATGGATGGGAAGAGGGATTGATTGAGTCTGTAAATTAAATTGACACTCTCTCCCTTACATCAAAATACAAAACAGAAAGCAGACTGAAGTTACTCTCATGGAAAAAATAAGCAACAGACATTCAAACATTAAAGAAGGTGCTCTTCTCTCAAGAATTTGTCACATTTATGTGGAAAGGGCTAAGGATTTTGGTATCTGTATCAGTGTTCAGGGTAAATCTCTTCTCATTTTAGCATTTGTAGACTGTGCACCTTGATGACCAGCTATCTGATCACTCACTCACAAAGTCTATCTCTCAACATTTCCCAATTCCTATTTACAAAGCTCATAATATGACCTCTCAGAAATTTTCATGATATCAAGCAAGACCCACATAAGCTATCTAAAAGAGCAAACCAATGCATTGTTTATTATTATTATTATTAAAAATTTTATTATAAATTTAATATATACAGCATGATGTATTGATATGCTTATCTTAATATGCATATACATAGTGAAGTGATTATTATAGTCAAGCAAACTATCATACCAGTTATCTCATATGGTTATCTTTATTTGGTGGTAAGAGAGTATATAAAATCAACCCTCTTGGCAAATTATCAGTATAGAATATAATATAATTAACTATAATCCTTATGTTATATGTTAGATCTCTGGACTTAGTCATTCTATATAACTCCAACTTTATACCTTTTTTACCTACACCATGAAATTATTTTTAAATATGAATGATTAGTCAAAGCTATCTGGCATTTGAGGAACAAAAATAACATAAAATGGAAAGTCCAAGTAAAGAAAACATTGATCATAGGCAAAACTGTTACTCAGGAACAGAAGAAAATATTTTAAAAGCTCTGAATTCAGTCATGTGAACACACAGTGACACAGTGGCTGCTTACAAGCCCAGAGAAGAGTCTTGAGGTTGGCACCCTGATCTTCCAGCCTCCAGAACTAGGAGAAAAAAAATGTCTGTTGTTTAAGCCAAAAAATAAAAATAAAAAAAGCTCTAATTTGCATAGTGGAATAACATATTTTAAACCATACTCTGATGTGTAGAGAAACTGTGACTTCTTTACCTTGTATACCCGAGATAATATTCTTCAAATGTTTCCCACTCACTGGGAAGGGAAAACCTTTGCTTGGTAATAAATAACTTAGAATTTGTCATGTCAATAGCCTTTTTTTAGTTCAAAACGATCACCTTAAAGTTCATGCTAAGTCTGTTTCAGTGGTACCTTTTCTCCTTTCTAGTCTCCAAGATAGTATCTGAGGAATTTGTAGGACAACAGAAGGAAGCCTGCACTTACTAACTAGTGAGATCTGCTCTATCTACTTTTCCTGAACTGTGAAGAGGGTGGCCCACCCATTTGGTCATGTCTCACTCACCCACTCCCTTCTGAAGTGGTGGTTCGTGAATTTGTGGTCTGGTCTAGCTTGGCTCAGTCCAGTTGTGTGGTCTCCTCTACTCATTTGGTTTTGGCAGTCTTTATAGATTTTCCCGATACCAATCATTAAATAGGTTCCCTTTTCACTTTTTGTTTTGAAATAATTTCAGACTTACAGAAAAGTCACAAAATTGCACAAAAGTCCTCATATATTTATACTCAGATTCCCCAGATGTTAATATTTTACCAATTTTCTTCATCATTTCCTCTGTGGGTGTCACTAATCTTTTTGAACTATTTTACTTTAAGTTACATACATTATGCCCCCTTTACCCAAAATGTTTTAGTGTGTATTTCTTAAAATTAAGGATATTCTCTCACATACCCATAAAATAATTAAATCAATTTATTAAGATTGATATAATACTATTATTTAATATAATGGCTGTATTAAAATTTCTTCAAATGTCCCTTAAATGTACTTTATAAAAAAAGAAAAAAAATCTGGTTCAGAATCAGAGATCACATTTACTGTTGAGTTTTTTAGTTTCCTTTAATATGGGGCAGCTCTTCAGTCCTTCCTTGTCTTTTGTGACATTGATATTTGAAAAGTACAGAGCATTTATTTCATAAAATGTCTCTCTGTTTGGGTTTGTCTGATGTTTCCACATGATTACACTCAGATTATGTATTTTTGATAGAAACATCTGGAATGACTACCTTCTGATTTACAGACTAAACTGTTTGCCCTACAGTAAGTGACTACAAAGTCACATTGTGCCTAGCAAGGAATATTTTTTGGCTTTCTAGTTAACACCACTGGCAACTTTTTCTGTTTCTTCACCAGGCACAAATGAACTCAGGAAACTTTCCGTACAATCTATAAATATTGTGAGTCTTGGTGGAGTGAAAATCAGTCTTTTCCACTGCCTAAGCATGTAAAACACCAAATTTTATCCTAAAATAGCCTTCCTCATATTTGGAAAATGGGGATAATGATTTTTTTGCTCTTAACTTTCTCTTCAATCTAACACTCTGCCTCAGAGAAAAACAAGAGAAGCATCCACAAGAAAGAATAAAATTTGATGATTTTTGAAAAAGAGAACATAAAAGAATTCTTAGAATTCAAAAACATTATGGCAGAATTCACAAAAAAAAAACAAAAAGGAGAGTTCAAAGGTAAAGTCCAAGAAATATTTCAGAAGACAGAACAAGACAGAGATATATAAAGTTAAAGGTAATATAAAGAACAAATCCAATTAATCAATAAATATCCCAAAGAGAGAACAGAAAATTCTATTACTTTCCAAAATAGTCATCAAGCATGAGGGCAACATAAAGACATTCTTAGGCATGAAAGAAATCAGTTAATTGCTTTCACACTATCTGAAGAAGTTACTTGAATATCTACAAGTTTTGTACTAGTGACATCCTTGGTAAATTGCCCAGTTTGTAATCAGACACCCCAGAACTATAAGACATGGTTATGAAAGTGAAAAAGTGGATACAAGCGTCTTGTGCCTGACCTAATTTGGATGAGTGGTATTAATCACAGTTTTGTATGACTTCAGAGGGAAAGTGATTTTTTATGTCCTTTTCCTTTATTTGTAAAAATCCAACAGTCCCTTATTGTTGGCATCTTTCTATCATTTCACTATACTGTGTTGAAGCCCATAGAAAAAGGCATATATGTCTTCTCTCACTAGAAAAACACAAAGGCAAACAAAAACTTTTTGCAAAATGTATTTTTTAAAGCTGTCTAAAAGTCATTTTTTCAAATATGAAGCAAGATATTACATGATTTTTAGAAACTGATAGAATGGAAGAGATGATTTGGATTGCCCTTGCTGCTGTGAACCGTCATCATTGGGTAGAACAGTAGTTCTAATAGTAATTCATAAAGAAGGGTATATAATGTTAACAAAATATTTTACCTGACATTGGTAAATATTTGCATGATCATACACGTTGGGAGACAATTATTCATGAGTGTCTTATTTCTACATATCTTCAATGTCATTAATTGCTAATTTAATCTAAAATGTCTTTTCAAGTATATTTGTATATCAGGCAGTCTTGGAAAATAAAAATGTCTCTCCATGGTACAGATTTCCTTACCTTCCAAGGTGACAAACATAACATCTTTCTCTGAAAGAGAAGATGGGAGGTGAGAATTGGGGCTCAGGGAACCCATGTAATGATGTTGCTCTGGCCACTGCTATTACTGTAATAAATAATATTTTATCTTTAACCTAAGAGCCTCATGTCTCTGCCAGTGTCTATGAAAACGTAGCAGGTTAATTTGTTAGCTTGAAAGCAGAGTAAAATCTCAAAGCTTTTGCAGTTCCCATTAAAAACAATGTAAATGCTTTTTATTGAATTTCAATTTTAGAAAAAAGATATTGAAAAAGGTAGTGTCTTTGTTTGTGTTACAGTAAAGGAATACCTGAGGCTGAGTAATTTATAAAGAAAAGAGGTTTATTTGGCTCATGGTTCTGCAGGCTGTACAAGAAGCATAGCACTGGCATCTGCTTGGTTTCTGCTAAGATCCTCAGGCTGGTTCTAATCATGGCAGAAGGTGAAGGGGAGCCAGGACAGGTACAGAGATCACATGAGAAGAGAGGGAGCAGAAAGAGAGAGGTGGGAGGTGTCACACTCTTTTTCACAACCAGTACTACTCTTGGGAACTAATAGAGTGAGAACTCATTCACTACGGTGAAGGCGGCACCAAGCCATTCATGAGGGATCCGGCCCAATGACCTAAACACCTCCCATTAGGCCCCATCTCCAACACTGGGGATAAAGTTTCAACATGAGACTTCAAGGTTTCAAACAAACCAAACTATGTCATGTGACGTCAAAAATGTAAAAAAATTTGGTATGTATTTAACAAAATATGTATGAGACATATACACTGAAAACTACAAAACATTGCTAAATAAATTTAAGGAAGCCTTAAGCAAATGGAGAGATATTCTATGTTCATGAATCAGCCAGGACTTAATAGTTTTAAGGTGCTAATTTTCCCCCAAATGACTCACACTCTGTTAAATATCAACCAAATTTCAGCAAGCTCTTTTTTTGTAGAAATTAATAAGCTGATTTGAAAAATTATATAGAATTACAAAGAACCTAAAATAATTAAAACAATTGTGAAAAAGCTGCACTTGAAGAGTAGATATTTCCTGATTTCAACTTGTTTTAAAGCTACAATAATCAGTGTAATATGGACAGGAAGATAAACACATATATCAATGGAAATGAATATAGTAAATTGATTTTCAACAAAGTTGTTAAAATACTTCATTGGGGAAATGATTTTCCTTTCAGAAAATGTGCAGTGGAGAACGAAGAGGAAAAAAATACAAATGTGTTTATTACCACTGATCTGTACACTTAAAAACAAAAAAAGGTGGCAAATTGTATGTATATTTTGCCTCAGTTAAAAAAAAAAGGAAAAAAGGGTACAGGACCGAGTAAAAATCAAATATACGAAAGAAAAAAAAATTGATCTCTACCTGATATTATATGCAAATTTTAATGTAAAATGGCTCATGCATCTGAATATAAATAACTTAAGATAAAAAAATTCTAGAAGGAAAGAGAACAAAATATTCATGAACTTGAGCTAGACAGATAATTCTTGCATAATACACAAACAAGTGCATACCATAAAAAGAAACTTTGATAATTTGGGTTTCATTTAAGAAAAAACAAAAAACTCTTATTCTCCCAAATACATCATAAGCAAAATGAAAAGTCAAAAGTGAAGCTCGACTGGGAGAAAATATTCTCATTCTCTCTCTCTCTCTCATATATATATATATATACACACACAATATATGTATATGTTCATGTATCAAATTATAAATAATTGTTATATAATATTTAAACTATATATATATAAATATATAAAAACATAAAATGGAAACACAGTATGGAAACAATGGCAAATTGCTTATTTTGTTTTAATTCTTAATATTCATATTGTTCATTTTCTTAGAGAACATAATAAAACTTCTAATTATACAAAGTCAATTTAATGGGCATACTGAGAATCTCTGGCATTGTTATGAAGCTGTACTTAGAGAAGGTTGTTGGGCATTTTGGTACTAAACTAAAAAAAACTGTGAAATATGTTGGAAATAAAATCAAGTAAAATTTTTTGAAAAATACAATGTTTACTTTAGAGATTAAGATTGCTAATAGAAAGGGGTTGCTTTGCACTTAAAATTTGTTAGCAATAATCAGCGTTTATTATTTTCATACAATATGTTGCCTGCGTAAATTTATACTTGAAATGGTATATTTAGGTGTGGACTTTTATTTTCAAGATTCTTGTCATTTAGCTATATTTAATTATTTATCTTTAGAGCTGATTGTGATAGAGAAACTCTCTGACCACCAGAGGCACCTAAGAGACTTAGAAATCATCAAAACTTAGTTAAATCTATATTCAAGGGCTCTCTATTAGTACCTAAGTTAGTATTTCTCAAACTTGAATGCACATGTAATCGCCTCAAAAATACTTACACCTGGAGCCATATTCATTCTTTTTTTTATTGTCTGGGAAATGTAATTTTAAAAATAGTCCCTGTTGATTAAAATGTGCAACCAATGTTGATAAATGCCTCAAGTAATTCAGCATTACTGTATGGCTAATCACCTGTAGTGAATTAGTAGCAGCTCAGTGTTTCATGACTGGACTTCATATACGAGCCAGTTGATTTCTGTGGATGAAAAGCATCTCAAAGCATCTTAACGAGTTTTTTGCTATTCAAATTACCACTTTTGAAAATCTTTATGTGAAGCTTCTACTCTGTAGATTTGAGGAATTGGTTGCTTTAGAGACAGAAAATTATCAGTTAAGTATAAAAAAAGAACAGAGAGTATGCCAATGCTATGAATTTCTAAACCATATTCTTGTTCAGTACGAACTCCTCTGGTTCAACTTATCATAGAGGATTCAGAAATCTCAGGGCATAGTCATTCATTGTGTTGTTTTTCATAATTTAAATAAAATATTTATTAATTTAATTAATAGAAAGAATTTGTAGTTTTAAAAGTTTTTGTTGTATATTATTTCTTGCTAACAGATCACTTTCTAAATCAGTGGTTGTTATTAAAGTATCAACCTCCCAAATCCATACATTGAAGTCCTATACCCAGTTCCTCAGAATGTGACTGTATTTGGACATGGGGATCTTCAAAGAGATTAAATGAGATAAGTAGGGTGGGTCCTAATCCCATATGACTGGTCTCCTTATAAGAAGAGAAGATTAGGACACAGACACACGGAGGGAAAACCATGTGAGGATACAGGTGGAAGGTGGGTCATCTACAAGCCAAGGAGAGGCTTCAGAAGAAATCAATCTTGCTGACACCTCTGACTCCTAGCCTCAGGAATTTTGAGAAGTATAAATTTCTGTTATTTAAGCTACTTGTCCTGTGGTATGGCAGCCCTAGCAAACAAATACAGTGGTTCTCAACATTGACAACTCAATATAATTAGCTGGAGCTACAAATAAATAAAATAATAAAATGAAATGAAATAAAGTTAAGTAAAAATAAAATGATGTCCACAGCAATTAAATCATAATGAGATGGGGGATGTAGAAGGGAGTATAGGGTGAGTGGGCTCTGGTTTTTTAAGATAATGTCTCCATGTGATTTTTAGAGTATTAAGGACAGGCTTACATTTAACTGACTTCTTTCTATAACAGTCTCCTGCAAAGTTGCCTAAAGAAAATGACTTGAAAACTGATAAACACATCACAAATTTGTTATAATCTATTCAGGTTCTATTTGTTATTTCTACAAGTATATTCCTTAAATTATTTAGTATCTACTTCTCCCGTGATAGAAAACAAAAGTTACTTGGCTTAAATTTTTGTTATTCACTACTGAAATAAATTTCTTCTTGTGTGGTTTAGCAGAAGAGGCATTATTTATTCCATGGTAGTATTTCCCTTAGAGTCAGATACTGATATGTTCGTATGTTCTCAATGTGAGAACACAGCCCCATATAAAATATAAATGCCAGGAATTTAAGCAAATTCATAGTTATTTTGAAGATTAACACCAATGATTAGCTAAGAGTTTGTACAATTCTTTGATTTATTTAGAGAGAAAATACTGTATCAAATGTAAAGAGAAACACCTTTCCTGAAATAGGAAAGAATACAAATAAAAAAGCTGCACCTGCAACAACTAACCACAGCAGGAACTAACTGTCCAGAAATGCTATTTAAAATTTAGTTCTTTCCATACTGTTGTTTCCAAATGAGTTCTGTTGCTTGCTAGGCTAAAAATAGGTAATACACATGCCACATATTGATCATCACAAGCACAGGGAGGGAGTCTCCAGGAATTGACCTCTATAACTCAGGATAAAAATTACCTGGAGACCTCTGGTTTTTCTGTGAGACAAAAAAGGGTATGAAGTTTAAGACCAGAAAATCAGATGCTAGAATAGGTGGACTGAATGCAAATCTGGTTTTTTCCTTCTTGGTTTTATGACCTTGTGCAACTTATTATTTTATATTATTATTATTATTTTAACCTTTGTGTTGCTTTTTGTAACTAAAATTTGTTATGGTAATTTATTTATGGCAATTGTAAACATTCAATGTTAATTTATTAACATGTCTGATGTCATCTATTACAACTGTCTAGGAATCCTTACATCCTTTTCTCCCTTCCTATATCGCTTTGATATGAGAACCATACTTTTCTATTTGATTCCATTTATTTTTCTCTTTTCACTGCCTTTTATACCGATAATATCAGAAATACATATTCCATTTTTTATTGTGTACCAGCCACACCCCACTATGGTTCCATCTTAGTCTTCACTTGAAATTACCGAATTGGTAATATACTGAAAGAGAAGCTCCTGCTCTCATCAATTGTCTCACTTGTTATTCCTCATTTCACTTTAAAAGAGGAAGGTAGCTCTGAGATGGTTGGGTTAAGGTAAAGGAAAAAAACTGAAGAAGGTAGTGTACAGTAAGTCAGAGCAAAACTTCTCCATTTATTAAAGAAACGGCTCCATTTTACCAACTTTACCCACTCAGCCAGCTTATTCTAACAACTCTTTAGTCCTTTTTACTGGATCATGACTTTATCCATCATTTTATAATCTAGCCAAACTAAAACCCCACCGTAAGATACCATCAGAGTCAGCTGCTTAATTACTACGAATTCTAATACCTTTCAATATTTTACTCCTTTGAATCTCTTGTTATTCCTAATAGCTTTTGGACTTTAATATTTCTCACTTCCAATAACCCTCTTATCTGCAACATACTGAATACTTGAGGATGTAACATATTGAACATGGCATTATATACTCTTTCATTTTTACATATAACTGTTAAAGGCATATGTCTTTTCTTCTACAAATGGTTGTATCACCCATTAGGAAAGATACTATGCCCTATATTTCTTCTTGTCCTCTATAGAGCCCAGAACAGTGACAGAAACATAGAAGGTATATATTAAACTTGATTACATAAGCAATTATTCCTTTAAAATGAAACACTGGTGTCATTCCTTAGTATTTCACTTAGTAAGGTACTGTATGGATGTCTCTCTTATTTGACATCATTTTCCTTGAGATATTTGCTACTATCTTGATTTGGTTATAGTCATGGGTAGCGATGAAATTAATGCCGTAGAAGCAAAAGCTGTAGACATACTACAAAATTGTGAGAAAAATTATATATTGTTCTTCAGTCAGTGGTTTTATGTACATTAATATATTGCTAGAATGTACTGTGCTATTAATTTGGCTGCCCAACTAATTACATGTGCAAAGAAATATTCCTTGTTGTGCTTGATCTCATTAAATGATATAATGTAATAGGAACATGTTTCTTACATAGTTAGTAATTTCATATTTGCTTTTTAAATTTCTTTTTGTTCCATTGCCTGCTTGTCTTGAATAATAAGTGTAGACATGCATGAAAATATGACTGCATAGGTAAAAGGGTTGCCTGTTTACTATAAGCTCCACTGGGTGACTCATTACTTACTTTATATTCTTTTCATAAAACTGGAGGCATGTCATAATATGTGATTTCTTAAAAGTAATAAAATATCATGATGTGGAAAGAAAATAAATTTTTTATTTGGGAAAGTTAGATTAACGTTTTCTGATCACAAGCCACAATTATTATATTAACTATTCCAGTGTGTTAATTAATAATTTCTATTCTAATTTTCACTGGGATTGTGATATTGTGTTTGTTTCCCCAAACACAATAATGACTGGAAAATCAAGAGACCAAGAAAATAATCCCTGTCAGAATACACACACACACACACACACACACACACATGCATAAATACACACACATCCACACATCCACATATATACATATTATATAATATATACATGCAATAATATGTTATAAAAATTTGCTATCTCTCAAACTGTAAGAAAACGTTTAATAAATAAAAAGTGGGCTTATTTTAGCAGACAATACTTGAAAGGTAGAGCATTTCTTACCAAATTCAATTAAATCCTAAAGCTATAGTTAAAATTGTCTTTACATATACAGAGATTTTCCATAAGTGGTGTTTTCTGAAGCAACATTGGGACTTCCAAACTAGCTCATAGAATAGAAATAAAATGACCATTTCAACAAAGTATTTTTAAAAACTTTCTGTTCATGTCCTTTTCCCACTTTTTGATAGAGTTGTTTTATTTTTTTCTTGCTGAATTTCCTGAGTTCTATATAAATCCTAGTTGTCAGCTCTTTATCAGATGTGTAGCATGCAAATATTTTCTCCCATTCTATAGGTTGTCTGTTTGCTCTCATGATAATTTCCTTGGCTGTGCAGAAGCTTTTTAATTTGATCAGGTCCCATTTATTTATTTTTGCTGTTGCTGTGATTTATTTTTGATGTGCTGTTGAATTTGGTCTGCTAGTATTTTCTTGAGGATTTTTGCATTTCTGTTAATAGGAGTACTACTTAGCCACAAAAATGAATGAAGTGATGTCTTTTGTGCAACCTGTATGTAACTAGAGACCATTATCCTAAGTGAAGTACCTCAGTAATGGAATGGAAAAACAAACACCACATGTTCGCACTAATAACTGGGAGCTAAATAATGGGTACACATGGGCACAAAGAGATTAAAGGACACTGGAAGCCAAAAAGGGGGAGGGTTGGAGGATGGTGAACGATAAATCTTACCTATCGGGTACAATGAATATTATTCTGGTGACAGGCACACTGAAAATCCCTGACTTAAGAATTATACATGCTATCCATGTAACAAAAACATCTACACATTTGTTTATTTTGAAACAAAAATAAAACATAAAAAATTAAAAATTAAAACAGACCACATAGTGGAAAACACAATAAGTAGAACAGAAAATAATATGACCGAACTGAAACTGAGCAAATCAAATATATTACTAAATTCAAATAGGCTTAATTTTATTTCACTTTTTTAAAGAAAAAATGTTTTCGTATTGGTTCAGAAAGAAAAAATCTTTTGTTCTTTATAAAAAAGGTCCCCTGAGGCCGGGCGCAGTGGCTCACGCCTGTAATCCTAGCACTCTGGGAGGCCGAGGCGGGTGGATCGCTCAAGGTCAGGAGTTCGAGACCAGCCTGAGCAAGAGCGAGACCCCGTCTCTACTAAAAATAGAAAGAAATGATCTGGACAGCTAAAAATATAAAGAAAATATTAGCCGGGCATGGTGGTGCATGCCTGTAGTCCCAGCTACTCGGGATGCTGAGGCAGTAGGATCGCTTAAGCCCAGGAGTTTGAGGTTGCTGTGAGCTAGGCTGACACCACGGCACTCTAGCCCAGGCAACAGAGCGAGACTCTGTCTCAAAAAAAAAAAAAAAAAAAAAAAGTCCCCTTAGAACAAAAAGATTCAGAAAATCTAAAAATATAAGATAGGTAAATAGATAGCAGGTAAATACAAAAAAAAAAAAAAGTAGGCAATTGGATCTCAATATCTGACAAGGTTGAATTAACAACAAAGGGATTAAAAGGAAAAAGAATGACCCATATCTATATATTAAATAACATAGTAACAACTTCAATAAAATAGAAAATGCAAACAAAAACACGATAATGTTGAGCAATTTGATATACCTTTTTAGTCTAAAAAAGCTCACATAGACACATAAAAATTAAGTTATAACACAAAAGAATATTTTAGGTGCATGTAGAACATCAACAAAAATGATGATATGTTAATTCACAAAATAGAACTTCAAGTTGCATGAATAGAAATAATACATTAGTCAAAATGCACTAAAACTATAAATAGATAGAAATTAAAGTGACAACAATAAAAATCATTCCACAGACAAATTTTTAAAATCCTCTATTAAACAACTCTGGGAAACACAAGGAACATGGAATGATACAACATAGAAAAAAGCAGAAATAGATGAGTTAGAAAAAAATACAAGAGCAATGATTTTAAAAATCTGGATCTTGGGGGACAAAAGCAAAATAAAAAAAACCCCTAGATTCTTAATAATAAAAAGATATCAAAAATATGTAAGATGAATAAAAAGGGTGAGACAGAAAAAAATTAAAGCAATTGCATAAGAGATGACTTTTCACATC
The DNA here is from genome assembly GCA_028533085.1 of Varecia variegata. NCBI lineage: Eukaryota > Metazoa > Chordata > Mammalia > Primates > Lemuridae > Varecia > Varecia variegata. The sequence goes on from CM052441.1 coordinate 52,674,168, forward strand.
AAGATTACATATTTTAATAACTACTACAATCTATTAGAATGGCCCAAATCCAGGACATTGACAACACCAAATGCTGAAGATGAGGTGAAGCAACAGGAATTTTCATTCATTGTATTGGGAATGCAATTATACAGCAATCAGCCAAATCAGGAATGTGGTACATTCTATGAAACAGTGGGCTTGATCTCTTCAAAAGTTTAGTATCATGAGGCAAAAGTAAGTGGGAGAACTGTCCAAGACCAAAAGAGATGAAAGATACATATTTTAAAGCAATGCATAAATTTTTACTGCTTTCTGGTCTTAAAAGATAGTAAATTGGCATTTGGAAAAAATTGGGGGGATTTGAATATGACTTGGATGATGGATGATGAGAAAATTATTTTCAGTTTTATTAGATGTGAGAGTGATATTCTTTCTATATATTTAAATGCTTTTATTCTAAAGATATGTATTCTAAAGGATTTAGGAATGAAATATCATGCTTTCTGAAACTTATATTTTAAATAGCTCACAAAAAAGATTTTTTATTTAAGTCTGTACATGTGTAGAGAGAAAGAGCAAATATATTTGGAAAAATGTTAATAATAGTTGACAAGATTCATGACTGTATCTTTTTGTATTATATTTTTACTTTTTTGTTTGTAATTTTTCAAAAAACTTGTAGGAAATTTCTACTTTTGGAAAAAAGTAATTGTAGTTGTGAAGATGGTACAGTCTTTTTCATTTCAATCTTTATTCACTAAATACCTAGAATACCTATTTTCATAAATACATCATAAAAATTAGAGAAATGAATCAGATTACAGAATTCAAAGTGTAGTCAAATGTTAAACATTAAAACAAACAAACTATATTATTATATCTCAGATGAAAAAAATATAGGATGTAAAGCAATAAAAATATACATAGGTAAAATAACATGGATTTTGAAGGAATAAATGATCATTTACCTATAAGATTCAAGTTGAAGGAATGCTTCTTTAGGTTTAACTAAACTTACATAAATACAAGAAAAATTTGAAAGTATACCTTCCAATGTCACTAAAAATCTCATTTCAATGATAAAGAATATTTGATAATTAAATTAAGCAACTCTTAGAAGTGATTCTTGTTTAGATGTTGTTTGGGTCAGCCAGTACACTTTGTGGTTTTCATACTTTATACGATGTTATGGTCATGTTAAGTGAAAAGAGGTAACTCAAGAAAATAAATTTGGAACAAAAAGGATTTAAACTATTCAACTTTCAAGAATGGCAATTCTTTTCATTTTTATAGTACTTTAATATTTTCAAGGGATTTTGGTATTTTCTCAAGTATTTCAACATTCCTATGGGGTTAACTGGTGTAGAAATTATGATTCCTTATATGCAAATTCAAACAAGTTAGATATTTTTAGGTTGTGGCTTGCTGAAAGCTGCTACCTTCTTTTCTGTAATGAGAATAATAAAAATAGTGCCTATTACATAGTTGCCACTCAGTACATTTCTAAATAAATGAATGAACCCATGGGTGAATGAGTGAATGTGTGAATGTGTGAACTAGTTGGTGTAAAAAATGCAAGGACAGTTGTCCCTCAAATTCTTTCTTTACTTCTGTCCTTAAGGAGTGACTGACTCTCTGTACAGCCCTAGGAGATTCTACAAATGGATGAAATATTTTTTTTCCTGAAAGACAAAGGGTCATTTAGGATGTTTTCAACTTATCCTGTGGGGAAGGACAACTTCAGATTTAATCTTAAATTCCTGGCAAGATTCGTGGACCAAAGTCCAATACAGTAGTCCCCCTTTATCCTTTGTCTTGCTTTTTTCAATTTCAATTATCCTATGTCAACTGTGGTCTGAAAATATTAAATGGACTATTTCAGAAATAAAGAATTCATAAGTTTTAAACTGTGAGCCTTTCTAAGTAGTGTGATGAAATCTTTTGCTACCCTACTTCATCTCACTCAGGATGTGAACCATCCCTTTGTCCAAGATATTCACATTATATACTCTACCCACCCATTAGTCATCAACATTGTCTACTCCTGACATCTAACCATTGAAATTATCACAACTCGATGATCCAGGATCACCCCAAACCGTTGATCCTTCTGATGTACCATCAGGAGGTCAACAGTAGCCTAATGCTACGTCACAATGCTCAGGTCACTGACCTCATTTCGTGTCATCATGTAAGCATTTTATCATCTCACATCAGCACAAGAAGAGGAAGGGTGAGTTACAGTACAATAAGACATTAAATAGTTTGAGAGAGAGGGAGAGACCACATTCGCGATTTTATTACATAATTGTGCAGTAAATTATTATATTACTATAATTGTTCTATTTTATTATTAGTTATTGTTAATCTTTTACTGTGTATAATTTATAATTTATTAAACTTTATCATAGGAAAAAGCATAGTACATATAAGGTTTGGTTCTATCCATTGTACCAGGAATCAACTAGACATCTTAGGATATATCCCCTATAGATAAGGGGGTAAATACTGTAACCTAAGATAGTGGTGAAAGCTTCTAAAATTTAAATTGTATAAGGTTGGCACTTAAAAACTAAGGAATAAATTAACACAGACAAGCCTTTGTTTATGCAGGAAATCATTCCAGTATAACTGTCTTAGAAAACTTCATAAGTCATCAAAAGTTATGTTTGCATACATATTTTAATGCAAATGGCTGCATCTATGTTTGAGTGGGGCTCAGAATTAATTTTGCTTCTTTACTATGTAATGGCTCATTTCCTACCTTGTTTATTAAAGTGTGGGTCTAGGTAAGCGTAAATGCAACGGTATTATTGTTATAGAAGCTACATAACTCATGTCACTAAGTAAAAGGTACATTGAAGGACCATTGCTGTATTTTTTATTGTCTTTTTCATCAACAGCCTACTAAAATTTTATGGCATCTTGAATTCTGCTAACCTTGAAAAAAAATTTTTAAGACCCATAACTGCATTACCCTCAACTCAGTTATTCTGGTAACTCACGTCATATAATAATCACTCAGCCCTGAAAGTTTCCTTTTGTAATTTGCTTCTATCCATGTTACAGAGCATGAATAAGCTTATAAAAATATTTTAAAATTAAAGACACAAATGAAGAACATGCAAATATGTATTATGCACTAACTTAGTCCTGCCCTACACTAGGTTCTGTGAAAAACACAAAAGTAGATTTTGCTGTTTATCTTTAGAAGTTACTGTCTGCTGACAGTTAAATTGCCAATATTTTTTAGCCCAGAATACATGTGCCAAAGCCTTTGCTGACCTAATGTAGCTTCTACTAGAGTCTTCTTGACACTATAAGTAAACATTTGTAGTGTTTACTACAAATCAGAGCTTCTTCACTTTTTTTCTTTTGAGAGCTGATTCACCAGTACACTGAATGTCAAGCTGCTCTTGCTGAAATCTGTTTCTGAAATCAATTTTGTAGTAATTATAGCAGCGAATATTTATTGAGTTTCTATTTATGTGCCAGCACTGTGCTAAGCACGTTATATGCATTTGCTCATTTAATTCTCACAAGTCCATTTCTTTTCAGCATAAAGAGAGTTGACATGCAACAGATGCTGAGACAAAATATCAACATTTTAAATAAAGACAAAATCTAACTTTGTACTTGTATGACTTACCTCACTTCTCTCACCATAATCCTGACCCTGTTGCATCCTGCCTTTTAAAAAACTTTGATATTTTGTTCACTATGTATATTGTAAAATTAATTTTGGCTTTTAAAAAATATTGAATTAAAATATATTATTTAATTAAATACTGAGTTGTCTTGGTCAATTCAGACAGCTATAACAAAAATATCATAATCTGAGTGGCTTAAAAAACAAATATTTATTTCTCATAATTTTGGAATCTGGGAAATTCAAGATCAAGGCACTAGAAGATTCAGTGTTTTGTGAGAGCCCACTTCCTGGTTCATAGATGGCCCTCTTTTCTTTGTGTCCTAACATGGCAGAGGAGGCAAGATTGTTTTCTGGGCCTCTTTTCTAAGGCCACTAATCCCATTCAAGAGGGCTCCACCCTGAAGACCTAATCACCTCCCAAAGGCCCCCACCCCCAATACCATCACCTTGTGGGATAGGATTTCAATGTATGAATTTCAGGGTGACAAAAACATTCAGTCCATAACATGGGTTTTGGATTACTTGATGATGGGCTTTTTTGGCACCCTCTTGTCCTCTTAAATTTTACATCCAAGGTGAAGACTTAGTTCATCTCACTCTAATCTGGCCCTGAGGCATGTCAGAAGACATTATCTTTTTCCTGAGATGATTTTCCTTTGCTTTTGCCAAGGTCTATGGGTACAAGCACTCTGGAATTTCTGATGGATTGAGACATTAACTCGATTTCAGGGATTTACACAGTAGTACCCTGAGCAGCAGCCACAGGAGAGCCTATCTACTTATAGTTCTTCCTTGCTGCTAGAGCACAGCCCCCTGAGGTCCTTGTTTGTCTTTAATGCCTTTCCTCCTAGCCCTGTGCAACATAAGTTCCGTTTAGTAGCTTGGACTACTGGGCTTCTCCCCTCTTCCAGATCCTGGTTGGGAATATATTAACTATCTCATCAACTTATTTTTTCCTCCAAATTTACTACTTGTCCGTAATGAAAGTTTTGATCTGAATAACCTAATAAACCATTAATGGCAGTAGAAATCCTGGATTATTTTGTAAAACCTAAATTATTTGCCTTAGATATCTTGGCTATCTAAAGTCCCCAAATAAATCATGTAACTTCACCATTCTTTTGCTGTACAGATATAGGATAAACTATTTGATTTGTTAAGAAAAGGTTTTGCCCCCAGAAAAGTGCCTAAAGGTTATTTAGTCAAATCTCTGAATCTAAAATGTCAGGAGTTTTAAAAACCGTATCATAAATTATCATGGCATAATTTGGTCATGAAAGGAATTGGACTTTTGTAATGACTTTATTCCTTACAAACTATCACTTGGAAATCATCTATCACTTTTCTTCTTTACTAATTTGCTAGAAAGGTTATTTAGTAGTCCTTAAATTTTTTTGGAATCAAAAAATACTTTGAGAATCTAAGAAAAGCTGTGTAAAATTTTTTCCACAGAAAATTTGCCTATGTTAAAATATTTGCATATATAAATTCAAGAGTTTTTTTGTACCTCAGGTATATGTAAACAAAGGAATATTATACATGTACAATTATTTGAACATTATTCAGTGTTCAGTGAATAATAGAGGTTTATTTGCTATTAGTGATACCAAACACATTCCTGTGCGTTTTTGGCAAACTCTACCATAGCCTGGAATGTCCCATTTTTTCTGTGGATTATGTGGGTAGGAACATGACAATAACAGAGAAAATGATGCAATATAATGACAAGAGTATAGAGGAAGAAAAAGAAGGGTGGGGTGCCATACCTGGGAAGATTGGATGTGCTTGGTAACAGATTTAAGGACTGAGCATTCTAACACAGCCTTAGTAAATACCTAGCAAAGACTCTGCCTGCTCCATTGATACAATTCCACTGTCCAGCAACTGAGAGGTGTGCAATACATGTGTTAGAAAACTCCCCAAAGGAGCATTGGAGTGAGTGCACTGAACAATACCTGTGTAGACAGATGAGACAAGGAAGCTGACTGTGGAAGGAAAAAAGCAAAAACGAAAAGAAAAGAGGGCAACCTGAGGCAATTTATAGAGGCCTGATCCAGTGAGAAGAAGGAGTGGGGAATCTTCTCTTGAGCTTTAATTTTTCACTAAAATTTTAACCTATGGGTTAAAACCAATTCATGCATGCAAAAGGGTGCTCCAAAGTATCTATAAAAGGGAAGGCTCCATCTCCACAGTTATCTTATAATCCTTGCAAAGTTCTCAGGTTACACAGGCAGTTGTGAGTGCAACACATACCTCTAAGAAATTAAACCATTGGGGTAGGTGTGGGCAGTCATTGAACTTTAAACATAATTGACATAAGTTATTTCAATTCTATTTTACATTGCTCTCTAAACACTCATTATACAAATTCATAAAAAGGTAGAAAATATACTTTGAATTACCTTCATCCTTTAGGTTCAAGGTAGTTGTTATTATGTAGTTGCTATAACAACTACCTTGAACCTAAAGGATGAAGGTAATTCAAAGTATATTAATCCCTTCTGAGCCACACAAAGATTTGTTTGATTTATCCCAGAGCTATCAGACTTTCTTCATGTTCGGAGAATATGCAACGGTAGTAGAATTTAGCACCTCAGCTTTTTGTCTCAACCTTTCATAGGATATTGAAATTAAAATATCACCATCAACATTGACCATTTATTCTGTAACTCTGAAGTACAGTCATGCGTTGCTTAATGAAAGGAATATGCTCTGAGAAATATACGGTTGGGCAATTCATCATTGTGTGGACATCATTGAGTGTACTTACACAAGCCTAGGTGGTATAGCCTACGCACATAGGCTATAAGGTATAGACTATCACTCCTAGCCTACAAAACTGTGTAAGCAATTGTAACATGATGGTAAGTATTTGTGTATCCAACATATAAAAGATAGAGTAAAAAATATGATATAAAAGATTTTTAAAAAATAATACACCTACATAAGGCACTTACCATGAATGGAGCTTGTAGGATTGGAAGGTATTCTGGGTGAGTCAGTGAGTGAGTGGTGAGTGAATGTGAAGGCCTAGGACATTACTGTGCAGTACTGTAGACTTTATAAACACTGCACACTTAGGCTATACAAAATTTATAAAAAATATTTTTCCTTCTTCAATAATAAATTAACTTTACCTTACTGAACTGTTTTACTTTATCAACTTTTTAAATTGTTTTTAACTTTTAGACTCCTTTGTAATAACACTTAGCTCAAAACATACATTGTACAGCTGTATAAAAATATTTTCTTTCTTTATATTTTTATTCTATACAATTTTTTCTACATAATATTTTTTTTCTTTTTAAACTTTTTTGTCAAAAAGAGACAAACACACACATTAGCCTAGGCCTACGCAGGGTCAGGATTGTCAAGATCACTGTCTTCCACCTCCACATACTGTTCCACTGGAAGGTTGTCAGGGTCAATAACACCCATGAAGTGTTATTGTCTTCTGCAGTATCTTCTGCAATAGCTTCTGAAGGACCTGCCTGAGGCTGTTTTATAGTTAGCTTTTTCTAATAAGTAGAAGGAGTACACTCTAAAATAATGATAAAAAGTACAGTAAATATAAACTCAGCAATATAGTCATTTATAATAATCAAGTATGTACTGAACATAATTATCTGTGCTAAACTTTTATACGACTGGCAACACAGTAGGTTTGTTTACACTAGCATCACCACAAACACATGAGTAACGTGTTGTGCTATGACATTACGACGACTATGACGTCACCAGATGTTAGGAATTTTTCAGCTCCATTATAATCTTGTGGGACCACTGTCATATATGCAGTCTGTGGTTGGCCAAACATCATTGTGTGACACATAACTGAATGTTAATTTTCCATCTGAGATTAGTAATTCCACTAGAAATAATCCTCCCTCACCCGCCCCTCTGCCCCCTTCCACCTTCCACTTTGTGTACCAGATAACTCCAAAGGAAGGGGGAAAATGTCTCCAAGCAGAAACAAATCTCTTAACAGGTATAATAAGAAATGTGCGAAGTAAATTATTTCATAAACATCAGAACTACATGTCCTGAACTCAGGTGTGAAAATGTTTTCTTTTTTTTAAATGAAAACTGATAGTCTTTGTATATGATTGAATAGTAAAACTGAGAAGAAAAATGACTGTGTGTGTGTGTGTGTGTGTGTGTGTGTATGTCTATAGTCATAAAATGAGATGAGACTGGGCCACCTGTGTGTTTAAAGGCAATATTGGGTCTGGGAGCTTAACTTATTAATATAAAAATAAATGTCACTTAAGTCAATGAGCTTCTGGATGTCAACTAGCAAAGGTGATGTTGGCAACCATGATGCTGTAGCATGAAGTGTAGTAGGACCAAACACCTACATTAAAAACAAAATGCATTTATTTCAGTAATTTTTGCTTTCTGGACCCATAGCTATACTGTTACTTAACTTTGCAGAAAAATAAAAGATCTCTCTTATTGATAATTTGTAATTTTTTCTGAACTGGTATATCTTATACAAAAACCATCATAAACCTCTATTCATAATCTGAGTAAAGAGGATGTTGCTGCTGTATCAAGTTGTTACAGACCTTTTAACTGGGGCCTTCAGGATAGAAGCCTTTGATGAGATGTCAGAAAATGGTATGATTTAGCCAAATATTTTTAATAGGTTTTACTATGATTTAGGTATCATAAGGCCAACAGATCAGGAGATGACTGCCATTGAAAAGACAGTTTGTTATATACTCTTTGATCCCTCGAGAAAGGAAGAACACACCGAGCCGTGGGGGTGGGGGGTCACACTGGGAGTCACAGGGCTTGGTCATGAGGCAGCAGGAAAGAAAGAATCATAGGCAAGAGCATTTATCATGATTTCCATGGGAGGAATGAGCGAGGCAGGGTAAGCAGGCTTAAAATTGAAGCTTGGAACAATATCAGTGGGCTCTGGGACATAAGAGCTGTCCCTGGTTACCTGGTACCTGGTCCTAAGTGCCCCAGAGCGTGAAGTCCCATAGGGCAGGTTGTTGGGGAAGAGGACTTAACAGACTGCCTGAGAAGGGGAACTGAGCAGCCTCTATCCAGGGTCTCAAAACTGGATCAAGATGGCATTTGAAACACTACATTACAATTGACCTCTTGATGTTTTGGCATCAGTTTTGATCTTGATTATTTGAGGTATATAAGTGGCCTGAAATGTAGCGGAGACCTTTGGAGAGTAGAGCATAAGTTGCCCTAAAGCATATCAAAAATATTTTATTATGAGTAAAAAGGAGGAATACAAGTAAAAGTACACAGAGTTCTTGTAGGCCAGCTTGTAACTAAGTTTCCTATTTACATGACATTAACCAAGGAAAAATATCTTGGCGGTACTATAACATGTGTTAAAAGTATGTGTGTGTGTGTGTGTGTGTGTGTGAGTGTCTGTGTGTGTGTATTTGTCAGGTCTAAGTGGTAGGTCCAGTAGTTATGTTGGAGGGTATAAACTTACAGTTTAGTAAAGCATATGTTAAAATCAGTGGTATGCGTGTCACCAATGGGAAAGCGTGGTTGTGGTAGTCATGAATGGAGATGCAGGGCAGGAGATCATAATAGAAAGCTGAGGGGATATTAGGGAAGGTACTGGGGAGTGAGTAGTCCTCTCCTCAAAGGGTTGAGGAAGTGACTGGTATGAAGAGATTACCTCCAGAGTGTAGCAATCATATCCATTCATTTTTATTAATAGAATGGCACAGATTTTAGTTCCCTCTACCAGATTTCTTTTTAGATGTGGGAGTATAGGGGTGTATGTTTTGGGAGAGAGCAAGGAGTATATGAGGATCATAGGCTAAGCAGATAGCAAGCTGCAGAAACATAACAGAACCCTTAATATCACAGAAAGAAAAGTAATAAATATCTCAAGTCCAGTTTGTCAGTCTCTTAGGATAGGCAGCCCATGGAGTTGCTGGGGCAGGGGTTTTGGTGTCTGGGGTGAAGTCACAGGGGACAATGTCATCTCCACCGATGAGCTCCTGGGCCACTAATATTTAGGATTCCCCAAAGAAAATATTAACAGGCCTAAACATTCACACAGTCATTTCAATTTGCTTTTTAGGGTATCACTCTTAAATTATATCAAGAGAAAAGCAAAAACAATTTTAAAAAGGGGAGGGCTTGGAGGCAACAGATAAATGCAGCAGAAAAGAACAACTAAAAACAACAAAACCTGTAATTATTCTTATTATTCTGAGATAAAGGAAGGTATTGCATGCAAAATATGAGAACAGAATGCTATGAGAAAGTTAAAAAGTAAACAAAACTATTAGAAATAAAAACACAATAACCAAGCCTTTTAAAAACTAATTTGAGCATTCTTGAAATGTTATAAATAAGGACAGCAGATTAGGGTTCCCATGGGTTAGGGATGAGGAAACAGAGAGGAAAGGGTGGCCATAGAGGGGAAGCATGAGGCATATCTTTGTAGTGGATGGAACAGGTTTGAAACTTGATTGTGGTTATATGAGTCTGTACATGGGATAAAAGTGTACATAACTATGCACACACACGCACAAATGAGTATACATAAAACTTGTGAAATCTGAATACAGTCTGTGGATTATACCAATGCCAATTTCCTGCTTTGAGTCTACTACTATACTATAGTTATATAAAGTCTTACCAAGGAAAATGAATGTCAGTTATTAATTCCAGGTAAAAACAAGTGGAACAAGGAAGGTAAGTTATACAAATTGGTTCAAAAGTTAATAATATTTATGTAGTCATCATACATAAAACAGTTATTAAATTTAAAATTGTGATACAACTATATTGGAAAAAATGAATAGAAGGTAAGTGTGGATGGTTTTGAAAAGCTAATGCTTTAACCACTATAAAATAGGAAGTTAGTAAATGTTTAAAATTGATAAATCAAGAAATAACTGACTGTCCGAAGGTAATGAGTCATCTCAATTGATTGCTCACAGTCACTTTTAGATCAAACTCCTTGTACTACTTTTTCTCCACTTCTCACTACTGCACTTCACTACCCTAAAAAAAAATAAAGAAAAACTAACTTTAAAATGTAGGACTATATGCCAATAACAGTCAAACGGAGAACCAAATTAAGGACTCAATACCCTTCAAAATAGCAACAAGGAAAATAAAATACCTAGGAATATATTTAACTAAGGAGGTAAAAGACCTCTATAGGGAGAACTATGAAACACTGAGGAA
>CM052441.1:52685489-52705399 GCA_028533085.1 Varecia variegata
AAAAAAAAAAAAGAAAAAAAAATGTAGGACTAAATATAAGAAGATATATTTTTGAGAGTTAAAGGAAGGATTGGTCCAGGAAACTACTATTTTTAACTACTATTTGATTATTTTGACTGTGAATATGTATTACTCTGGCAACAATAAAATTTAATAAAAATATGTAATATATTAAAGAAAACTTATGAAAAAGAATTCTATCATGTTATTTTAAAGACTAAAAGGTAAAACTATATCCCCTCAAAAGAAAACTGCATAAAATGTGAATAAAATGTAATTTTCAGCTCACCTAATCATTTTATACCCACACCATGTTCATTGTTACCTGGTTATTGTCTGTTTAGAATCATCTCAAAACGTGTTAGGAGTTATATAGTTCCTTCAAGCAATATGCGAGATATTGACATAGAGATTTCTTAGTTTTAGCAGCCAACATACTGGATTATAGACCCCTGATGGGTAGAAACACTGTTTTATTTGTTTTGTTAATTCAGCTCCAGAGCTTTTTCTCAATATTTATTTGTTTAATTGAATAGAAAGACAAACAAATACATAAAAAATAGGAGAAACATAGAAGACTAATGGCATCTGTTTTTATTTCCTAGGGAACCAGGAGATCAGATGCATTCAGTTTTGTCTAAAGGAGCGAAAGACGACATATGAAAGAATAAGAAAATGAAAAAATAAGGATGTGTATCTTGATGCATTTTAGATAGAATACTTTTTTATTATTAAGACAATGAAACCAATATTTTTACAACAGCAGATAAATCACAGAGACTAGAAATTGATAAAAAGCTGGTACACATTTTCCTAAAGGAGATTTAAAAGAAGATGTTAGTAAATTGTAAAGATAAAAAAGTTTTGGTTTTGGATAGAATGTTTTAGCATTTCTCTTTGCCATTCGGGGTGCCAAATTTGTACTTTTAAGAGATGGATTATAATTTATGAAGATACGAAAAAGAAAGAGAAAGTATTGTAAAAAATGTTCTAATAGAACTATATTTGCAATCATATACTTGGATCTGGTGCTCTAAGGCAATCAAAATCATAGAATATATAGCTTTGGATTGCAATAAATTTACCATTTTGTTGATGAAGGTGGGTTGAATTATCTTTATTAATAAAAATGTTAATAATTTCAAGCAAAAAAACAAATGTATGATAGAATAGTAGACAGTGCATAATACTTAGAATAGTTAAAGAAAAATGCAATAGCAATTTCAGGGAGAAGTAAAGTAGGAAAAACTTGATGGAGGTGACAATACTTGCCTATGACGAACTATAAGGAAAGAAACTAGGGTAGGTGGGGAGATAAGTATCTGTTTTTTTCTGGTTGAAACTGAGCTTTTGTAGTGATACTGCAATGAGGTCAGGCACATAGAATGAGAGACCATCATAGGTTCCACGCTACTCAGATTTCCAGGACAACAGCACCAAATGAAAAGTCTTTGGGTCACTAAGGCATCAAATAGAGAGTGAAGAAAACCATTCAGAATTTGTCCACCAACCCTTAGGTACGTGTACAGTTTGTAAATGTGAGCTTGCAGAATATTTTCTAGGTACCTACTGTGCACTTTACTTACCATGCGCCCACATGTGCTTTATTAATAATGCTCTTATGGTTGAACGTGTTACTGTGGCTTAGATTGCTGGATACTGAAGATAACGTCCCATCTCCAGCCAAGGCTTAACCTGCAAAGCCAGCTGCTGGGCTCCATCCACAGCTCTCTCACCTAAAGATCCTAAACTTTTCATCCAGCTCTTTATCATTGTAACCATCTGGACAAACACAAAATACAAGTCAGATCAGAAAGACATGTGAAGTGATGCAATATTGTTACTTTAAGAGAAACTGAGAACATCTACACTGACTTATTTGTTTTATAAATGAGTTAACTGGACCTGAGAGGTGTAGGACAAGCATGTTCAAAGTTATGCAACTTGATAGTGGGGACCAAGCAGAGATGTGGAGTCCCATTCTCTGAATTTCTAATTTATCCTTTCTAACCTGAACATTTATCAACCAGTATGGCAGGAATAGAGTGGCTATGTGTCTACTACTTGATTTTACAAGTGTATGTGCCCCTGTAAATGAAACCATTCAATATTTTATTTCAGACCTGAAAAGCTACAAATAAAATAGAGTTAGTGCATTTACCTAGCTGCAGCTGAATCTGATGGAGAATGGAAAAACAATTCATTGCCATAGCCAGAGCTTATAATTGGCAAGGGAAATGATCCTGGGCCTTCACTGTCTATCGTGCCCATAGGAGAAGTAATAGGGAATGCTGACTAGCCACACATTTCACGATGGTACCATTCAGTCTCTAAAACTAGTTATTATTGCCACATCCCAACAATTGGTCTCATCATTCTAAATTAATTACAAATACAGATTAAGCAGTTAACATTGTCCCATCCCTGCAGAGAAGAAATTTTGTGAAAAATGTTTTAGTAGTGGAACATCAAGATTCAGATATAGATAGAACTAGATAGAATTTCTCTGTTTATTAATGAATGGAGGACATTCCAGGATCATGACTGATCATGACAGATTCTAGTAAATTTATTCTCCCTAATCAACTCTTAAGCATGCATAACTTCCTTCCTGAACCCTAATAACTCAATCTAAATGCTCTAGTCTTTTCCAATCATATTTAGAAAATCTTTGGACATTAGAAACATTAATGAAATTTCTCTTCCTTTCCACAAATATAGGCAATTTAGGGTAGAATGAAAATAATCTGACTATTGCCATATTTAATAAAACTCTATATGTGAAGTATAATTCTGATTTTGCTTTGGTTAAGTTGATCTCTGCATCTATCCTGCCATCTCCTAAATCTAGACTGCTTATTGAAATAGAAATGCTTTTTAAGTGCAATCTACTTGAAAATATCTGAGTGTATACACAGGTATAAAGTTTACAAATTCAGCTTGCAGTCCTGACAGGCACATTGGAAAATTTTGCTTTTCAATTTCTTGAAGTTTGTTTTCCAACTACCCCTTATGTTATTGTAGTTCTTATCATCCTTGGCCAGATGCTAATTTTCCAGATCTGCGGTCCTGAGGTCAAAACCTGACATACAAGTAGACTTATTAGTTTCCAATTTTTTTTCATAATTTCTGAAATAATTTCTCAACGAATGTCAAATCTTACATTGAATGTTTCACTTTGTGTCAGTTAGCAAGTGCTTAAGCTCCTTCCTATATTCAGGACCTAACTCTTTTTTAAAGTTGAGAAGTCAGAGAGAAGGAGCACAAGGGAAAAATCTCTTCATTGACATCCTGCCCTAGTTAAATCATTATAATTGAAAGTTGAAAGCATGGTACTAACTTTCTTTATGTCAGATATTTAAAAAGTTGCGGATGAGTCAAATGAAAAGAATACAAAGAAACCTAGTCTTCAGAAAAAACTTTAATGAAAAAGCATATTATATATGAACATGTGTAGAATATATGCATATATATATATTTTCAAAGTTTATGTCTATTTCTAAATATTGAACCTTGGAAAGTATGCCCTCCTATATTGCAGATATTTGCTGAATATGATTTTAGTAAAGTTAAAATAGATAGTAGACAGTAAAGTTCGTAGAAAAATGAATGAATCTTAGGAATTCTGGCAGCTTAATATGAGTGCAGATGTGTATAATTTTCAAGAAAGTTTATTCCTTAAGAAGAAAAAGCTTAAATTGGGTATGAGCTTCAGAAAGCATCATATCCAATTCCTTCATTTTTGAATCCATAGAGATTCGGACTAAGGAAAAATATACTGTGATTGACATGAGGATAAAATAAGCTTGATAAATTCATTGTTTTCCATATGAATACTCCATGGCTTTGAAATTGAGAAGTCTTTTAAATTTCACTCATTCATTTGGAGTATAATTTAGGTAAATTTCAGAACTGTAAGCCTATTTTTATAAATAATACACTTTATAAAATATATATTTAATCTGATTTATATATTTGGTCCCACTTAGTGAAAATGCACACACAGGTGGACATGCACAAATGTACACATAATTTTCAAAAGAACACCACCTTTTGTTGATGATGCAGGAAAAAATAAATTCTTATACCCTATTTAACATAGAGTGGGCACCACACTTAATGTTTTTTAATCACCCAATCCGTTCATGACGGTGAAAATCAGGTTGGAGAAATGCACAATGAGTTCTAATCTTTGGAGATTTATGTGTGTGTGTGTGTATATGTATTTATGTATATACATATATTCTTTTGAAAGGACACATTCTACTAATTTATACATATTAGAATAATTACTAGCATAACAAAACAGAGAAAAATGTAGGAGAACAAGGAACTGTGGGCTGCTGATTCCTAAAGTAACAAGTCATATCCATTTTCTTCCTTGAGCCTTGAGTGGCATTTTCTATTAGAGCCATACTGTAAAAAGTTTGGAAGTATTTCCCTTAGCTATTTGCTACTTCCAAGCCTTCTACCACACAGCCAACATCAGGCCCACCTTTGTCTTAGTTGTCAGGAGGCTTCTTTTCTTGCCTTTTTCACCTGATTTGGATACTTTCGCCTTGAGCCTCATTCACTTTTTCCTTTAGGGAAGCCTAAATCTGTTGCAAGTTTTACGTAAAGCTACTGTTTAGAAATTTAGCCACTCAACTCAGTTAAACAAACAAAAAATAGTAAGTTCAGATAGGTAAATCTAGGAAAGGCTTATAAGCCACTAGTAATTCATAATTAAGTAGATGCTATCTATATATCAATTAGTGTTTTGTTGCAAGTTTTTCTGAATCAATCTAGTACATTCTGACTTTAAAAAATGGAGAAAATTAGAGGGCTAAAGCATGACCCACAACACTAATTACTTGTTGAGTAAATAGACTGCTGTTTGAATGAAGTCACTTCATGCATATACTGGCCCATGTTTTCTAAAGCACAAAATCTTCATGTTAACATGAATAAGTTGTATAGCTCAGATGACAATATAGTCCACAGTCTGAATGTATGACTAGTCCAAGTTAAAAATATGCCTCATGTATTCTATCTGATGTTTGGAGCTCAAAAGAGAAATTTCAAAAAAATTCAATAAGAATGCATATCTTTTTTTTTAAGCAAAATTCTCATGAAATTAACTGAATACAGTTATATAAAACAAACTTGTATTTCAGTGGCAGTAAGTTTATAAAATGTGAGAAAAATAAAATCTTAGATGGTCTCAATTTTATTAAAATATATGGCCTGGGTGTGGTAGCCTGCACCTGTAATCCCCGTGAGTCAGAGGCTGAGGCAGGCAGATTGCTTGAGCCCAGAAGTTTGAGACCAGCCTGGACAACACAGGGTGATTGTTTTTATAAATAAGTAAATGAACAAATAAATGAGAAATAAGAAATAAATAAGAAAACCAGGTTGATTAAAATTTTTCTGTGGAGAGATCACTGTGATTTTTTTTTAATCCAGATGATGATGGATCACTTTGGAGACACTGGGTTGATGGGTGTGGTGTATAATCTTGGTTCTGATGGATCCCTTAGTGTCTCTCTCACATCTGTCTTCTTTTGAATGATGGGTCTGGGTCTCTAATATTCTATTGCACATTTTGAGATTCTGTGGATGATTTAACATCTTTGCTATCCTATCACACAGCAAATATGTCATTAAAAAGTAAGTGAGGTGTTTTAACTCTCATTCTTATCAAAGTATATGTTGTCAAGTGAAAGATGGCCTTACTAATAGCCTATCTAACACAGGAAAATAAACTATCAAACAGAAAGTAAGGGGAATAAACTCCCAGCACATAATTGCCCCTTTATGAAAAGCTCACTCACAACACAACTACCCTGTGTTTAATTAAAACATCTGTGGTCTAACTCTTTATCTCTAAGTTTCATTTTCGTAGTGTTGAAGAGCCCTAAGCAGACAGTAGGGGTGTGAGCTCCCCACTTCAGTTCTCGCCAGCACCAGATTCCAAGGACTCAGAGAAAGTCAGCTTCACAGAGGAAAACAAAAAAAAAAGTAAAAAGCATCTGCAACAACTTTGCCGCTTCTGTTATCAGTCTGCTGAAGCAGGGGGGCGGTAGCGGAGGGGGGGTGAGGGCATTTTTACCCTTTAAAACTCCAAGCAGCTTTTTCTTAGCTGCCTGGCACTTTCTTCCTTCCTCTGTGTGCTGTGGCCATTCCCTCCTTCTCTCTTTCTCTTTCTTTCTTTCTTGGGAAAATAAATAAACTTTGTACTTCTTTCTATCCTAAACTCGGTGTGAGAATTCTTTCTCCAACTTGTTCCATGAGTTCCTCTTGAGGTCCCCACCCTAACATTAATGGAATGAATTATTTGAATTCATTGAGATTGATAACCAGGATTACAATGTGTCAACCTTAGGTTGCATTAATCTTATCATTTACCTAGGAAAAGTATTTTAGTATATTGCCTTTACTTTCTGAAGTTGAGATGGTTCTATAGGAAAACCTACTGTATTTAATTATACAAAAAAATCAACAAAAAACTGTATAGTCATTCTTCCCTTTGAAAAAGACCAGCAGGTCAATCATTTCTGGTTCTTGTATTATGTAAGTGAAAGATGATAATTTGGAGATGATTTGTTACATAGGATATCTGGTAGTGTTTAGGACCCAAAGGATTATTTTATGTATCGTTAAAATATCTCAAGCTTCTAACAGAAATGGAAAGCATAAGAGATAATTAAAATTTATAAATCTCTTCAACCTTCTATAGAATGTGAATTTATATATTTTCTAGTCTCATTTGGGTGAGTGATCTTTCCTAGTGGAATGAAATCCACAAGGATGCATCTACACAGTTTATATTCAGACAAGAATCTAAAGCACTTCCTGAAAATGCACTGAGTGCAGATTTTGTAATTTCTTCGTGTGACATAATATAACATAATCCATGTACTTGTTAATGTCTCTATTACATTTATTTAAAAAAATCATTCAAATAAATGTGTGACTGCTTACATTGTTGCTATTATATTTTCCCTTTTTAATTTTAATATTTATAAATTGCTAACCATGATTAAGACTTCTCAATATGTATTATGCCTACTCAATTGCCTCCTCAGTATTTCATCTAACAAATATGTGCACATCTAAGCAAAATCTGTTGAAACAACTAAAATATTTATATTTGAAAATGAAAGGTGATGGTACTAATTTCTTTACAGATTTATATCCTTTTGCAATAATGATCATCACTGTTCATTGAAGTTCTGCTAAAAAATTATACTGAATACAGAATCATGTCAGTTGAAAAAAGAAACCCAACCTTAGAGATTATCAGTGTTGAAATGGAAATAAAATTGTGTTAGTTAAAGATATAGAAGACAATGTAGATCCCTGCCGAGGCCTTCTCCTTCCAGTTCTACTCCACAACTTCTTCCCGTGAAGTCTCCTGTATGTCCAGGCACCCTTCCTTCTGACCCTTAACTTTTGATTGTAAATCGATTATTCTATAGTAAGTTTTGCTTTTTCACAGCAATGCAGCTGCCAATGTGAATATTTTGGGACACACAACACTGTTCTTTTATTGTTGTTTAGACTTTTGGAAAGAGAGACAGCAGAGCTGACGAATTACTGCAATGGTTTCATCAAAATTACCCTACACTTGACACCAAAATGATCTAAGACTTCATTGCTTTAAGCATTTGACTCAAATGTAAACATTATACCTTGTTTTTCTTTTGTCTCTTTCAAATTGTGTGATGTATGATGTCTTTAAAAAGTTGTGGATTGAGTGAAAGACTGAATAATGAAATGAATCATAAAAGTAGAAGTTAACTTCTTTTTAATTAAAAAACCCAGGACAAACAATTCAGATATATTACACCTTTAAATTTCTTATTTAATTGTTAGAGAATGATTTCTTCATCTCCTTTTAAGCCTCTTGAATTAGAGGAGGCAAATATATTTTTATCTCTTCTTCTATTAAAGAAATAAAATCTAAGAGATAATAAAATCCAATTTATATTCATTTGGGGATAGTCAAATCCATTTAAGTACACCTTCTTAATCTCACTTAAATATGTTCTTTTTCTCTACCACACTGTTATCACCATCCCTAGCCTAGATCACTTAAACTTCAAATTTCATAGCTGGTTTCCACACACTGTAACCATAGTGATCTTTCTTTGATTTTATAGAATTAGCTTAATTGTACAAAAATATAAGATAATTTGTTTTAAAAAATCAGTAAATACCAAGAAGCAGAAGTTGTTAAATTAATTTTAAATCTACTCAAATTCCACCCCAAAATATAACTGAATATTTTGGTATATACACATCCAGATCTTTCCCCATTTTAATGTAGTTACATATCCTCACCAACCTGTAAAATATGAAGTCCAATTTTATATTCTGTTCAGTCACTTTCTTTTTTCATTAAGAAATGTATCATAAAAAAGTTTTCTTTATTATTAAATAGGAATTTAAATAATCATTTTAAAGAATAATTAATAATTGAATATACAAAAAATTATTTAAACAATGTACTATTGAAGAAAGCTTTGGTTTACATAAAATTGCTGTGATTATAATGAATATGGGGAAAACCTCTTATATTTCGATGTTTTTTTCCAATTTTTTTTGTTAAATTCTTAAAATTAGGTAGAGAAACAAGAACTTTTTGAGACCTTTTAATACATATTACAAGATTATTTCCATGAAAGTTATATCATGTTACATCCTTACCTGGATCTTCCAATGTGCTATACCAATGGTTCCCATCTGGTGGTATCATCTAGGGGACTGTAAAAACCATTGAAAGTCAAACTCATTACAGAAAACCTAAGGACACAGGATTAAGGAGGGGCCCCGGGTAATGCTGGTCCCATAAAGTTGACTGAGGAGTGTCCCCTCCTCTTCTATATTCTGGAAGACTTTGTGCAGAATTGGTACTGATTCTTTCTTCAGTGTAAAATTCTCTAGGGAAGCCCTCTGGTGCTAGAATTTTCTTTGTTGAAAGATTAACTAAAGTTTTCAATTTCTTTAATTGATATGGATCTAATCAAGTTTCTATTTATTCTTGTTGAACTCTGATTTGTGGATACAGAACTAATCAGGTTTCTATTTGTTCTTAATTGAGCTTTGATAATTTGTGACTTTCAAAAGTTTGTCTATTTCACTGGTGATTGAGTTCATGGCATCAAGTTGTTTACAATATTTCCATATTATCTTTTGATGACTATACATCTTTAGTAATATCCTCTCTTAATTTCTGATATTTGTAATTTGTATCTTTTTTTCCTTAACAATCCTGGCTAACATCCTCTGTACTTATTCCGTAGTTATTACTCCATTTTTGTGTCATGATTATTCCATTTAGGCAGACATTTCAGTCAGTTAATAAATATCTTCCCTTTCTCTGTTATTACTCTATTTTCATTTATTGTTTTGAGTGATTGCTCATGTCCTTTTTAAAATGTCTACTTTTTGAATTAATTTATTTTCCCTAGAGAAACATCTTGTTAATTTATTCATTATTTCTAAATGTTTCTTCTAATTTACAAATACATGCTATCTCTTTATTGATGTTATTATACTACTCTATTTATTGTATAATTATTTTCTTAATACTTTGAGTCAGATGATGTCTATTTTCACTTGTCTATTTTGTCTTTTCTATTTTCATTTTGTCTATTTTCATTTCTTTTTAATTCATGCAATGACTTAAGGCTGTACATTTTCTTCTAAGCACTGTTTGTGTTCTACCCCACGAGTTTTCAGATATAATTTTTTTAACTGCTGCTTTTATGAAATTTGGCAAATTTACTTTTTATTTCCAATTTAAACCAAGTTGATTTAAGTTCCTAACTCACAGGAAAAAAAGTGATGTCTTTGTTTTCTGAATTTTTAAGCATATTTACTTCTATTTTTACTAAATTATGTTCAGAGACTATTTTTAGATGCTCAAAGCTAACATAATGTATTTTTAAATTTTAATTGACACATAATAATGTGTCAGTATGACATTTACACTCCCACCAACAGTGTATAAGCATTTCCTTTTCTCAGCGTCCTCACCAGCATTTGCTATTTTTTGTCTTTTTGGTAATAGCCATTCTAACTTGGGTGAGATGATATCTCGATATACTTTTGATTTGCATTTCCCTTTTGATTAGTGATGTTGAGCATTTTTTCATAGACCTGTTGGTCATTTGTCTTCTTTTGAGTAATGTCTATACATGTCCTATGCCCACTTTTTAATGGGATTATTATTATTTTTTTATTGCTGATTTGCTGGTATTTTATTTTCTGGTATATTCTGGATATTAGTCCCTCATCTGATGAATAGTTTGCAAATATTTTCGCCCATTAAAAAGGTTATCTCTTCACTCTGCTGATTGTTTCCTTTGATATACAGAAGGTTTTTTACTTAATATTGTCCTATTTGTCTCCTGTGGTGAGAGAGAGGGATCCAGTTTCATTCTTCTGCATATGGATATCTAGTTTTCCCAGTACCATTTGTTGAGTTTTTTCTTTCCCCAACTTATGTTCTTGGCATCTTTGTTGAAAGTAAGTTACTTCTGGGTTCTCTATTCTGTTTCGTTGTCTATGTGTCTGTTTTTATGCCAGTATCTTTTTGCTGTTTTGGTTACTATAGCATTGAAGTATATTTTAAAGTCAGACAGTGTGATGTTTCCATCTTTGTTCTTTTTGTTTTTTATGTTTCTATTAGTAATGTAAATGTTATTTTGATAGGGAAAGCATTGAATATATATATATATTGCTTTGGGCAATATGGTAATTTTAGCAATATTAATTCTTCCAATCCATGAACATAAGATATATTTCCATGTGTTTGTGTCCTCTTTAATTTCTTTTGTCAGTGTTTCATAGTTTTTATAGTAAGATATTTAACCTCCTTGCTTAAAGTTTTCCCTTGGTATTTATATTTTATAGCTATTGTATTGATAATTGAGATTGCTTTCTTGATTTCATTTTCAGCTAACTCATTATTGGTATATAAAAATATTTCTGATTTTTTATGTTGATTTTGTATCCTGCAACTTTATTGAATTCATTAATCAGTTCTAAGAGTTTTTGTGGGGTCTTTAGGTTTTCCTATTTATAAGATCATATCATCTGCAAAGAAGGATAATTTAACTTCATTTCCAATTTGTATGTCCTTTATTTCCCTTTATAGCTTTCTCCTGCCTAAGGGGTTAATGAATACTAGGGAGATAACTATGTGTCCACTTAAATATTAATAACTTTCTGTTTCTGATTCCTAATAATCAGTGAACTGTTGCTACCTACAGATCCAGAAATTTAAAATTTACAAAATACTTTTTCTTAGATTTTTGAGGTATTTCTCCACTTATTCTGTCCTATTCCTAAGAAACACCAATCATCTATATTTATAAACTCCCTCTTATATTTTTTGGATCTCTCAACTTCTCTTGGATAATTTTCATTCCTTTCCTTTATTAATATTCAGAAATAGCCTTTCAGATTCCCATAAAATAATGAATTATTTTTATAAAATTTTATTCTGTTGCTTTATCATTTCTGA
Organism: Varecia variegata; assembly: GCA_028533085.1. NCBI lineage: Eukaryota > Metazoa > Chordata > Mammalia > Primates > Lemuridae > Varecia > Varecia variegata. The sequence continues at coordinate 52,697,005 of CM052441.1, forward strand.
TGCCTTCAAATTACATTTTCTGACTTTTAATAAACTTAACATGCCAAGTAACTTTTTCAAATCAGGTATAGTTTTATCTCATATTCTCTCTTTCCTTGTATAAAGTCATATTTTACTATTTTTCCTTCAGACTGTAAAGCACCTGGTGCCTAAAATTTATTTCTGTTTTATATAGTAATTTTTTCCTAAATTAAGTACGTTCTTTATTTATCTCTTGTAGGGTGTTTATCTTCTTGTACCTTGCACAATATTTATATGACATACATATCATTTTTTATATTTATTTGTCTTTGTATGAATGCAATCTGTTCATGACTATCATTACACTTTCTCTTTGACCCCCACCAAGAATAGTAGTATTTTTTCTTCCCTCTTCATGTATTCACATCTTTATTAACTGGGGAATGCTATTAGAATTATTTATTTAGTTATTTAATTTTTTTTTTGTATGTGCTCAACCTGGAGAAGATATTGTAGGTGTGGAATACCATCAAACATTCATCAGGATTAAGGGAAAAAGGAGGGAGCTGAGACTAGAAGTCTTAATAGGTTAAAACCATTACAAAATATGTTTTTAAACTGGAGTTTTGTTTAACTTGCTTTCTCTTCCAAGGAAATAATATTGCTTGTCCAATATCCTTTGTGATGCATCTGACAGTGAAATTAACAGAATACCCATATCCCATTTAAGAAGTGAATCATGATTTAGACAAGTTTTTTTTAATCCTCATTGAACCATCTACTTAGTGAAAAGTTGTGTCAGAGATTGAGTTTTTGTGGCATTTGTTGTAAATGTGCTGTTGTATCTAATTATTATTGTCTTCATGTAAAGAGTATCTAAAACAAAAGCTATTTTCATCTCTCTTATGGGGAACTCTCATATCTACTCTCATTTCTCCATATTTGAGTGAGTTATGTTCCATTTGGAAAATGATTCCTATATTGAAAAGCCCTCATGATACTATGGAAATCCATGCACAAGAAAAGTCTTATGCCTGAAGACTTGGGGTGGCTACCTGTGCTCTTCCCAATTTACTAGAATACTGTTGACTGGAGATGTCTAATGAGGTTACCAATAACTGAGCCCACTTTATTTCACAGTATAGCCCCTTCTAAACTTTGATAAGAGGAAGTTACAATTTCCTGCATTTCTTTGACCCCAAAATGCAATTTTCTTGACAATGGAGCTTTGATTTAATTATTGGTGACTTTATAAAATAAATTTTGTTTGTGCTATATATAGCAGGCATTGCTTGAAAGCTATGATATTTGGTTGATATTATGTGATATTTGGTTTGACTCAACAGTGCAAAATAGTTTAGGTTTGGTTTCAGAGAACATGAACATTTTAGATGTTTTAAGCGCAAAGGGATTATTGCAAGGTATTAAATGGTGGAAAAAATCATCAGTTAAGCTGAAGTAGTGTTTTTTAGGTTGAGCTTTCAAAAATGACTTTAACATAGGCAGAATTACAATAAAAGCTAATGCCTCTTCTATGATTAGGAAAATTAGAAACCTGCCACTATAAATGCTAGCTCCAGAACCGTGCTGTGCCATATTACTAAAATAATGAGGCCCCACCAAGATCAGCAACCAGTTACAGTCAAAAAGCTATGCTCAGAAAGTCCTCATTATTAGGAAGCCACTATTATAACTGCTGCTTCCAGAAATACCTGTAAAAAGTCACTGAAAAAAATAGAAGCCTAGACCGGGTGCTGTGGCTCATGCCTGTAATCCTAGCACTCTGGCAGGCCTAGGCGGGAGGATTGCTTGAGGTCAGGAGTTCAAGATCAGCCTGAGCAATAGTGAGAGACCTCATCTCTACTAAAAATAGAAAAAAATCAGCCAGGCGTGGTGGTTTGGTCTGTAGTCCCAGTTACTTCAGAAGCTGAGGCAGGAGGATCACTTGAGCCCAGGAGTTTGAGGTTGCTGTGAGCACGGCTGATGCCATGGCACTCTACCCAGGGCTACAGAGGCAGACTCTGTCTCAAAAAAAAAAAAAAAAAAAAAAGAACAGGAAAATGGAAGCCCTACACAATTCTTATTAATACTCACGGAGCAAGTAAGCACACATTGACATTTCTGCTAATGTTATCACAGAAAAATAGATTACTCCATACTAGCAGAAACAAACAAAAAAATGGCAACAGTAAGCCACCATATTGTATTAACTATGCAAATGTAAAGGAAGTGTGTCTGATTAGCAGAACCAAAATTAGATCCAGAGCTGTAGCTTCAAGAGTTCCTGGAAAACGCAGAATTTCAACCTCTGTAATAAAGGACAAACCAGAAATATGTTTAAATGGCTGTTAGGCTCCAATCTATCGTGTCCAACTCCAATTAAAATAAATGGCTTTTCCTCCTTTTGTTTTCCCTTTGTTAGTGTGGTCAGAGTAAGGAAGTGAGGTTAGAAGCCTTCATTCATCAAAATCGCCCCAGTCTGATATTCCTAAAATTCAAATCTGATTATGTCATTGTCCTGCTTAGAACATGAGGACATGTTAGTGCAAAATATGAATTATTTCTTATATTATGCTTGGTTATTATTTTTTTATCTCACAATTCAAAAAGATGTACCCATTTGCTGGGTCTACATATAAATCACTTGGAAATTGAAAGAAGATTGATTGAATTTTGTGGCCCTATTTTAAATGATTTTAGCATACAAGTATATGTCAATAGCAGATAACTATGATCTCATTCATGATCCATGATAAAGAAGTCAATCCATTTTATAGGTGTTTATCTGAATATGAAATGGGAATATACTGATAGAAATGAAAGTTATTTTCAGTATAAAAGAAGGACGAAGTTAAGAGTTAGAAGAAGCTCCTGAGAATATTGAACTGTAGAGTAAAATAAGAACTTCTCTATTCGTGAACCAAGAGATAAGATAGCCAGGCCATTAATTGTCTATAAACCAAATTTTCAAAACCAATTTTGGCATGTACATAATATGCAAATATTTTTTAGAAAAGTGGTCTTTCTGAAAAGGAGATATAATGAAATTGATGCACATTTTTATAAGCAAAATTATAACTTACACAGTTAGTGATGATGTTACTCCTTCTTAATCCTAGAATTCCCACGCTCTTTTGTCCCAGGTAGTAAACTGTCAAATGTAAGGACAGAAATATTTATGGAGTAAGCTCAGGGGTCAAGTTTTTACCTTTAATCAAATGGAGACTTTAAAAAAAAAGTTGTGATTTTTTTACTAAAACTGTTACAGTAATTCCTTCAAAATATCTTATGAAAGGACTACTAAAGTCATTGTTATATTCTGATTAAAAATCTTGTTTGGAATACTATTACAGACAAAAATCTAAAAGTAAAATAAATTTCCAGGAGAATTTTAATATATTCCAATATGCCCTTATGAACCACAGGAATATGTGGCATTGAAAGTATGTCACGATTTTCTTTTCTTATGGAGCTATGAGATTTTGATCAAGCCCTGATATTCAGTTAAGGTCATTCATTCACTGATTCAAAACATATTTACTGAATGCTGACTATGTGTCAGGCATTATTCTAGGAGCATTCATTGGTGAAAAAAGTAGCAAACATTTTTCCACTAACACTTATATTCTGGTGGATGGAAACAGATAATAAAACAAACAGGCATAATAAAATAATATATCAGATATTGATAAATTTTATGGAGAAAAATGAAGCAATGAATAAGGAAGTGAAAAAGCCTCATAAATTGACAACTAAGCAGAGACGCAAAGTTGAAGTAATTTATTATTATTTGTGGGAAAGGCACTTAAGGCAAGAGGAGGAGCAAGTACAAAACCCTGAGGCCAGAGCTGTCCAGAGTGGTCAAGGACTAGCCAAGAGGTCATTGTGCTGCGAGGAAATATTGGAGAGATGTGATCAGAGAGGAAGAAGAAGGCAAAACCAAGTAGAGCCCCCATCATAAGGATATGGCTGTTCTCTTAAGTCACTGGAGAATCTAACATGATTTGACTTAAATTGTAAGGGACAAGGGTGAGAGCAGAGGGACAAATTAAAAGGTCACTTTAATAATTTTGGTGAGAAAATGTTATGGCTTGGGTTGGGGTGCTAGCAAATGGAGGTGATAAGAAGTAGCAGAAGGGGGAGGGTCATGTTCTTAAAAAAGCAAGAGGAGGCAAGATTTAATGCACATGCTTTAAGTTAGAGGCATAGAGATTTCATCCATAGTAAAAGGAGAGATGATCAAACATATACAAGTAGGTGACTGTGGAAACTTGTAGATGTTCTAGTCTCATGAATTTTTCTCAGTAAAATGATAGCAGAGTCACCAAGTATGAGTGAGGAAAAGTGAACAGATAAGGGAAATGTAGTGCATCCAAATCTGTCATGTGCTTAATGTTAATAGTCATGAATTTCAAATGCAAATGGTCAGCATGGTTGTGTGCTATTCTTTATGTAGCCATATTTAGCTATGTGTGTAGGATCAGAGAAGGCAGAGAGTTGAATTTAACCAGGGTGGGAATTTTGCCGTGTGAGTACAAAATATAAAAGAATGGCAGGAGAGTTTAGAGTATATGCAAAGGAATAATCTTATTGATAGAATATGGACTGGAAGCTGGGGTAGGAGAAAATGATAAAATAAGTGTGGTGAGATATGGGCAATTGTAGTGAGATAGATTCTAAGTCATAGTTTGCATGATGAATTGATAGAGTACGATACTAAAGGGAGTGAGCTGAAGATAGAAAGTAAGCATTAGAGAGAGAGATACATGAATTGAGATTAGGGAGGGGTTATCTTTGTTTATAACAAGATCCAGGGTATGAGCATGAAAGTGAAAGGCCTATGATTTTGGACAACAAAATCATAGGAAGAGGAGTGGGAGGAGCTGAGAGAACTGAGGGTTATGAATAATGGGAGGATACATACTGTGTAGATAATGAAATTACTAAGGAATATAATGAGTAGTGTTGGAAGAAATAACAGGAAAGAGAAACTTAAATCTTCAAGGAATGGAAGGAGTCACCTGTATGCAGAATTATTTGCAAGTATTAATTACCTGTAATTCAGAGATGAATGGTTTTAGGGAGGGAGGTAGGAAAATGGTCTGAGAGAATAATGCTGAAAAGAGAGACACTGAAAATGATACTGGGAGTGAGTATAATGGAGAAAAAGAATTACCACTGAGCACCCTGACAGGCAAGCAGGTCATTGTTTTTCACATTTGTGAAGATGGACATTCCAATGGGGATTGAGCACTTCTACACAAATGACCTTCTTGAAAATAATTCTATACAACTTTTCCTCCACTTACATGGTTAAAGAAATGGGCTAGGCAGGATCATATACTGGTGTAGTTTTAATGTTCATGAGAGTTTTAATGCACTTCTTCAAATCAACTCCATAAAGAAGTTCTGAACCACCTGGTTATTATCTGAAATTAAACATGTGGAGAATTATATTAACTGTCCCTTCTTAGGAATGGCTTTCGTCACATGTTGTGCCAAGACTATAATATAACCTAACTAAAGAGCTCAGCAAGTTTTTGTCAGTAAGTTTGTGTGTTGGAAACCAGCTATTTTAAATCACAAAATTTTCTCATTTAGCCAAGAAATAGTCCTAGAGATTAAGAAACTTTGCATTGCTCCGTATTTTTCCCAAGCTGTCTTTGGAAATGAGATTGTTGCTCTCTTGGTGTAATTTTAAACTGCAGCTCTGCTAATTGCCAGGAAAAAGACTATTATATATGAGTTATCAATCTTCACAGAAGGTAGGGATAAGATAAAGGAGATCTGAGATCATAAGAGGGTCTGTTTTCAAGTGATATATTAATATGTTTCATACTCTTTTAAAATCTCACAGTTGTAGTAAGATCATCTGTGTTATGTTCAGAATAATTGACCCTAATCATTTTTTTCTTACAGTAATTGTTTACGTAGTGGAGTTAAAGTACAGCAATCCCCCGTCTGTGGGGAATGCATTCCAAGACCCTCAGTGGGTGGCTGAAACCACAGATAGTACCAAACCCTATATACACTATGTTTATTCCTGTACATACAAACATATGATAAAGTTTAATTTATAAATTCGGCACAGTAAGAGATTAACAACAATACCTGCTAATAAAATAGAACAATTATAGAAATATGCTATAATAAAAGTATTGTAAATGTGGTCCCTCTTTCTCTCTCTCAAAATATTTTCTTGTACTGTGCTCACACTTCTCCTTGTGATGATATAAGATGTTAAAATGCCTATGTGATGAGATGAAATGAGGTGAATGATGTAGGCATTGTGATGTCAATAGAAAATTCCAGAAATACACAGCTCACAAGTTTTAAATTGAGCTCTGTTCTAAGTAGCGTGATGAAATCTCACCCCTGCCTCCCATTGCCATTAGTTACTTCATGGCCATCTCGGTTATCAAATCATTTGTGGCAGTAGCTCAGTGTTTGTGTTCAAGTAACCATTATTTTACTTAATAATGGTCCCAAAGTGCAAGATAATATTTTCTGACTGTGGTTGACTGAGGGTAATTGAAACCATAGAAAGTGAAACCTTGGATAAAGAAGGATGACTGTACTCGATTTTGGACCATTAACATAGAGCAAAAATATGAAGCATCCAATTCATCAAAAAAGGAGTTGAGGACACTCATTATACACATTGCTTATGAAATTTTCTTTTTTTAAATTTCAAAATATTAAGGGAGTACAAATGTTTTTGTTACCTGGATACATTTTATAATGCTGAAGTCAGGGCTTTCAGTGTGCCTGTCACCAGGACAGTGCTCGTTGTACCCTATAGGTAAGTTTTTATCTCTCCCCTCCCTCCCAACTCCCCCCTTCTTAGTTTCCAGTGACCTTTACATTTTTTGTGCCTGTGTGTGTCCATCATTTAACTCCCACTTATTAGTGAGAACTTGTGCTACTTATTTTTCCATTCCTGAGATACATCACTTAGGATAATATTCTCCAGTTGCACCCAAGTTGCTGCGAAAGACATTATTTCATTCTTTTTACTGCTGGGTAGTACTCCATGGTGTGTGTGTGTGTGTGTGTGTGTGTGTGCATGTGTGTGTGAATATATTTTATTTTTGTTTTTGCTGTATTTGCCTTTGAAATTTTTCAATTCATTTTTGACAAGGGAGGATTTTAATATTTTTATCACTTTATTGACCACAATAGGTTTTTATTTAAAAAAAGATTTGCATTTCATAATCAGGAAGGATTCTAAAATTTTTAAGATGTGGAATTCAAATTTCTAAAGCTAGTTTAAACCCCCATATATTCATTCTGATAAGTAACTATATTTTCAAGTATTACTCCTTTCAGCTAAGAAATGTAACATAACCTTGAGAATAAACACTACAAATACAAGGAAAACTTCTCATCAAAAATAGTGTCATGTAGGTTCATTTTACCCCATTATTTATTTAGAGAGGAAAAAGGGAAAAAATGCATAAGCTCTCTAGCAATTCAAACTCTGGGATATTCAATTACTTGGTAGCAGCTGATCATTCGATTAGATACATCCCAGCACATCGCAGAGGGTGAAAAGTTTCCTCCAGAGACAAAGGTGCTTAAAAGCAATTTCACTTCTAATTATGTTTTCCGTAAGATTTTGTTTGTGTCTGATTTAAAATAGGATGTAATCTGCTGGAGAGAAAAAAAATCAAAAGATTAACATCACTTTATTGTCTAGTATGAAATAAGCCTAGGCTCAGACTGATTTGATGAAAACTATTTATAGAAATTTTTGCCCTCTGTTATTTAAAAAGGAGGTTGGTGCTGGATAGATAATATGAGCAGATGTATTAATTTATCATAGTGTACCCACATACCACCATAACCCCAGCAGCTAATGTCAATAATAAAAATATTTGCTTTATATACTGTTATACATTTAAAGAATATTCTAGTCTTTGTTCATTCTTGAACCATGACCTTCATAAATTTTTTTATGATAAGTGAATGTAAAAGCCTGCAATGTATGTGGGCCAAGTTCGATTGAATTGTGTTTCAGAAAGATATTTCTATTATTTACTTCATATTCAGCATTAGGAAGCAATAAACTTGGAAAAGCATTTTTCACACACAATAAACTAATTCAGGTTGTGTCCTTGTTGAGAAACTTAGTTCTAGACATTGTAAATTTGAAAAAAAGTATATTCTGACCATTTTTTTGTGCATATTAATTATTAGTTTATGTGGCAAAGTGCTTGGAAATAAGAATTATTTCCTGTATTTACTATTTATGGTTATACTTTTAAATAGAAAAGGGCTTACTACTCTGAAATACTGGAGATTCCTTAAACAGATTCAAGTAGACCTTCCATTCGATCCAGCAATCCCATTACTGGGCATCTACCCAGAAGAACAAAAGTCATTCTATAATAAAGATACTTGCACTCGAATGTTTATAGCAGCACAATTCACA
>CM052441.1:52705899-52720502 GCA_028533085.1 Varecia variegata
TGGGTTGTTTTTACTCTGCCCAGAGCTGAAATTGACCAAAATTAACCACAATTTACCTTTGAAGCCTTTTCCTGGAAGTTACATGCCTTCAGTAGACTTCAGAGCCCCAAAATAGTTCCAACAGACAGATTCTGCCAGTAAAATTCTTACTGAGGTGGAGAGACAGATTTCTGGTGCTTTCTACCTCATCACCTTCCCATAGGCAGTACTTCCCATAAGCAGTACTTTTTCTATAGTTGAAAGTTTCCCTCCTATAATTAGATTTTCTCCACATACATATTTTTTATAGCCCTCCTTATAGTCTCTAGAGTCTTGCCACACTTTCCAGTCATTTGTCTTGGATAGGGCTTAAAAGAGCTGTAGGCTCACTCTTTCTCTCATGGTCTATATCTGCCCCAAGGGAAGTACTCATGCATATTGTGACATACTATTGTAAAGTAGTCCAACCGCTCACTAGAAGTAGTCACAACCCCTTGTTGCTTTCCTGCCCAAGCAGTACTCCAATCCATCTTTGCAGCCTGCAGACTGTTATTTGGAAACTGCAGAGGATGTATTTCAAGCTCTCGTTGCCTTAAAAATGTGTCTCTCTGTAATTGAGGTGAAAAGAGCAGCATGTGCCCAACCCCCATCCTTTTTCTAGAAAGGAGGGAGAGTGGTGAGAATCACAGAGGGCAGCAGTTTTCTTTCAAAAGCCTACTGACAAATCCTCTCATCTTTGTTTTCTAGTACTGCTTATATCCTAGATTTAAAGTCAGGGCTTCCTGGATGAAGGGCCTAAGAATGATGAAACCAATTTTCAGCCTGTTTTTAACCACTACATTTGAAATAAATGATTTAATCTGACACTTCACTTTTATATGTAGCACACATTATATGTTGGAACCCTGGTCAAAGCTTCAATTTTAACATCCCATTATACGTGAATGGCAGTAAAGTCAGTACAGGCAGTCAAGAATTGGCTCATGCTTTATTTTAATAGTTTCAGTTCCTGAGTCAGTCTGCAAGTCAGTCTTAAAAGAACTTAGAATAAGCTTGTTTGGCATTTCTGTCCTACATTCTTAAACACTGTGCTCTATCAATCTAAAATTTACGATTTTTATAATTGAGCCATTTGTATTAATTTTAATGAAAATAAAATCTTTAAAGAATATTTTGATAGGCTTTGACTTTATGACTTGATTTTCTTAAAAATCATATAAAAGTTTAACAGTAGGGTGTAAATTTTTAGTGATAAGACAAAGAGAGTAAACTAGCTTGAGGATTTCCCAATATTTAGCCTCTCTTATAATTAGATATTCTTCACATACATGTCAATGTTTCATTACTTGCAGGAGGCTTCCTTAATCATCTAGGCCCAGTTAGATGTCTTGGCACATGCTCCCATCATTCTCTGTACTTTTTAAAATACAACATTCACATTTTATTGTAATTAATCATTTAATGATATCTTTTTTACATCCAGAAAATTCTGTAAGAGTTGTCTTATTTGTTTACTCTGGTTTCCCCATCCTGTAGTACAATGGGTGGCTGAGGGAAATGACTCAATACATATTTTAAGTGAATGAATGAAGCAGATGGTAGTATCCAACCTGAGGAATACCTAACATGGCTACAGACAAAATTATTAATCTACCTGTTGATTCCACTGATATACTGTCACTGTTGCACCACAATTACAAAACCAGTTTGCCAATTTGTGATTTTATCTTCCACCTGGGAAAGGGTAGCACCTGGCATATTTTGGTTCTAACAGCCAGAATCCACCATGACCATCTTGTTGATTTTCAACACTTCACTACAACTGAACTGTTGAAGACTGGTATAAACTATGGTGACATATTTTCTAAAAAAGGCAATACACAGCCACAGCAACATGGCATCTATCACAATGTTCTGATTATGAATGTATTGAGAAATGTTTCATAAGAATGCACTGCAATTTAATTTAATGTTGACCAATGTGATCAAAGTTAACTTACCCATAAAGACCAGTTAATTTTCTCATTTCCATTATTTTTGTCTTGATAAATAAAATTATCTAATGCCCTTTAGTTGTAGATGCATCATTGTTAGCAGAACATCTGCTTATGTTTATTTCTGCTTGTTTCTCCACCCAACATTGTTAAATCAAAGAATTTTTTGATTGCTTCCAAACAATGAAATAACATGCATTTGCCTTTGTGAAACCTCACAATGTCTCTACATTTCCTATGTTATGCTACAAGTGATCTTTAAGAAACGTAAAGATTCTGTGAACACTTATAAACTCTTCCAGAAGTTTGGGCAGTGCTCTATCATAACTGACTTTGTGGTTCAATATTTATTTTGTTTCTTAAGCCACTTTAAATATGCTACTTTTCAGTAGGTTCATGGCCTAAGAATGTCACAATAAAAAGGATATGCAAAGATTATGAAATAAATGGTAAAATGTTCAAACTCACTGTTAAATAGGTACAGATCAAGATAAAATAGTTTTTGTCAATCAAATAGTTTTTATTTTAATAAGAATATTAAAAGATGGTAAGAATGTGGTGAAAACAGAATTTTTCCACACTGTTAATGGGAACATAAAAAGTGTCAACTCTTTTGGAAACTAATTGACAAAATGATCCAATAAACTCTAAAACAAGTATAACTTTAATCCAGAAATTCCTCCTATTATAAACTATGTTAACCAAAAATAGCTCATTTATTGATTCTGTTAAAAAATGATTGAACATTTACTACCAGACATGGGAGATATGAATATTGAGTAAATTTCCTTGGAGGAGAAAAACCGGATCATCTTATAGACTAAAACCAAGGCAATCACTTTGAAATAACCATGATTAGTTTATAATTATGTCATAACCAGTTATCCTCAGAAGACCTTTAAGACGGTAAGAAAATGCAAGGACTTAAGAAAAACAAAGTATAATTGGAGTGCTTCTGCTTTTCTCTTTTCTCTTCTCAAATTAGCCTTTCTATACACTCATCTTCTTTCACACAACTACATTATAGTTACCCCCAAATTACAGCCTTACTCCCATAGCTTGAATAACTTCTAGGGTTGGCTGACTTTAGCTAAATAATTTAATGTCTGTGCTCTAAATCTAAATGTCTAAGGAAATATCTTATTTACGCAGTTGAACTCAGTTGTCTATCTGATTTGCTTCTTTGTGTTGGGATTGCAGGGTAGGGCTCTGTCTCCCGGGGCTCTGTTTCCTAAGAAGAAGGTATAGGTACAGAGAAGAAAAGAAAAGCATCTCTGTTAAACATACTAAGTGGATATTAAGTGTGGATTTTTTTATTAATTTGAGAACTTAAAGAAAAACATTTTAATAATAAGTCCAATTATTAAAGTTGTAAATTTAAAGATGAACTTGACTAAGGCTAATTCTATAGTTAGATCTTAAGGAAAGTATTACTTTCAGGCTCAGAAATCTTTGATGAACATCCTTATAGTCTGTATATGAGGCGTGGACATGGTACTGATCCAAAAAGATTGATGCTTTTCCCTGATGGTGCTAGGGGACCGAAAAGAGATATATGCTAACTATTGTTAGCCAATGATAAGTTTAGGAAATACTTACTGCCAAGACATGGGAAAATAAAAACTTCCATTATCCTAAGGAATGACTGATCCATTCTAAACTTTCAGGTACTAGCGAGAGAGAAACTTTTAAGCAATAATTTTTTCTTGGCATAACTCAAATCACAGTACTCTAGCAAAATTATCTCTGACTCTTTATTGCATTACTTGCATGCCTAAAAGTAAAAGCACTATGGTTTCAACTTAATGGTTTTAATAGTATTTTTTTCCTTATCATAGAACTTTGACCTATAGAAAATATGAGGATTTTTTTTTACTAGGCTAAACCAATTATTCCATATATCCATGTGTTCTTGATAATAAAACAAAAATAAACCACAACAACCAACTAAAAACAAACAAAAACCCCACATTTTCATTTGCAGTGCTTGCATTAATTACATAAGATCCTTAGTAGCTAGACCCAGAAATGGGTCTAATTGGTTTTCAGTAAGAAAAAGCTCCTAGTTTATGTATGGAAGGTTTTAGGATTAGGTGAAATAGACTAAAATAGAATTGTAATCTCTTGCCTGCATTAATAAGGTGTGTCCCAATTCAAAAGCAAATGATTTGACTGATGTTAACGTAAGAGGTCCACTGTTCTTTGTAGATTTTTAGAATTTTCTCCACAGACTTAGCTTGTATTTCAGTCTTCCACTGAGTCTCATATGAGTCTGCTATATGTTTCTAATAAATCCCCTTTTCTTAGGGCAGCTAAAGTCAACTTGTGTGATTTCATAGAGGTATTATGCAAGATTTGCAGACGATCAAACTGAGTCTCAGGAAGTCAAAGCATCCTACAGAGTCACACACTTAGTAAGAAGAAAGTAGAAAAAAAAACACAGAGATTCTATCTCAAACCACTCTCTAACATGGATGAAACTTTAATCATCAACTGAAAAATAAAGAGTTGAACTCCTAGGTAAAGTACTTTCTACTTCTAAGACTATATGATTTTTTAAGTATAGGTTTTCTTAATAGACAAGTTAAACTCAGCTGGAATAAAGCATGTAATATGCAATATATGCAATATAATATGCAATATATAAAAGAAATAAAATTTATTAATTTTAAATCTATCGAGCACTTTTTTAAGTATCTGTCATGAACCCAATCTACTCCTAACATATCTCCATACATTTTATCTCTAATAATGCATAGGCATTATTCTGCAAAGCATACTTTAGGTACATTATTCTTAAACTTTTTCTATTTTATTTTGTTCTATTCCTGCATAATAACCAAACTGTGTTTTCATACTTTGAAAAGTAGCTCATGTGTTACATAATTCCATTGCAGAATGTTATTCACCATCATGTGATGTAATTTGTAGAGTGATTTTATAAGAGCAACTCACTCTTTGAATCTACTGAGTTGCCACATAATGAAAAATGCTGCTATTTTTCCTCTTACATTTTTCAGGTCACATCTTCTCTCTGCAGAGTAATTCCTATGTATTAAAAAAAAAAGCCCATACCTACAAAATAGCATAACTTAGGCTACTTTGAATTCATGATTGGATTGGAGGTGCTGTGCTCTAAGAAATGTATTTGTGTATGTTGTTATTAAGGTTATATTTGCAAGTAACTTGCCAACTCATCTCAGTCAGAATCCTATCATTGATATTGCCAATGGTTCTGATCAAAGGTGTTGGGATTTACATAAAATAAGTGTTTTCATAATGGTGGAGTTCTACATAAGCTCTATGTGTAGGAAGGATATACATATCTTCCAGAGAAAACAAGCAATCATTTCAGGCAAATGGATTTTTTTTCTGAAGGAAATTACAAAGTTCAGAAAACAACATAATTTGTCAGAGCCCTTGAAAATTATGGTTGGAGTTTAAAATGTTGGGAAGGTAGTGTACATTGACCTAAACATACTAATGGAATTAATGGAATGTGTAATGAAAGGATTACATATCTGAATTCAGTGAATCAATAATTAGAAGAAGTATATAGAATATGAAAACTAATTTTGCTTGAGATTGCATTTATCAGCACTATCCTCTCACCATTGGTGAAGAATTTACTTTTTTGTGCAGGAATTATGATACCAAATTATCACATATAATGTCTATATAAATTATCCTTGTCATTGAATATTTTAAATTAAGTTTATATGTTTCTGGAAATAGAAATCACACTGCAAAGACAGCTAAGTTCTATCCAGTGACAGTCTACTGAATAACCACACAAACCCTTACACACGCACATGCACGTACACAAACAAAATTAAAATTCAAATAAAGGAAAATCCTTGCAAGTCTTTATAGCACATTTAAAAAAAAATCACATGAAACAAAAAAACAGTAAATACGGAACTGTATGTAATAAATACCACGTACATATGCATGACAGGATGACATAACTACTTGAGATAAATAAGCAAGACCATCAAATATCAAACATAAAGCATGATTCAGTAATTCAAGGAGCGATTAAATAAAAAGATGGGCATTAAATTGACATTGGTAGGAAGCCAAAGGCTGAAAAACCGGATCTTAAATAATATGCGAGTTTCCATAATTAGAGTGTCTGTGTAGCTGCAGATGAGTGTGGCTCTTGGATCAAGAAAAGAGCTAAATAGCACTTTGTCCTTGCACTGCTGCTAACCAGCTGTGTTATGTTTCAAAAGTCCCTCAGCTTCTCTGAACCTAAATTTCCTCATCTGGAACTTGAGACAATTGAACCCTATTTAATTCTAAGTTTCAATAATTATTCTATGTGTAGGCTGTACACCATCTTTGCTTATCTCCTACCTCTAGAATGAGATTTTTCTCATTTTCACTGAAATTCTACTGAATTGAAAGGAATTATGTGCCTAAACATGTTAATTACAAGTATTTATCTTATGAAAAAACTGTAAAAAAACTAAATGGCCAATAAAAAGAAATGAGATAGGTAAATTTAGATTAATCAACTCTGGAATATTATGCAGTCATTAAATTGAAAATTGTGAATAAGTTAAAAAATACTTTATGGCTATTAAATTAAAAAGTAGAAGAAAAAATTCAATGTAGATCCCAATTGCAAATATGTAAATAGTACAAATGCATAAACAGAAATTGAAAGGAAGAAGAGCCAAATATTTAACTTTGAAGAATTGGGATTTTAGGTGGTTCTTACGTTTATTTTGATTTTTGTTAATAAGGTTTTAATATTTCTTGTACAAATGCTGGTAGTGATGACAATAAATACCATCTGTATTTAAGACCTAGCTCAGATGCCTTCTCCTAAATAAGAAGAAATTTTCTTAAAATTTTCTATTGCATACTCTCAGTTTTATAGCATTTATTATTATAATATTAACTATATTATAGTTGTTTTTTTCTATATTGGTATCCTCCAAGATATTATAAGCTCTTTGAGAAAAAGAAGATATCATCAATACCTATATTTCATCATAGCATCTAACCCTGTGCCCTATAGATAGTATGTGTTCAATGAAAAAGTATTTATAAAATAATAGTATATAATATGAGGTGTTTAACAGTGTGTGTTCAATTCAATTCAGTTAACTAGCCTGTACAGCATAGACTAGAGCTGAGTTGAAATTTATTAATTAAGCTATTCAATAAATATATATTGAAAGGGGCTTCTTGAGGAGCTGGCAATACACAGTAAAAATATGAACACAATTTATATAAAATTATATCAAGTGAAAACTTTAAGTGTGTTAAATTTAACAGTGGAAAAGCTTTGTGGCTAGAGCACAATGAGCAAGCAGCAGGGAGGCAGCATGTAAGGCTTGAAGAGACAGGCAGTTTGAAGATACAGGATCCTGGAGGTCTTGGTAGGAAGTCTGGATTTTTATTTTAAATAGCAGGAGAAGCCACTGGGAGGATTTTGAGCAGGGAGGTTACAAGAACTTATTGGAATTTTTAAAAAGCTATTTTGTTTGCTGTTTGGAGTTGTACCAAAGGGGACAAGATTGGGAAAAGGAAAATGAATTGTAAGGTCACAAGAGATTTTAATCGAAGACTGTGATATAGATTTGGATGCCAGGTGTTTCAGGGATCTTTTGATAAGCTAGCTCTCTCCTTAATTTAGGTTGTAAAACCACTTACCTTGATCACTCAGAGCTTTCATATGCAGGTAAGGTCCTAAACTACCCTGCCTGCCATGTTTATTTGTTAAATTAATCTTGACAATTACTACATCTCTGCTAATCCTTACATAAAATATATCTTAGTATGTCCAGAATTGCCTTGTTTCTTAATTTCCTTTCTTTTCTTTCAGCTATTACATATACTAATCACCTTTAATTTTCTATTGACTTGTTCTTAGGAAAGTCATACCTAGTACATTAATTGTTTATTCTAACTTACAAATGAGAAACTAAAACAAAGAATTTAATTCGTTGAACAGCACAAAGGAGTTGGTACAGATCAGCAAAATGAATTAATCTTTTTTTTCAAGTATAACTTATACTATGTAGTATGTAAAACAGTTATATATTTACTATCTCATTTAATCTACATAAAAGCCCTATGATGTAAAAATTACTTTCCCCAATTTACATATAAGAAACAAACATAGTGATTTAACTGATTTTTTTCAATATTACTCAGCTGTTAAATTTTACACTGAGGCTTTCAACACAGCTTAGTTTTAATTTTTAAGCTATCCTGCATTCAGAGCTACTTGATACAAATGCCTCCCCCAAATTTGGATTTAAAAAAAAGTTATAGCTATGAGTCAGCCTTTTGCACCTTGTACAAACAAAATGCAGGTCCTTGTAAAGGCTCAGGCAGTGATTCTTTGATTTCCTTTGAACTTACAGGGTTTAAAATATTTTATTGCCCAAGCCAAAACTATTTGAAACTATACCCCTGTAATATTCTGAAATAAAATAATATATATGTACAAAACAAGTAAAAAAATTTAAAAAATTAAAAAAAGGTGGAAACAAAATGTAAAGGCAATTCACATACTATATGTGAATGTTTCTGCATATGTGTATGTGGAAAAGTATAGTATTAATAACATTATGTTCTACATTGTTAATTATTGAACTTTTAAACTAAAATTTAGCTGGCAATTTTTTAATATCATTGCTTGTTTTAACTATTTGTATATTGGCTCATCATGCATAAAAAAAATTGAGACAACAGTCAAACTGAGTACCAGATCAAAGACTCAATACCCTTCACAATAGCAACAAAGAAAATAAAATACCTAGGAATATATTTAACTAAGGAGGTGAAAGACCTCTATAGAGAGAACTATGAAACACTGAGGAAGGAAATGGCAGAGGACGTAAACAGGTGGAAAACCATACCATACTCGTGGCTCGGCAGAATAAACATTGTTAAAATGTCTATACTACCCAAAGTGATCTACAGATTCAATGCAATCCCTATTAAAATACCAACATCATTTTTTGAAGATATAGAAAAAATAATTCTATGCTTCATATGGTACCAGAGAAGACCCCATATGGCAAAAGCAAGCTTAAGGAAAAAGAACATATTGGGAGGCATCAATCTACCACACTTCAAGCTATACTACAAGGCTATTTTAACTACAACAGCATAGTATTGGCTCAAGAACGGAGACATAGACCAATGGAACAGTACTGAGAACCCAGATAAAAAACCATCCTCATATAGGTGGCCATCTAATCTTTGACAAAGCAGACAAAAACATACATTGCTCATTTTTTAATTGGGTTATTAGGTTTTTCATTGTTGAGCTTTAGGTGTTCTCTATATATTCTGAATATTAATTCCTTATTAGATACATGATCTCTAAATATTTTTTCCATTCTGTGGGTTGCCTTTTTACTCTGTTGGTAGTGACTTTTGATGTACAAAATTTTTAAATGTTTATGAAGTCCAATTTGTCTATTTTTTCTGTTATTGCCTTTCATACACATCCTAGAAACTACTGCCTAATCCAATGTCATGAAGACTTTTCCCTATGTTTTCTTCTAAGAGTTTTATGTTTTAGGTCTTACATTTAGGTCTTTGATCCATTTTGTATATGATATTAAGTTATAGTCCAATTTCATGCTTTTGCACATGGATATCTAGTTTTCCTAGTACTATTTGTTGAAAAGACTGTTCTTTTCCCCATTGACTGGTCCTGGTATTATTGTCAAAAATCATCTGGCCCTAAGCCTAGTCATAAAGGTGATGAGAAATTAGTCTGGCTGGGCAGGGAGTGGTAATTAGGACAAGAAAAAAAATCATAGAGTTGAAAATACAATCTCATTGTATGGTCTGGGAACAATAAAATGTCCAGAAATGCAGGAGAATATTATGAAAGGGGCCAAGTTCTAGATAGGTGAAGCTAGAAAGATGCATAGGGTTAAGGCAATGCAGGCCTCTAAATGTTGTTTGGGGGTTATCCTTAAAGACATGAAAAAGGTTTGGAGGCAGGTAAGCAAGATATGACATCCATATTTTGGGAAAATCACATTTCCTGCAGTACCAAAGCTGCATGGGTGGGAAGAAAACTGGAGGCACAGGATGATTTAAGAGGCTGCAGGAGTAATCCAGGCAAGAGCTGATCTAAGACATAGGAAAGCTTTTACTAGGTAAAATTTGATTGTTCTCAAGGGATATGAAGAAGGTAGAATTGATAAGCCTTGATATTCAGTGGTGGGGTAAGGGAGAAAGATCAAGGATGACACTCAAATTTCAGTCCCAGGCAACCAAGTGGAAGTTAGATCTATTGCCAGTCTTTGTCATAACTTTTTTTAAGTCCAGGCACAACAGAGCACTTATAAGAATATTCATAATGGGCCATTTTAGACAAGAGAACTATTAGCCAATCACTGTGTTTATCTCAACACAAATATTTTGTTAAATGGAAAATGATCAAACCTCAGTGTTTACTCATTAAAAAAATTTGTATTTGATAGTTGAAATATTACTTTGGAAAATCAATATTTGGTTTGAATAATAAGACTCATTTCCTCATATCCCTGCAGAGTGTTTGATTCGACAGGAAAAGCACTTGATTGTAGGTGAAAAATATTTAAGTATTTTTTGTGATTAATGACTTAAACTGCTTATCCAAGCCTTCATGGTGTTCTCTTACTATTAATAATAACTAGAGAAGTCTTTCAAGAGAGAAATTATGAGGAGAGAAAATAAATCTCGTATTTGCCTCTGAACATAGGAAACAAAAACATGAAAGATTAAAAAAAGAAACATTAATTTTTGTTTCCACAGGTCTTTATGTGTTATTGTTTGTATTTTGTTTTGTTTCACTTTGCTTTTTCACCCAAGCACCTTGACGTGTTGTCAGATTTCAATATCCCAAAAATGCTAGTATTGTATTATTGCATGGTTTTATATTACAGTGAGACATATATACCTCACACACATATAGACTTTCACAGTATTTTTAAAATCACTCAGAAAGAACCCCTCTATATTCCCTGACAACTTTTTTCTTATTCTTAGAAACACAAAATGTTACAATGGAAGAGAAGATGTAGACACTAAACAAAACAAACCATTTCTACATAATCAAGAGCTGCAAGAATAAGAGCTCAAGAGCAAACCAAAATCTGTGGCTAATTAGACCTCCAATGAATTTCCAGTGCTCTTCTTTTCCCTTAGAAAGTTCTATGTAGGATAACCTAATTAAATAATGCTATGAAGTCTCAGCTGCAATGCTGCAGACTACTTCTGAGACAAAGAATGGCAGCTCATAAATGGTGCAGTTAATCACGGTTCCTGACCTCAATATATAGATCAACAGTGTGCACAAATTATATCTAATTTTATCATGTTCCTGGGGGAATTCTTTTCCTCCCTATCTGAAACCCTCAGTTATAATTCCTCTGATTAACCAGTGTGTATGTCTCCATGACTTACATTTGGATCCTGGTTTTAAACTATATTTCATTTTGTTTTGCAATGAGCAATATAGATTTTGTGTGTATGTGTGTGTATAATGCTATTTCTCTAGGAACTATGTCTGTAGCTATGAAACAGAACTCTTGTTGTCTTCTGGCAAATGCTTTTCCCTAGTTTGTAAAATCAAAATTCAAATATATTGATGTGGTAATGTTATAAAGCAATTGGCCAAACCAAAAAGAAATCATACAGACAAAAAAATACAACCTAATTAAATGGTGGTGTCTTTTTGTAAGATTTGTTTAGTTTGAGCTTTCAGTGTAAGTGCTTTCCCTTAATATACTTATAGTAATTGAAATTCAAGCTATTCAGAAGGATTGACCCAGAGAGAACTTTTTAAGGCATCTTTTAAGTCCTACATGACCTTGAAAACTTCATAAGATCAAAATGCCACAGCTAACCTCTGATTCAAGATATATTTTTTCTTAAAAAGGGAAAAGAATTCATTAAATACATTAAATGCTTTAAAATCTATGTATCAAACAGAGTGAAATAAGTTAACCATTCCAGAGGAGTTCACGTTAATTATTTTAATTATAATTATTATTTTAAGAAATTACTTAGGGGCTTGCTGTTTTATAATTCTTGTTTGATTCCCCAAATACAATTAATAGTCCTTTTATCTTTGTTGATCTCCAGCTGAGAGTCTCCAACTTGGACATATATGCATGCCTTCAACCAACATTCTTGAGTATCTATTATGTGTCAGGAACTATGATAGATGCTATAGATACAAAGACAAATACAAAGTAATCCTTATCTATGGGAAGATTTAAACGTGTTGTTTACAAAAGGTTACAGTATATGACTCTGTGCAACTGGTATTGCAAGAGGCGTGAATTAGGAATGCATGGTACTTCAAAGATAAAGATACTATTTCATCATCCAAGGATTAAAGGAGGCAGAAGCCTTAGTGGAGAAGGTCAGGCCTCAGTTGGCTTTCAATAGTGAGTATGTTTTACGATATTGGGATTCGGCAGGGAGGGGTACAATCCACATATACAGGAATCATGAAGGACAGGGGAGTGAGCTTAGTATGCCTGAAGAAAACGCAGTGGATCAGCTTCCCACCAAGCAGGGCCTGTGCTGTAGAGTCATAGAAATTAAGGCTAGAAAGGCAGGCCAGAGTCAGAATGAGCTGGGTATTGGATGTCATGATAATTGTGTGTTTGTTTAATATTGTAAGATGGTATTTTTAAAAATAAGCAATAAAACGATAAGTATACTATGTTAAATTTGTAAAATAATAAAAAATATGTTTGTGTGCACAGAAAATGTACTAAAGGGAATCAAAATAAATTTTTAAAAGTTTATTTTAACACATCAAAAAGAATATATATTGTATTTATTGATTAAATAAGTAGTCACAATTATAAAATTAATATATGCACAAAGAAGAAAATTATGTTGTTCAAAACATAGGAAAGTAAGTGCATACACACACGTACTCCCTCATAATCCAATTATCTAAAGATAGTGTTTTAATATTTTATTTTATTTTATCTATTTGTGTGTATACATTAAAAATAATTCTAATATTTATTTGCTTTGAAGATTGCCACTTTCAATTTAATTATATGGTGAAAATATCCCAATGTCAACAAACATGCATAGATTTTTTTTTGTTGTTGTTAAATACAGTGACAATTTAGGAACACCTGAAAAATCTCTAGGTCCAAATAAATGATAGATTAAAATAAAATAAGATGCTTTAAAACATATGGCTTATTTTGCAGAAACAAAAGAGAAAGTCAGGCAAGAAACAAAGTAGATTCAATAAATGTTGGATTTTAGTAATAGTTGTACTAAAATTTTAATAAATCCTTATTTTGGGAAATGTGTTTCAGATTATCTTACTATTATAAATAAACTGTGATTAAACTACTAGCTGTGATTTATACATTGTACAAATACATCTGATCGTTTCCTTTCAAAAAATTCCTAGAAATGGTGGCTCATATGACATATACATTTTTAAGGTTTTATGTATGTTTTGACAAATTTCTGTTCAAAAAGCCTTAACCAATTTATATTCTAATAACCACAACTCTATATTGACACTTACTATGTCAAGTAGGTTACATATATTAACACAAATCAGCCCTCCCAAGAATCTTTTAAGGTTTATATCATCATCTCCAATTATAGGAGTAAAACCCAAAGATCACAAGGTTAAAGTATCTTGCCAAATTTGCAAAGTTAGTAATTAGTAATATGGGAATTTCAATCCATAGCGTATCTTATTTCAAAAACCAAAGATCTCAAACATTCTATGTCTCTAATGTCCACAGTGAAGAAGAGTGTCAGTTTCTCTATGTGTTACCTTTTACTAGCCTTTATCATTCTTTTGAATCTTTGCCAATCTGTAGGAGGAAATGTCATCTCATTCTAATTTGCAGTTCTTTGATAACCAGTAAAGGCCGATCATTTATTTTAATGTTTACTGGACATTTGCAGTTCTACTTTTGCAAACTGTTTACTCATGAATAGGGTGTCTGTCCTTTTCTTATTTATTTGTAAAAGCATTCAAGAGTTATGAGTATCAGTGTTCTCACAACTATTAAGAGTATTTTATCTTTTTTATTGGACTTTCTTTTATTCTCGCTTGCTTTCTTCTTTCTTTCTTTCTTTCTTTCTTTCTTTCTTTCTTTCTTTCTTTCTTTTTTACTTCAAAGTATTATGGAGTTGCAAATGTTTTTGGTTACAAGGATCACTTTTGTAATGTTTGAGTCAGGGTTATAAGTGTGCCCATCACCCAGATGGTGTTCATTGTAGGTTTTCACCCATCCCCTCCTCCCCACTCCCCCCTGATTGACTTCCATTGAGTTATACTTCCCTCTATGTACACGTGTGCTCATCGGTTAGTTCCAATTTAATAGTGAGTACATGTGGTGTTTCTTTTTCCATTCTTTAGATATCTCACTTGGGATAATTATTCCAGTTCCATCCATATTGTTGCAAAAGGCATTAAGTCATCCTTCTTCATGGCTGAGTAGTACTCCATGGTATATATATATACCACATTTTGTTAATCCACTCATGTATTGATAGGCACTTGGGTTGATTCCACATATTTACAATTGTGAATTGTGCAACAATAAAACATTTGAGTGCAGGTGTCTTTTTGATGAAATGACTTCTTTTCTTTTGGGTAAA
>CM052441.1:52730006-52852517 GCA_028533085.1 Varecia variegata
GGTGATGATCAGAAATTAAGAGAGAATATGGCTTATTCAATGAATAAAAAACATCACTATAATTTTGGAAGATAGAACCCAAAGGAAGGTAGGAATGGGGCAGGAGACAGAAAGGAGTAGTCAAGGACCAGTAATGACAGGCTTTAATTTCATTTGAATGGTGATGTAGGTTCATTAAAAGGTTTAAATAAGAGGTTCAATGTAATAAAATATGTTTCTTTAAAAAAATATTATGATGGCTTCTTTGGGGGGGCATATGCAGGTGACGGTAGTGTTTTACATCAGTAAAAGCAAGGCTGTCGGAGCCATTCAGGTAAGAGTGCATGGTGGTTGCCCGGAGCTCATGGTACTCATGGTAAGGTGAAAAGAAGCGAACAGATCCAATTATTTAAGAGCTAGAATGGACAGGAAATAGTCAGCTTCTATATAGGAGTATTACCAGAAAATGTGGTTGGTGAGGGAGAAAATGAAGTGAAGGATAACTGTCAGAAGTTTGATGTGACTAACTATATGGATATTGGTCTCATTCTTTGAGAGTAAACATTGAGATGACAATAAGGGTGTGTGTGTAGGTGAGAGAGAGAGAGAAAGAGAGAGAGAGATATCTCAGGGCTATTAGATGGTGAGTTCAATTTTGGAAATATTGGATTTGAGGGCCTAACAAGATTCTCATGTAGAAGTGTTGAAAAGGTAGCTAGGCATTTGGGATAAGAGGTAGGAAAGTGGTTGTAGTAGATCATCAGCTCATGAGGGATAACCTCAGACCTGAGAGTAGACAAAATCACCTAGGCAGTGTAAAGTTATGTGACAGCCAAGTACAGAAGGCCAAGGAACACCAACATTTAAGGATTACGTAGAGAGGTGAGGGGAAAAAAATCAGTAGTTTCATAGAATCAAAGTGAGTGCATGCTTTCAGAAGAAAAGAAGTTAATAATTAGAATCGTCCTTTGGAATTATTAATGAGGAGGTCACTAGTAAGTACTAAATAAAATGTTTGTAATAACTCTAGTGGGGAAATGCTTACCAACAGGGATGGAAAGAGTTGAGAAAGTGCAAGAACGAGAAGAATGATGAGAATAGTAATGCCATCACTAGTGCCTACACAAATGACTTACAAAAATGGGCTCACCTCCTAGGGAGTATAGGCAATGCCCAAAATACGAGGAAATTAGGGAAAAGTATAAGAAGAAATACTTGCAGAAAAGAACTTCGATAGTTGACAAATAGTACAGTAAGGCAGGGCCTTTGATTATCTAGCTTGCAGTGACATTCATGGTTGTTATTACTTACAGTGGGGCTACACTCTTTCAATTGTTTTACTTCATATTCTAGGCATTTTGAAGCTCAGAGAAAGACCTTGAACATGATGATTATGATAATAGCATGATTGGTGTACACCCATGTGCACCTTAGAACTACCTCTTAGGACTTTATCTCACGACAAACTCCCATTCTGAGTGAGGTGAAAACTATTGTAAATAAAATATATGAGATGGAGACTCAAGTCTCTACAAGGCACATAACTTCACATTTCAGGGAACTCTTGGTAGACATCACACAACACTAGCAGTGACCAAGGTCAGTAGGCTTTCACACCAGTAACAATGTTATCACTGCCTATCTGAGAGAGGGGAGGGGCACAATTGGCAGTTTGCAATTCTGGTCCTATATGCATCACAGAGAAAGCCTCCAGTTAGAATACAAAGTACCTACTCTAGCAAAACAGACAGCAGAGCAACCACAGCCATTTGGAATAATTGGGTGCAGCAGTCTATCTCCTATAAATATCCATGTTAAAATGTGTGGAATGTGAGTGAGGAGATATTTTTACACAGATGGGGTATAGATGGAGGGTGTCTTCCAAATGTGTGGTAACTTACACCACGCAATATATAATAGTTCACACAGTGAAAGATTTGTCCAATTATCTTTGTGTAAACTACTCCAGCTTGGTCATTTCACATAGACTCTGGCTTAATGATGACCTGTAATGCCTCTCTTGTGTGTTTATATCCACAGGGTGCATTGTACCCAATTTTCTATGGCTAAATTTATTTCTTTGGTTGACAGTTACATTATGTTACACTACACTACTTTAATTTTTTTGTTGGAAATATAACTAAGAGCATAAGAACCAAAGGCCCTGCTTTAATTTTTAAAAACATTTGAAGGGTACTATATTAAGAAAAGAAGAATAGTTCCAAATAAATTCAAGTCTGTTTCTTCTGATAATGTGAATTGTTCAATTAAACTTCAGTTTCAGTCATAGCAAACTTTTCTCAAAGCTCCTTTTGTGAGCTGTTACATTTTTGAAAGGGTTGCAGGTCCTACACAGCTGACTCCAGGCTGCTAAAAAGCTCTGAAAAACAGAGTTAGATGCTGTTCTAAATTACTTGGCCAGAAGGGAGATTTTATAGCAGCACTATACTTAGCACCATGGACAGCACATTCCAGAGGCCTAGAATAATCTACACTTTTTCAGAGCACCGTCATCACATCTAGAAAGAGCTTAGAATGGCATTGGTAGTCCCTCCAGGACCTGATCCTTCATCTGCAAATATGACATTTTTTACAAGAAATAAAAAAGGAACAAATATTATTTTATCCACAGCACTATGTTGTTAACAGCATACCAAGCCTCATCTTCCTCCTTGTTTAACTTTTATATGACAGAACACACCAAAATCTGAGGAAAGGAACCCCTATTCCATAAATAGTGCTGGGAAAACTGGATAGCCACATACAGAAGAATGAAACTGTCCAATTTCATTTTCTATCTCCCTCCATATACAAAAATTCACTTAAGATGGATTAAAGATGTAAATGTAAGACCTGAAACCATAAAAATTATAGAAGAAAATATAAGGAAAACTTTTCTAGACATTAGCCTACCAGGGGTGGGGATCCTGTGACCCTCTGATTTCAAGATTGTTCTTTTTTAAGTACCAAAGGAGGCTAGAAAAGCTTCATCTTTCTCTGAGGCTTCTCTTTTAATAATAGGATTTGTTCTGTAAAATTTGGATTCAGTTAAAAGGTTGCACTTAAGGACCTAGAAGGCCATGTTTGACCTTAATGCCACAGGTTCCCCACCCCCAAGTAGGCAAAGAATTTATGAGTAAGACCCCCAAAACAAATACAGCAACAACAAACAAATAAATGGGACTGAACTAAACTAAAAAGTTTCCACACAGCAAAGAAAATAATCAACAGAGTAAATAGACAACCCACAGAATGGGAGAAAATATTCACAAACTATACATTGGACAAAGGGCTAATAATCCAGAATCTACAAAGAACTCAAATCAGCAAGGAAAAATAAAATAAAATAAAATAAAATAACCCAATCAAAAAGCCAGCAAAAGCTTTGAACAGATTTTTCTCAAAAGAAGATAGACAAATGACCAAGAACCACATAAAAAATACTTAACATCACTAATTATCACAGAAATGAAAATTGAAATCACAATGAGATCCCATCTTACTCTTGTCAGAACTGCAATTATTAAACAGTCAAAAAACAATAGATGTTGGCACAGATGTGATGAAAAAGGAATGCTTATACACTTTCGGTGGGAATGTAAACTAGTACAACCGCTATAGAAGGCAGTGTGGAGATTCCTCAGAGTCCTAAAAGTAGACCTACCATTTGATCAAGGAATCCCACTACTGGCTATTTACCCAAAGAAAAAGAAGTCATTTTATCAAAAGGACACCTGCACTTGAATGTTTATTGCAGCACAATTCACAATTGTAAAGATATGGAATCAACCTAAGTGCCCATCAACTCATGAGTGAATAAAAAAATGTGGGGTGTGTGTATATATATACATATATATTGAAGGGCCAGGAGCAGTGGCTCACGCCTGTAATCCAAGCACTCTGGGAAGCGGAGGTGGGAGGATCGCTTGAGCTCAGGATTTTGAGACCAGCCTGAGCAAGAATGAGACCCCATCTCTACAAAAAAGAGAAACATTAGCCAGTTGTGATGGTGCCCATCTGTAGTACCAGCTACTTGGGAGGCTAGGCAGGAGGATCACTTGAGCACAGGAGTTTGAGGTTGCAGTGAGCTATGATGACACCCCTGCACTCTACCCAGGGTGACAGAGCAAGACGCAAAAAAAAAAAAACCAAAAAAAAGTATGGAAGCCGTGTGATATGATGGAAAAGGCACCAGGCTCAGACTCAAGATTCCTAAGAAACAAGAGATCAGGTCTTTGTCTATGTGACCTCTGGGAAGTCATTTAATCTCCAAGATTTTTATTTTTTCATGAGTAAAAATAAAAGTCTAGACTAAATAATAATGACAGTATTACATACATTTCAAAAGGATTTCCTATACATTATTTTGTGATTCAATATTCACATAATTTTTTGTGTGTTGTTTGTGACACATTTCTTGGAGTCTATTCTCTCCCAAATTAGAAATTGCAAAGAAGAAAAAATATTCCCAACTATAACAAAAAAGTGAGATGACAAGCAATTATACAACTCTAGCAATTAATTACACTAAAAATTAAGAGCTTGTATTCTGCATATTTTGGGCCAAGAGAGTGAATAACAATCTTTCATCTTTCTGCATCTGTCCTATCATTTAGATGTAGCAACACCCTTCACATTTATCATACACTCTGAGAACCAAATTTCACTGAAGAGAATTAATAAACAATCTTTATCCAACAGCAGGCAGAAGGAGACAATACGAGACTGTCTGTGGTGTCTGGTATGCTAATGAAGGGGAATGTGAATATCCATTTAGCAGTTCATTCCTCCCTGGAAGATTCCTGGTTCAAACTTATCCCTAGAGGAAAGAAGCCAGTGAAGGATTTGGGATGGTGAAAAACCCTCAGGATGAAAACGAATTGGGGTAGAAGTGTACTTTAGGGATGAGATCTCCTAGAGAAAATTTGGGACTAAGAGGTTTCCCAAGGGGTAGAAACAGACTTTGCTCCAGCCAAGATGGAGATTTAGTGAGAGCAAAAGAAGGGTTTTGGTTTCTAATACTAAATTTTTATTCTTTTGTACTTTTTTTCTCAAGTCTAATAGCAAACAAACAAACAAACAAACAAAACAGGCATGTCCCTAAAACTCAGGATTATTGAATCAGAAATTACAGCCTTAATGCTCTGGTGAAATACATTTAAAAAATTGAGCTGATAAGCAACACAGTGAAAGAACATAGAGAAAACAGAGTTCATGGTACTGGTAGCAGCTACTACTACTAGATATATGAGAAATGTTTTGCATGACCTGAGGCAGAGATGGAAATAAAGGAAAGAAAGGAAAGGAAGGAAAGGAAGGAAGAGAAGGAAAGGAAGGAAGGAGAGAGAGAGAAAGAAAAAAGAAAGCTCGCTAGCTAGATCATTAGGAAGAGATAGATGGAGGAATTGTGATTCTTGTTGGTTTCCAACTGGGCTTTCCTTATAATCCTTTCCTTGAGGTCTCCCTTGAGACCTTTAAAGGGAAGATTCCCTTTTAGAAAATAAGTGAAAATCCAACTTTGTGATAAATATTTTAAGTGAGAAACTAACAAAAAAAGTTATTCAAGGAAGCTGAATCAAGGGATAAAAGGGCTCAGGGCTGTGAAAGAGAGACGTTAAGGATGTTCAGTGTAGCTGAAGGCAGATGGTTAAGGTTCTGCTCAGAAATATTGAAAGATAGAATGAGATGAGTAGGGCCATTTTGCAAAGAGATGTTTAGTCTAGGAAGGTATGTGGATTTAATTTGAGCGTGAGAAGGAGCAAGGTCAATATTCTATAAGTGGAAATTACATCTGTGTTTTCAAAAGATACTTGATACCAGTGTGGATGCTGGGTTGGGGGAGGGAGAAATCATCAGGTGTGAGTTACAGAGCTACTGTAATGATCCATCCAAAAGATGGAGAAAGGAATAATTTATGCCAGTGGTTATGGTAAAGGAAAGGAAAGGATAACTGAGAGAGATATGGTCATATGTTGCTTAACAATGGAGACATGTTCTGAGAAATGTGTGTTTTTAGGTGAATCTGTCATTGTGCAAACATCATAGAATGTATTTACACAAGCCTAGATGGTATAGCCCACTACACACTCGGGCTATGTGGCATAGCCTATTGCTCCTAGGCTACAAACCTATGCAGCATGTTACTGTACTATAGGCAATTAACACAAGGGTAAGCATTTGTGTATCTAAATGTATCTAAACATTAAAAAAGTAAGACTATGGTATAAAAGATAAAAAATAAAATAAATGGTACACCTACATAGGACACTTACCATGAATGGAGTTTGAAGGACTGGATGTTGCTCTGGGCCAGTCAGTGAGTGGTGAATGAATGGAAAGGCCTGGGACATTACTGTGCACTACTGTAGACTTTATGAACACTGTACACCTAGGCTACACCAAAGTCATTTAATTTTTTTCTTCAATAACAAATTAACCTTAGCTTCCTGTAGCTTGTTTTACTTTACAAGCCTTTTTCATTTTTTAAACTGTTATACTCTTTTGTAATAACACTTAATTTAAAAGACAAACACATTGTATAGCTGTACAAACATATTTTCTTTCTTTTATATCTTTATTCTATAAGATGTTTCTAATTTTAAAATTTTTAATTTTCTTTTACTTTTAAAAAGTTTTGTTAAAAACTAAGGTACAAAAACACACATTATCTTAGGTCTGCACAAGGTCAAGATCAATATCACCATCTTTTACCTCCACATCTTATCCCCTTGAAGGGGCTTGAGGGACAATAACTTGCAAGGAGCTGTCATCTCCTGTGGTAACAATGCTGTCTTCTGGAACACCTTCTGGAATACCTTTATATATATATATATAAAGTTAGATTTGTTTACACCAGCAGTATCACAAACATGTGAGTAATGCATTGTGCTACAATGTCACTAGGCCTTTTTCAGCTCCATTATAATCTTATGGGACCACCGTGGCATATGTTGAAAAGTTCATCCCTGGCTGAAATGTTGCTCTGTGGTGCAGGACTGCATTTGAAAATAAACTTAATCAGTCTTCGTGAAAGTTTGAGTGGGAGGGTCATAAAATTTCTAAGGAGGTCTCTAAATGTAGGAGTTTGGAGAACTATGTGAATAGTGATTCTATCAGCTGCAGTAGGGAATACATGAACTAATTATTTGTAATTTTTGCCAAGTTTGCTAAATATCTGCTATATATCCAGATGAAAACAGTCTCCCAGTGAGTTTGGAACCCATGAGAGAGTGGGGGCTATAAAATATGGGCTACTATAGATCATGCATAGATATCTTACTCCAGATGCTCTACTGTTCCACAGCTTTGTCTCCTCCCTTCCTCTAGTCTCCTCAGCACCCAAAATTAACCAAAGTCCTACTACTATCGGGTTATTTATCTGTGAAATTGTGCTCGTAAAGGGTCTCGGGACAGAAACTCTCTCATAGTCATCAGCACAAATCTTGGGAGAAAACATTCCACACTAGGAAAAGAAATAAAACATGAATAAAATATTCCCCAATTTAAGTGTTTTCTAATACAAATTCATTAACATTATCTTTGGTTTCACAAACACTTATGGCAAGGGAATGGACACTCTTGAAGCTCAGACTTGGGGGGGTTGGGAGGGGCATGGGCAATATATTTAACCAGAACGGTTGTACCCCCATAATAAGCTGTAATAAATAAAAAAAAAAAGTCCTTGTTTAAACAATTATCTGCCCAGTACATCCAATTTAAATTATTTAGACATCTTTTAACCACACAATTTACACACTATGACATAAGCTCTCACACCTTATTTTCAAAACAAATAAAATGTTTTCCATTTAGAGGAGTGTGAGTTCAGGTTTATAATTTGTTGTTGTACTCAGTTGCTAAAAATGGTATCTTATCCGTACTTAACTTCGTGTATTGTCCACCATGATAACATGTCCCAGATGCTCTTCTGAACAGCTCTTTCTGCAATGATGGTGACTAATGATCTAAAATGAACATAATTCTAGGTGGTTATGCAAAATCACGAACACATTTTACACAAATTGGTAAATAATTTACATAACATTGATGGTGTTCATGTGTACCTTAAGTCATTTTCAAAATAAATACAAAAATTAAATATAAAGTTCTACTGATTCAGTTAATGAAATTTTAAAAGTAAAATTTAAGTCTATTTATTCCTCTTTTTTTTTTGTTGTTGTTGTTCCAACTAAGACTTCTCAGAAGAAACCACCAAAAACCTTAGACAAAAATAGACTGAGGGACTCTCTGAATAATGGCAATTGCTGGTTTTCCCTTAATTCTTCTCCTTTTCTCACTTGTCTCCCTTCAACATTCATCAGCAAAGTCAACAAAAACATATCCCAAATCCATTCTCTTTTTTTTCGTAATCTCCTAATTTGTCTCAGTTCAAATAACAGTCATCCCTCACTTTGGGCCTCAACTCACTTCTCTTTTCTTCCACTCTTGCTCACTCCTTAAATAGATTCTCCATTCAGGATAAACTTTTTAATACTTAGACCATGCCATTGATCTATGTAACAACGCTCCAGAGGCCCCCATTACACATAAACAAAAGCTAAACACCTCACGTTACTCAAGTCCTTCATAATGTGCCTGGCCTTGTCTCTAACCCAAATTCCTCCTTTCTACTCGAGCCTTTGTCCTGCAACCATTCTGGGCTTATTCTGATTCCCCACACATGCCAATTCTAGTCCCACTTTAGGGGTCTGGTGCCAGTTCTTGTTTCTACCTTGAAGACTGTTCTTTTCATATTTGCTTAGGTGGCTCCTTCTTGTGTTCCAGATCTTGCACCTTGAACAGAGCAGCCTTCTTTACCATCCAGCCTAAAGAAACTACCTCCTGACTCTATCCTGCCAGCATGTTTGAACTCTCATCAGGTACTTGTATGCTGTTATTCACAGACAGTTCTCTTGTTTATGTATTTGTTTATTGTCCATCATCCTCTATGTAATATTAAAGCCTAGGGCTGTCTCGTTCATAAGAGAGAACATCAAAGTGGCGGAAAGCACAGTTACTGGCATCAAATGGCTGAAGTTGGAAGCCCTGATTATAGCTGTGCTATTTCTGAAAAGTAGTAAAACTTACTTTGCCTCAAATTTTGCACATGATATAGGGTTAAAACCAGTACCTATCTCATAAAGCTCTTGTGAATATTAAATGAGTTAAACAGGGGCTGGGACACTTCTTTAAGCATCTGGGAAATGCCATCTCTTATGCATTGTTGGACCTCAATACATGAAACAGTACTTGGTACAGGTGAAAACTTACTAAGTTTTGAAAAAAATAAAAAAATATGAACAGATTATAGGTCGTATTTATATTAAGGAGTTTTTTTTCTTTCAAAAAGAATTTGTTATTTCCTTTATTTTAGTTCTAAGATATATGTACACATCTAAATGGGAATTTATTTTGAAATTTGTAATCTAACTGCTCATAGATAGTAGATTACTTTGGAGCTTCAGTGGTCTTTCCTATAAGTGAAACTAATAAGCCCTGACCCTTAGCAGTCCATAGCAACGTTAGGCAAAAGAGAAATGAAAAATAACAATAATTTACCAGTTGTCTGTTAATTTAGCTGCTGTCTCTGTGTAACCCCACAGCTGCAATACAAAGCAGTTTCAATTGTAAACTGGGAAGAATATAAATTATGGCTAATTGAAAGTGCCAGGGAGACCTGAAAGATGACAGAATGCAATTACCCAAATTGGGTGCGCGCCAGGCCAGTGCTGGTATGTCTGCTCTTAGAAATACTGTAGAGTTGTATGTGGCTAATGCAACTAGATTGGTAAAATAAGGCTGCTAAAAATAGTGCAATTTCCCACAGTCTCTTCATAACCCTCTGTTCTCAGCACCAGCTGCTAACAAAGGAGTTTGGGGAAGCTTCTTTCTCACAAATGACCACTTACTTGCTAGATTTAACTTTATTTTGCTTAAAGTTCAAGAGTATTTCTGTCTTTTTTAGTCTGGGACATCCAGTGCCCTTTTGGGGTAATTTATCTCAGATATCACAGGCCATTAATTTGGTTTAGGTTGGAAACTCTGCTGCTTCCTCAGGTCTTGGGGATAGAACAAAACACAATCTGGTCTTCCTTTTAGGCAAGAAGATGGAATTTAATATAATATTTTCATTTTATGTATCTTTTACATATCTTGAGCATTCATTTCAAGGTGTATGGATAAGAGTAAGAATACTTGCAAAGTTTTTTTTATACTTTTATGTTTGCTGTCATTACAAGCAGTATACATGTAAGTTCATTAATTTATTTCAAAGATAGAAGAAAAGTAAATTTCTTCCTAATACTTACCTCCCTTGTACTAGTTTTTATTATTCCCAATTAACAGATGGGGAAAATGAGTGTTAGAGATATTCAATACCATCTACAAGATGACTCAACTTGTCCCTGACCAAGCAAGGATACTAATTCAAGCCCAGGTGATTACACAATCACTGCTCTTTCCACAGCATTCCACTGGTTCTCAAGGATGACTAGATTCATAATTATAGAAAAGACTGAAAAAACGGAATCTGACATTTAAAGAATTTACCACCTGGTAATGGAAAAGGTGATCTAAAAGTACATAAGTGGTGAGGACACTTCCCCTAATACCTCACCCTTTTCCTAGAGCCCACGCTGTGGTTATGGCTGGGATTCTTGCATGCCTGTGCACTGGTGAGTGAATCCAAAGGAGGTCCCTGCACAAGAGGAGCAGAGTCACTGGAAGAAGAGTCAGTGTATGAGGAAAGAACCACACACAACAAACTAGCCTCCAGAATGCAGAGCTAAATTATCCTTCCCTGCTCAAAATGCACCTTTTGCACCTTCACTTTAACCCATTCTACATTGTATGGTATTTGCCAGCGATATGTCTGATTCTCCTCTTTGACCCGAGATGAGGGGCCGTGTTTCACTCATTTCTGCACCAACAGTGTGTTGCACAGGGCTCGAAGCAAGGTAGTATAGTGGCTGTAGACACCTGGGTTCCAATCCTTGCATCACCACTTACTAGTTGTTTCAATTTAGACAAATTAATTAATCTCTCTGTGCCTCGGATTTCTCATCTCTAAAATAGAGTTAATACTACTACCTGCCTCGGAGCCCCATTATAAGGATTAAATGTGTTAATATCTGTGAAACACAGAACAGTGAAACTGCATGATGGAATGAACTTAAACATTCCCCTATCATGATCACAAACTTCTGGTCTATAGCCCGGCTTTGGCCAATTAGTGTGTTTGGTTTGGCCTGAACAGTGTATAAAAGAACGAAAACCGCAGAATATGTTCAAAAAGGTCATACGCTCCACTTTTATGCAAGCCTTGTTTTCTTACATTTTGCACTCTACAATTTTGTGTCATCTGTCATACCTAAGACAGTGATAAAATTTTTAAGGAGGACAAAGACAAGGATTTTAATCCATTTGCATTACACAGAGCTTTGATTCAACACTTCTTGGATGTAACTGTTTAAACAACTATGAATCTATGTCAAAGATTATTATCCAGGCTACATTTTTATATACACAATTTTTTAAAGCCAATCCTTTGCTTAAATCAAAATAGTCTTTGTCTGTGGAATAACCATTATCTGCTAATGTTACATAAATATGTACAGAAAAGTCTGCAAGTTACTTATCATAGATAGTAGGGATTATTTTTTCCTGTAAATAAAATTTCAATTTTTTATTTACAAAATGATATTCTACTGTTTCAGAAACATTTTATAATTTAAAATTCATATCTATATCTTTTCACATGAATACTTATTTTGTTATTAATATTAGTGGCTAAATCATATTTTATCAGATGATGTTTCATAAATTAACCAGTCTCCTATTAATGTACATTTTGGTTTGCTCCAGTTTTCATAATTGCTTTAAACAGCATTTTTATAAAAAAAATTTATACATAATGCTTAATGTTCATCTTAGATCATATCCTCAGGTTAATTCCTTAAAGTGTTAGTACTAGGGAGAAAAGCAGAGAGGAATGGGAATCCTGGTCGGGTTCGGCCATTGGGTTGTAGTTGCTTCTACATCACACTACAACCTTGCCCTTTCTGCTACTGGGTTGATCAGTAGTCCATGGGATTGTGATAACCAATAAATGGTATATTTCTAGTTCATGTAGTATTTATGACACATGCAATAAAAAGCTTGAGAAGTACCATTAATATTTTCTGAGTATATACATATCTTAGAATGCCTTTCTCTAGCCTCACTTATAAACAACTTAGCCATGCATGATATTACATCACCACCTAATTTCCTCAAAATTTCATGGATTGTGCTTTTCTTGCACATAGTTTTACAGAACGGACGTTAACACTAGTTCTGGTTTTATTCATTTAGGAAGCTATCTGTATTTTCTTACATGCCCGGTTCTTTCTTGAGGAAGTCTTCTCTTTTATCCTTGCCTGTTTTTCCTATTGAAGTCATTCTGGATCTTCATTCTAAAATAATATTTATTTTTGTGTTGGCTTTGTTGTGGTAAAAAAAAATGGTTCCCAATCTCACACAATGAACATTTATATTTTGCTTATGTCATATGTCGCTTATGTTCCCTTTTAGGCATTTTTTCATTCCACAATGCAAGCTGTTAGAGCAGCTACTGTTCAGACTATGCCATTCTTGTGGCAGAGGGGAAAGCAAGAAAGATGGTAGAAACATACAATGCTTTTTAGAAATTCCTCTTGGAGGTGAAACACCATCACTTCGATCATGTTCCCTTGGCTCAAGTAATTCTATGACCAGACTTGAAAATGGAGAAGAAAACTCCACCTACAGGAAGGCACTGCAAGTTACATCCCAATGGGCAGAAATGTCTGTTCTTACAGGGCAGCAAGCAAATGTTTTTAAACAATAATAAAATCTACTACAATATCTACCTTACTGTTGTCAACCTTCCAGTTTTATCACCTTCTCTTAGCACATTCATTACTTTGCTCTTTTCTTCTGCACATATGAAAAGCTGGTCAACTATATTCCGTATTTTCCTGATCTAGCATTCCATGGCATTGATTTTACTCTTGCCATCACTAAGGTAGATCTGGTGGTTTAAATTTCCTTGTGGACTTTTTCTCATCTATTTCCAGACTTAACTAATTTGTTTCCTCTTCATCCCATTCTATTCTTTTTTCTAGAGGCCATATATTCTCATAATCTACCTATTTTTTTTAAGTCACTTAAAATTTTTTGAATCTCCATGCTTGTTTCTTTGTACTTACTCTGTTAAACAGGGTGAGATTTGCCTGTGCTCAATAATTTTCACTCCACAGGGTGAGCATTCTTTCTTATTCTTGTTTTATCCTCTAGGTTATTGCTGAGCCCTCTTTGTAAGTCAGTCTGAGAACAGGTTGATGTAAACATTCTGTGATGTATTCACCTCTTTTGTAATTATTTTTGCTTCCTATCCTCTCTCCCTGGTCATCTGCTCTTTTGGTTCCTAAGATCCAAGGTCCCCATGATTTATTCTCTCCTCCTCCACCTATAGCATCCCGCTTTTGGGGTCAACAGCTGTTAGGTTGCACTGTGCCATCACAAGTTCTCATTGAATTTTGTTCATCGTTTTGTCTGTGAATGTGAGGTGTCTTATTGGCAGTAAGAAGACAAGGTGAGAGTGGTAAAAGAAAAAAGATTAGTGATAATTGTACAGTAAAGGAAACAGTATTCCTTTTGGCAGAGTAGTTTCTTGTAGGTAGATAGTTGGTGGAGGATGCAGAAGCTCCACCTATGGTTGTGGCCTGTGTAAAGATGGTCAGGAAGGAGCGTCAGCAAAAACTGAAACTCAGTCCTTTCCACCAACCAAATCGTATGCCCTGGCTCGAGGCTTCATTAGCCTTTCTGGCTGTTTCCGCACAAAGGGGCAATATGTGCTAGCAACAGCCAAGTTTTTGTCTGTTTATGTACTTTATATAAATAGATTCCTAACTATGTATTCTTTTGTGTCTGGCTTCTTTCTCTCAACATTATTTTTGTCAGCTTCTACTCATAGCTATCTCTTCTCATTACAGTGGTAGTATACTCATCAGTAGACCTCATACACATGCCGAGAAGTTTCCATCTCCAAGTAACTTTAGAGATATTTGTTTTACAGATAAGAAAATTTTAGTTCCAGAAAAATCAAGTTACTTGTCACATTATTGGTTAGAAACGTACTCGGAATTTAAACTCAGAAATCCTGAGGCCCATGTTTTTAAAATAAACAAAATAAAACAAAAATCTGATTTGGCTAAACATTCTGAAAACTCTGCAAGTGAACAAAAATACAATTTCACTAGCCTCTTTGCTCTGTCTAGGATTGGATACTGTTGGGTCTTTGGATTTTGAGCTTGATACAAAGCAAGTCCTATTATTACTGTCCCAAAGCCATCTAACTTCCTACTAATCAACAGGAACCTAGGGAAGCAATAGAAAATGGTAGCAAGAGACCATGCCTGTGTGACTTCTTGCTAATACCCAGACTATAATGACCATAAGCTATACTATTCACTCTGAAGATTTTGGAAGATTATAAAACAATTTGTGAGGAAAACAAAATTTCTCTCTAATATAACTGTATATATAGATGTATACATATGTGATAGCATATTTCTAGTCTCTGGCCATTTTATGGTCTTCCATTTGCTTCTGCTCATCTTTTTACTTCTACTTTATCCAAATTAGGTCTACTGGATATCCATTCTATAATTTTTCTCACTGAGATCAATATCTAATATAGCCATACATTTCCTCTTTTAGAAAATTGAGACTTTTTTTTTTCTTTCAGGTCGTCTTACACTTCTCCCTTCCTGAATAATTAAAATATTTTTGGCTGAGGCCAGGAGTATGATACCAGCCTGGGCAACATAGCAAGACCCTATCACACACACAAAAATCTGCCAGTGACTCTGAGGTAGATCATATTTGTACATTTCTTCAGATTCCTAGAATATAAATGTTCAGAATCTGGAGACTTAGATTAATTTAAAATATTATTAACTAGGGACTGCTTCATATAACATTCACATACTATCTCAGGTGACAACATATCTTGCTTATATTGTTTAACCTTTTTTATTTTTGAAGGTCATCTTCTTTGCTAGAAAAGATGAAATTCAAAGAAGGCATTGGTTAGTCTTTCTTCTATCATTTGTACTACTAATACCATTTTCATCAAGCAATATGTCTATTCTTTTCTTCTTACTTCTTTGCAAGTATCTTTAGAAGGCTATGAATTGTCTTCTATAGAAAGAGGGTGGTTTAGTGGAGTCCAGACGACATGGATGTGAATTCTCATATTATTTCATTCATTAGTTTGGGCAAGTTTCTTAAATTCTGGAAGCTATCTATTCTTCCTCCGTAATTATGAAAAAGTAATATATCACACAGATTGTGATACGGAATAAAGGGTCACACAGTGTAAATATATTTTTTTTTAGCACACTGTTTGGCACATGGTATTCATAACAATTTGTTAATTTCATTAACAAGTCACAAATTCAACTGATACTATACTTTCAGGGGGTAATGACTGTGTATAAATTGTGTTCCTGAGAAGCAGACAATGAACTGGAGTTAGGAGCGCAAGAGTTTAACGGGGCGGGGGGGTGAGGGGGTGTTGATGATGCAGCAATAGCCTTCAGATCCAGAAAAAACAAAGCAAAAGGGAAGTCTCAGACTAAGATAAAGATCTATCAAAGTCTCATCTGACCAAAGGGGCTTTGGAGCAAAATTGCCCATTAGAGAAGACCCACATGGATAAACAGCCAGACTCCAGTACCTCTGCCACATCGATCATTGTCTGGGGGAAGGCCAGGAAGAATGTAGTCGTGGTTCAAAAGTTTAGATGTTGCAGTTGGACATTGTCAGCCAACTTCATTCTTTGAAGCCAAATATCAAACTGTTTCTTAAAGAGAGATCCAAGTGGCACTCCTTATGTTGCCACATTGAGTTTTAGAGCAAGACTGCATGATTCATTCAACCCTGACTTCCCCCGTTTACTGAGGGTTTGTAAGATAGGTACAAAACATATCTGTGCCTCAGCCTCCTCATCTGTAAAGTGAAAAAAATAACAGTAGCTACCATAGGACTGTTGTTCAGGTTAAATTAGCAATGTGTATAAAGTACTTAGACTACTACCTGGAACAGAAGAGAGACTCAATAAATATCTGCCATTATTATTGGCATATTCTTACATATTTTGCCACTTCCATGGATTTATTTTTGCCTATAACCCTTTCATGCATCTTTTGTACATATCGTTTTAAAAAATACATGAACTCTTCAAAAATCCTCCTGAGCAAATGGATTCATTTCTTATGTTTATTCTTTCTCTCACTTCTCATTGTTTATTGTTATCTGTCCAGGTAATTGTATTAATTGATATTTCACTGAATAATTCCATTTAGTATAGGTAAGAATAGAGTCTACATGAGATTTTCATGCCAAAACCTTGCAAAGTCGATGCATTGGTTCCACAGGATGAACAAAATAAGCTTCTCTGAGGGCAAATTATAAGCACTATGTGTTATATCCTTTTCACATAAAAGGGAGCTATTTCATATCCATCAAAGTTGAAATGAGGTTTAGTTTAGTAGACCGGAAAAATATTACCTGTTTTGACATAAATACAATGGAACAGTTCCAAAGAAATCCAATTTTGAACAGCACTGCATGGAGAGATTACAAAGTTTCAGAAGATTTGGGTGTTCTGAATGCTTTCTGCTGTCTGAGGTGCTCTCCTAAGATTAGCCAAGCATATTATGTGAAGATGAACCAGACTTATCTGTGTGTTCTTTCAATTTCCTAAAAAATAAAAATTTAATAATGATCCATCATATTCATAGAGTCTCATCCATTCCAGTAATCTGAAGTTTTTTAGGTATAACATCTCTTAAGAAGATAGTACTTCTTTAGAGGAATACCAGGACCATAATCATTATTCATACTTAAAAACAGAAACCATAGGCTATAAACAATGGCTGTAGAAAAGAAATTAAATTGTTTTGACCAATTTGACTGATTATGTTTTTTTTCTTTTTAAATGCCATTTCTTTTTTATCATGTAATGATGACAGCATGATATAGAATAGTAATGAATCTGAGTGCTACTTTCATAATACATTAATTACAACTCTTCAGACTCTGCCATAACAATCATTTATTCACTCAATAAGTATTTATTTCATACCTACTTTTTGGTAAGCCAAATTCTAGATACAATGGTACAGAGGTGAACAGCTCATATGATATTCATTCTCCAGCTTAAAATTCTCCATTATAATTAGAATAAGAGTCTTACATTGCCTATAAGGTCAAATCAATATTTGAGTCTCTGCGTATGTCTATGAATTTAATCATACAAGATCTCCTGAGCTTGGTCTGTTCCAGGCACACTGTTCTACTGCCCTTTTCTTTGGTTTCTTGAGTAACAGCTCAAGCTTTTTCCTGCCTCAGGCTATCCATGCCAGCTGTTACCTCTATCTGGCATGCCCTTCCTACAGTTCTAATGGCTTTTCCTCATCATTCAGGGCTAAGGTCAAAGAGTGAACTCACAGAAAAGTCTCTGGCCTAAAATAGTTCCCAGTCCCACTCTTCAATCACTATCTATCCTTTATATTGTTTTATTTCTTATCCAAATTAATTGCTATTAGAAATTATTTATTTTTAAATATATATTGCCTTTTCAAAGTGTTCATAGCCTTTCTGATTCTATGACTCCATTTGCCAGCTACACTTCACAGCTTATTCCCTGCTTCCAGGGTCCGACCATGTGTTTCTGGATCACTTTTTTCTTAGTTTTGACATAGCAATGAGTACTCTTCACATAGCAATGATCTTTGTATTTGACTGTTCCCTGACACTAATATGTTGGCCAGGGGGGAATAGGAACTATGCATTCCCATTCACAACTATAGCTCCTGGAACAATACACAACACACAGTAGTTTCTGAAAAATATTCGTTGAACAAATTAATGAATTCATTAATTTTAAAAATTGAAAAATTTTTGACCACTTAATTACTATATATTATTTTGACTGTTCCACATATGTAACAGAAAAAAGACATAAGCTTAATCTGCCTTCTCCTTTTTTAAAAGAGTGTTGCATTCCTACTGGAAAACTATCAGTGCCATATATTTTTACAAGCCAATTTTGAGTTCTAAGATATCAAGTCCTCTCCATTGAGGTCTATCAATAGGAAGCAAGTGGGGAGAGCTATGAAAGTTTTGAGTACTATTATTTGAAATTTCTGTTCTTGTTCACATAATTCTCTTAAATTAGTTACAGATAAAACCTCTGACATTTC
The DNA here is from genome assembly GCA_028533085.1 of Varecia variegata. NCBI lineage: Eukaryota > Metazoa > Chordata > Mammalia > Primates > Lemuridae > Varecia > Varecia variegata. The sequence continues at coordinate 52,748,276 of CM052441.1, forward strand.
ATAGGAAGGAGCTAAATTACCTATATGGATGAGAGTATCAAAGAAGGTTTATATACTATTTTTTAAACTATTATTTGGATATCTGACTTATGTCTACAACCATTTTAATGTGTATGCCTTCTGTTAGCAAAAACAGATTGAATTTCTTCCAACAGTGACAGAAAATTATCTCCAACATTGATTATAGCTCTTCAATCTTATGAAACCAAATTATTTCCTAATTTCTCAAGGAGAAGATGCATGTTTGTTACTTATTATACCATATTACATAATTACTCTGATACAGAAAGATTTATGGAGTAGATCTTGGGTAAGAATAACAGAATACTTAAAGACATAATTACATCTAGAGAACAAAACATAAATCTGTTATTTGATTATGGTTATTTTCATCAGAATTCTGTTTCAAAATGGAATTTAAATTTTCAAATACTTATAAGAAAAACATAAGAAAATAGATCACCAATTAATATAGCTACATCCTACATGTAATTGGGGTAACTTTCTCATATATCGCTAAAGTTAGCCAAAATAAAAACATCATTGTTTGACTCATTACCTTAACATTGTACAAGGAAAATAATTCTGCCTTTATATTAAAATATTCTTCCATGTGTAATTAAAGATACATATCAATAACATGAATATCAAAATGAGCTTAAACAATTAAAGCAGGCCAAGTATTAAGTAAAGGCATCACATTCTCCAATTACATTAGAACTAGGATTATGTTTTTTAAAAACATTAAACTAGTTCATCATAACATCAAAAGACAAGGTTCTTTAATTTGGCTCAGAATGTTATTTTTTATGACATATTCACTGGAGAATTATGTGGTCAAGAGCATAGTAAATTTTATGCTCCAGAAAAGATATGAGTTGGAATTGCTATTGCTTTCTATTGCTTTTATCAAAGTGGTCCACTAGGGTTGAACTGAAATGAATGAAAGAGAAAAAAATAAGCATCCTTCAAAAATTAGCGTCACTCAGAAGCATACTGGAAAGAGAAGGGAGTGTGACCTAGAAGAAGAAAAGGATAGGATGGATAAGGCTGTGCAATGGTGGAATGAGCAAGAAAGTAAAACATGGTGCATGGGCTAGGTCATATTAATACCTAAGTCAGAGTCCTACAACAAATTTAGGAATCATTTTCTGATTCTAACCTCCTCTATTTTCCCATACATTTATTTGTCATACTCAATCCTTATTGTTTTCCAGATCATTTTATTTCCTTAATCTTTTAAAACCAGTACAAGGATTAGTTCCAGGAAGAGGCTCTTTGGCTTCTTGACTTCACAAAAGCAAAAATAGTCCTTTAGGACTAAAAATAATGACTTCTAGGATGTTATGGATTGACAATTTTATTACTCAAAAGGTTGGCAGAAATATTAATTTAGGAAAATGTGAGGGCACACAATAAATGAGATAACAGCTCCATTGCCCCCCACACAGGAAATATGCAAGTTGTCACGAGAACAGAGGGAATGTAACCAGGTTTTCCTACCTTGGCGAGGGAAATTTCCTCCCACAATGAACCCCAGGCGATCTTCGCCGTATAAGCCTCCATAGGTTTATGATCGTGAGGAGAGCCCTGTTCAGAAACAAAACAAAAATAGATAAACAAACAAAACAATTGGCTACACAAATTATGCTGTTTTTCCTGTTCCAAGTCTGTATTCTGAAGATGTGACACTTTCATTTGCCCTGTAATGAGCTCAGTTCAACTGATGTGTCAAGTCATGGTCTACCTGATGGGTGAAGTACTGCCGTAATTACAGCAGCATGAGAGATGAAAATTGACCTTGTACTAAAATTGATTATCTTTATCTTTCTACAACCCCATGCTCTAGGTTTTCTGGTTATTTTCTTTGTTTTTCTCCAGGCTAGAGTGCAGTGGCATGGTTATAGCTCACTGTAACCTCCAATTCCTGAGCTCAAGCGATCCTCCTGCCTCAGCCTCCCAACTAGCTGGGACTACAGGCCCATGCCACGACACCTGGCTAAATATTTTAATAGAGATGGGGGTCTTGTTATGTTGCCCAGGCTGGTCTTAAACTTTTGGCTTCAAGCGATCCTCCCACCTTGGCTTCCTCAAGTACTGGGATTAGAGACGTGAGCCACCGAGCCCAGCCCCTAATGCTCTGGGTTTTAATGTGATTTTCATATAAATAAAAATATTAAAGTCATATCATGAAACCAGGAAGTAATGAAGCCAGAAGTTTGTATCTACAACCGCGACTCCCAAATTTTTCCCTTTCTATTACCTCATATCTTTCCATTAAAACCAAGTACTTAGACTCTTTTTTTTTCTTTTTTTGAAGACACAGACACCTTTAAGTAAGTAATAAATTGCATTTCCTAAAAAAATCCATGTGCTTTTTGTTCATAAAAATATACCTTATAATGTAGGGGATTCACAGTCTCCCACATTGTAAGGTTAATTAATACTGGATTCAGAATGAGAGAGTGATTCATAAGGGGTTAACATGGAGGCTTTATTTCTGTTTTTTTCTGTAGGCCCTAAAATTTTTAGCAGAGATGTTGCATTCAAAAAGGAAAAAGAAGATCAAAAAGGTTGACTTTAAGGGACTAAATTACGTTATAAACTCAAGGTCAGCAACAACAGAACAAGAGCAATCATTGTGCTCTTAGTGATTAGAACAGGGATTAAATTTAATATACCTCCTCCCTTCAAAGACCTGCCTTTTAAAATAATTTCAGTCTGTCCAGATAGTATAATAATATTTTGCTTTACTGCTTGCTTTACTGATATTTTATTGTTATTATTTTTTTTGTAATTCTCCTTTAGAAATGCTAACCTCAAAAGAATGGTTTAAACATTGATGCATTTGGAGAATACAATGTATGTGATTAAGAAACTTTGAAATAACATAATTTAAGACACAAATTGTGATGGTAATTTTGTTATTAGCTACAGCCTCATGTTACCACAATTCTAACCTAGATTTCTGGATCTAGGATGCTCCACATGTTTGATTCTCTTGGGCATAATCTCAAATGCCCAAAGCCTTGGATACTTTCTAGTTTCACTTATTTTAGCTTTTGTTTAAACTCAATAATGTGATTATTGAAACAACTAGGAGAAGAGCAAAAATGATTAAACTTTGAAAACATGAAATTCTATAATGAGTCTATAAAATCACCATGTCATTGACCAAAGTTTCAGAAACTATCAAGTAAACTAAAATCAGATCTTTTTGATCTACACAATAGTATTTCCACCCTCAAGTAATATAGGAAGCTACTTTTCTTTTCTGCCAATGAGTGGTTTTAAAAATACGATTTTTTTTTCCACAGGTTGATCACCTCCCTCCCATCTCACCTAACAGTCACTGAACTAAGTGTCACATTAGTGTGGGAGTGCACACCTTCTCTTGGAAACACAACAGAAATTACAGCTTCTCCCCCAGCACAGGTGGAGCAGCAGTGATAAGTGGAAAGGGAGGAAATATGGAAGACTTGTGAAAAACAATGAGAAATGCATAAAATTACTCTGTAAATTATAGATTATTATTTCCATATTAAAACTGCCAGTTTTTTCTTATTATTATTGCTGCTACTACTACTGCTGCTACCACAGTTAATGTTGTGGTTCAATAGCCTCTAAAGAAATCAAAAAGGTCCTATTTGTTCATGAAAGTAGGTTCAGTACATGGATTGATAATAGACTTTGTGTCAAAGGATTAATGTTTGAATTTTGGTTGTTGGTTCAATCAACATCTATGTGATTTGGGACAAATTGTTTTAATTATCTGTGCTTCAAATTTTTTATCTGTGAAATGGGAAGAAAATTGTACCTGAGTAATATCATTTCTGGTCATGATGGAGTTACTGGCACCAGAGTTTTATTTCTATATAAAAAACTAGATAAATGAGCAACATATATGAAGCAACTATATTTAAATATTAGGCAATATGTTGAGCAGAACTGTTTGCCCATAAAAAAGTGGGTAGCATATGTGCTGACCAGCTTTCTGCCTGGATGTGTATTCTGGACTAGAGAACAGGGAGAAGGAATACATGTAAGGATGGCATTCTTGCTTGGTTGAGGACTCAGCAAGCAGAGATTAGGGAACCTAGGGTGGCTGAAATTTTCAGGGCAGAAGTGGAGGAGAGAGGACAATACAAAGAAAGATCACCAGAATTTGCAAAGGGGGAGCCATTGAGTGCAAAGCTGTCACATGTGATAAGACTCCATGAGGCCATGCAAACAATAGTCACTGGGGCAGGAATGCTTCCTGGAGCTATTAGCTGAAAAATATTCAAAACATAAAGAGAAAGGAAGATATGTGAGTTTAAATTAATTAGAGTAGAGATATCTTATTGAACATCAAAGACATTCAGGAAAGACTTTCAAGGAGTCATGCTTTAGCAGTAGAACTAAATTAGACCTGGAGTGAAGTCTACTCAAAACCTGTCCCAGTGAACTTAGAAGGAGGAAAATGAAAAGCCAATGGCTTTATGGAGAATTATATCAAATACTTTAGAAAGAAATGATATACACCATATATTCTATCAAAATATAGGTGAGAATGGGATATTCTCAATTCACTCTATGAAGTCAGCATTACCCTTACATTAAACCAAGAACTCCAACTCTGAAAAAAACAATGGAGAAGATCCTACAGGTTGAAATGAAGCAATTTATACCATTTTCTGAGATGCTACAGGAACTAGAAGAAATGGAATTCGGTAATTTAAGCCCAATAATCCCTGGAGCATTTGTGATAATGAAGTCTTTTCTAAATTCATTCATTAAGTCACTAAATATTTGAGTGTTTCTCAGGTCCAAAGTGATTCAAAGTGGATATAAAGATTAAAGGAACTATATGTCACATGTTTAGAGATCTTCTAATCTGGAGGGATATAGAAATACAACTTCCATTTAGTATGCATTATGTGTGAGTTTCTTTCCTAGGTATTTCTTTATATACCAGAATTCTATGAGATTTCAAAGATATAGAAAACTATAAAACAACACAAGATATGCTAAATTTTTTGAGAAAAGAATAAGCAAAATGTGACTAGAATTCATAAGTAAGTAATCATTAATTGTTGGGAAGATCAATGAAGATCTCTTACCGTTGAGTGAGACTGTGAAAGATGGTGATGATTTCAACTAGCTACATTCTTGGTAGTGGGAATAGCAATGAGAAAAAGAGGGAGGTTGGAAAGTAGTTTCACAGAGAAAATAGAAAGTAAACCAGTTTAGAGGAAGCACTGGGTAGGTCTAGAGACTAGGTGGAAGTTGAGAATTGAGTTGTGAAGAAAGATTAAGTCCAGGGAGTGACAAATCTTGACCAGCATGCTATGTATGGATCTATCCTATTAGCAGTGAGGAAATGACACAAAGAAGCAGTATTTTACGGGATTAATCTGGCAGCCATATCATAGGAACTTGACAAAGAAAATAGTGGCTATCATAGTAAGTCAAGTGAGAGATAAAGAGTGTTAATAATCCATCCATCCATCTATTCATTTATTTACTCAGTATTTATCATCTTCTTTTTGTCCTACACTATGGCAAGCACAAAGACATAGGCAATGAAAAAATAACGATGGAATTTTGGCTCTTCCAAATTTGCTTTCTGTCAGGAAATAATAACATGAACCCAAATAGCTGCAAGGATGGTGAGTTTCACAACTGTGGATATAAAAGATGCCCTGGAGTCACAATGGTTGAAAGAGATTAGGGTCCCTATATCCTCCACTTGTTGCCATAAATAGACCTCCCTGCAAGATCCCAAAAGAGATAAATAGAAGAGAAGAGACAAATTAATCTTTAGTACTAACTGAAATTTGGCCACAACCCCCCATACAACGCTATTTTATAGTAAATAGCCTTCAAGCACCTAGACCATATCCCTTCTCCTCATAGAACTGTCTTGTTTGCTCCTATTTTGCTTTCTAAAGTTTGGTGTGAGGATAGGGTAACCTCTAAAACGTAAAAGAAAAAGAGAAGAGGGAGTGAGGGAGAAAGGGAGGAGATGGAATGACAGAGAAAAGGAGAGAGAAAATAAACAAAAATAGGGTAAAAACACAAATTCAAAGGGAAAAAGAACAAACTTTATAGAAGCAAGAGCTCTGAATCACTTTTATACTCCCCACAAAAACTGTTACCTCTCAGTATCATGGCCTTATAATGTTCTTTTTTAAAAAAAAAGTTATTTCAGAATATTACGGGGGTACAAATGTTTTGGTTACATAAATTGCTTTTGTACTGTTTCAGTCAAGGTTATAAGTGTGCCCATCCCGCAGATAGTGTGCACTGTACCCATTAGGTGTGAATTTCCCCATCCCCTCCTCTCCTTATAATGCTCTTAACTGTGACCCTCATTGGTGCTTCCTTTCCTTGAAAGTAGAATACAGAGGACTTGAATTCTGCTAGAGGTCAAAATTTTCCATTAATAAGCATGACTCAAACTCCAGCAATGTCAGTTCCTTTCCAAAGAAGGAAAGGGACTGAGGGATACTGCAAAGTGATAAACTAAAGCTTAGAGTTTTAAAGATTAATCAAAATGAAAATGGTGTCATGATTAATAGAACATAGTACATGAATATAAAAGAAAGGATATAAAAAGTGTGCAAGGACTTGAATGTGTGGAGATGAGTTTAATTTTGGGTATGCTGAACTGGAAGTACCCGTAGAGTATCAAGTTGGAGTTGTGTAGCTGATAACAGAAACAAAGAGGCATATGTTTTATGTGAGCTGTGGGAGTTAAATATATAGGTTTGAAAATCTTTTGCTTTAAGTCGACTATAGGTACCTTGGAAAGTGATCAATAAAGGGGTTGACATTAAGGAGAGTAGAAGAATATTAGGACAAAGTTCAGAGGTAGATCTGAAAGGCCAGTAAGTGAAATGCAAGATGAACCAGCCAACATCGGGGAAGGGTGGTAAGAGAGAATGGAGAAGGAAAACATTTCAAAAAAGTCATAATGAAAAATGCCTACAATTAATTATGAAGAGATCAAGGAGAAAGAAATTAAAATATAATCCATGGAATTCATAAACATAAGTATTTATTAATGTGGCAGGGGTAGAAGACAGAATGTAAAGGTTTAGTATTGAGTGACTGAATGGAAGATGAAGACATACATGTAGGAATTGCAGGCACGACAAGGTTGAAAGCACTCTTATTTTTATTTCTAGGATGTAAAATGTGAGCACTTTCGCTTGAAAGGGAGATGTTGATAATGCAGAAGAAAATAGATACAGCTGATGGAAAAGTTTGTGAAGGAGGTTGGAAGGAGTTGATCAGGAAGGGGAGAGGATAAGGAGACTTAGCTAGCAGGAATTTTGTTTTAAATGAAGGGACAGAGAAATCGAATAAGTTCTTACCAGTTGGTCTCAAACTTCACAGTAAAGTAGGTGGCAAAGCCATCTTCAAAAAATGAGAAGTGGTGAAGCTCTGGCTTAATGGTCAAGCGAGTGAATGAGAATAGTAGTAATAGGGAGGATAGAAAATAAGTCTGTAGAAATAATGATGACGTTGAATAGGTTTTTTTTTTTTTGGAAAGAATGAATGGAGGTTGAAAATAAGGCAACTGTATTCAGAAGTGTTTGGCGGAATGTTGGAGAAATAACGGAAGAAACAATGCTAACAATGTGGGTTGCAAGGCTTTGATGAAAAAGAAAAGTAGTTAAATTTCATTAACTACTTTTGGGTGTGAAGGGAACTTCAATCAACTGACATTTACAGAAGTAATCACCTATTTATTTAGTTTTTTCTGTCTTTCATAGTGTTTCTGCTCATACAATAAACCTTATCAGGAGCGAAGGGGTTATTTTAATTCTGAAACAACGCCTTATCTTTGAGTTATCTGAGTGGTTTTCATTATAAAGTTTTTATGCAAATTTTAATAGGCTAAATATATACAGCCTTGGGAAAGTTAATTTGTTTCTAAGGAATCCTTTAATAGCTATTACAAAGACTGAAAAAAAAAACAGATAAAGGATTAAAGTTGATATATTTTATGTCTCAGAAAATGCAAAGCTAACTGAAAATATGAAAGGCCTTAACACATGGAAATTGTTGTCATAAAAATAAATTATCTCAGTGAATGTGTATTCAGAAGGTGGTAAATAATGCTATTCACTCATAAGAACACATTTTAAACTGAAAAAAAAAAAGTAGAGACATCTCCCATTAAGAAAGATAGCCTCTTATGTTCTTGTAATATAGACACACTAAATTATATAAAATTGCAACACAGGCAGCAAGTCTGAAAACTCACTGAGGCCATATTTACATAATGATTGTAGTAGGATCCAGGATCCAAAATTATATTGTGCCCCTGGCCACTATCCTCATTCTATTACAAAATAATGTAACTAAAATAGATAATTACAGATAAACAGATTTTATCTATGGTTTCTTGGAGTCAGAAATATTTGGCATATAAGTCACACCCACAAGGAGGTAAACATAGTCAGCAGGGTCACTTATTTACTCCCACTAGAGTTCCGAGGAATAAAGAACGCACGGGCTCTTTATTCACTGTATCTGATCTGTTTTCAGTCAGAAGTCTCTGCCCCAGTGGGTAGCTAAAAGAAAGAAAACTAGATTTCCCTAATCTAGTAATCTCTGTTTGAGCCAGTAACACTAAACTACTCTCTAAGTGTTATAATTCCACTTCTTAAGAGGAAAAGCTTTTCTTTCAGATTGCTCTCTCTTCCCATTTGAGAGAGAGCAATGACTCATGCAGTCTCATCTTGGCAGGAGAGACTCGTGCTGTGGACCATATGCTGCCCCATGGAGGCTCGAGGGTCTTGACTGTGGAGGGGCTGGGGCTGGTCAGATCTCTGCTTTAGTGAAGTGTGACTAATCATATTTCACTCTTTGTGTGTCATGTGCTGGCAGCCACTTCTGGAAACCGGCTTTTTTTTTTTACATATTCCCTGAATCTTATGTTAATGAATCTTGAGTCCTATTAGTCAATATTTCTTTCTATTCACTAACATTTATATTTGTCCTGCCCCAAGGTGGGTAGGAGGGGCAAGAATAAAATGATCTTGCCCAATTTTGTTGAACATTCTTCCTAAAGCTGCTTTTAATTTTCACACTTTTACATATTTTTAAAATTATAAAGTCTTTCAAACATAAGGAAAAGTATTGGATAATAACTTTATATGCATCTAGGAATACACCATGAAGAATTAACAGATATCAACATTTTGTTATAATTGAATTCTTATATATGGTTGGTGGGAGTGCAAATGTATATAGGCATTTTGGTAAATTGTTTGATAATATCTACTAAAGCTGATCATATGCATATCCTGCAATCTAGCGATTCCACTTCTAGGTATATACTCAGTAGAAATGTACACATATGTGCATTAGCAGACATGAACAAAAATGCTTATAGTGGTGTTCATAATAGTTCAAAACTGGAACCAGATGTCTATAAAAAGAAGAAAGTATAATGAATTGTAGTATGTTCATACAATGTAGTGCTAAACAGCAATGAAAATAATGAACTATTTTATACTCACAAGTGAATGAATCATCTCATACCTCGTATGATTCCATTGATACAAACAACAGGAAAATAATAAATGGTGATATAATTTAAAATGTTACTCTTATGGGGTATTGGAAATGTTCTGTATCTTTATATGGGTGGTAGTCACATGGGTGTATATACTATGCAAAAATATCACTGAGCTGTATGCTTAAAATTTGTATACTTTATGTTGTATATGTTATATCAATACTTTAAAAGTTCACCCAAAAAAAAAAAAAACAATAAGATGAATGACTTTGGGCTTCAGGTATTTTTAAGTTTTAAAGAGAGTAAATAAAGAGAATCCCAAACTTAACCACATAATAAAGAAACTTAAACACACAAAAAATTAATTAATCGTACAAAGCAAAGCAACTTTTTACATCAAGTTGCCTAAGATATTTCCAAGCAATAGGATAATGATTAAGTAAACTGTGAAATATGCCGAACAACAGAATACTATATGAGTATTATTTTACTTTAACAAAGTCTTCTACATTTATGTAGAAGTGCTCAACAAATATTAAATTATATTTATATAGAAATTAGAAATAGAGGTCAAAGGATATAATAATTTTGAAGCTTTTGATACATATAACTGAATAGCCTACAAAAAGATATATATTAATTTATTTTATCAGCAGAAAATGAGATAGAAATAGCACAGCCCCCAAGGAGAGAGCTGAATTAAACGCAGACTGTGTCCTCCTGGTCTAGGCTAACCTGAACTAGTTAAGACCAAAACTCTGACATTTCCCCCTTCCCATGGTTCTGGTAACTGTCAGAACTATGCCTCACCTTGGTGTTAGGGGACCCTGGAGTTCCAGTGCTTCACATGCTTCTCATGCCTCAGGGTGCAGATATCTTTGGATCTTTGGTGAAATTGATGGCCCTTGAAATCTTAGGATGATTTTTTAAGATGGTTCCATAGGGAGGAAGGGCAGGAGGCAGGGGTCGGTTGTACATAGCATACTTTCAAATCCTTGGATGCCATAATGTTTGAGATGCAATAGTGTAACACGGGTTTTATGCTAAATTTGTGTCTTTTATAAAGTAACTTGATTTGATCACGTAAACTAAAATTCCTTTGTTTTTGTTCAAATCATACTTAAACAATTGATAACAGGAAACCAGATTGCTGGACTCCTTGGAAACTACAGCACAGTTACGAGAAATGCAGGTGGGTAAGCATAGCGGACACTTTAAAAACTAGATTTATTGTACAGCCAATTTTAAGGCTGAAGTACTCTCCCTTGGGTTGAAATTCAGTTTTTGTTAATTAAAAACCCATTTATCTAGGTTTCCCGCAAATCTAAAATGTGAGCACTTGCAAGAGATATTGGCATTCTAAAACCCAGGCTGCATAGGAATTGGTATTTTTATTTTCAGAAGTTCCCTTGGTCCAGACCTCCTTATGAGGAAAATAAGTATATAATACAGACAACATAAAGCCCACATTAGCCTCTGAGAAGATGAATAATTTTTAGAGGCAAGGGTATATCACCACATTGATAAATCCTATCCTAAATTATTTTGCAGTGGATGTTTGAAAGCAGTAGAATATTATGATAAATGAAAGCTCTGACACAAAATTTATGAGTTTGTATCTTGGCTCCAAAAATGACTAGATCATTGATCTTGTATAAGTTACTTAATCTCTCTGTGCTTCATTTTCCTAACTTTTTGTAATCATAGTGAGTCTAATACTGCCTCTGCTCACAGGAAAATACCTCACTGGTTTGGTTTAATGCTACCTTGGTAGGTACGAGAGTCTTCCTTGAGCACTGTTTTAATTGGGGTGTGCAAATTCCCTGCTGTCTCTTCATGGGGAGCTTGCAAGTGTCCAGAACTGTTGAAGATGAGGTTGTTCACCATTAAGGGACTGGGGGAGGGTGGTCTACAACTCACCGCAGTTTCAATTTGGAGGTTGCTCCAAACCATCCAGTCTTTTCTTTTTTTTTTTTTTTTGAGACAGAGTCTAGCTCTGTTGCCCAGGCTAGAGTGAGTGCCGTGGCGTCAGCCTAGCTCACAGCAACCTCAAACTCCTGGGCTTAAGTGATCCTACTGCCTCAGCCTCCCGAGTAGCTGGGACTACAGGCATGCGCCACCATGCCCAGCTAATTTTTTCTGTATGCATTTTTAGTTGGCCAGATAATTTCTTTCTATTTTTAGTAGAGACGGGGTCTCACTCTTGCTCAGGTTGGTCTCGAACTCCTGAGCTCAAACAATCCACCTGCCTCGGCCTCCCAAGTGCTAGGATTACAGGCGTGAGCCACCGCGCCCGGCCATCCAGTCTTTTCTGTTTGATTTTAAGTGTGACATTTTTTTTCCTCTTCATTTCCACAGATCAGTTTTATTTAATGAAAAGTCTGTCTATGCAAAGAAAATCATCTTCTTCTCTTTAGATTGGCAATTCATTGCAATCTTTTTTCTTAACTGTAAAATGGAAGAAGGAAAAATGACCTTTGGGTTACAAGTCTGAGAAGTGGGGTACATAGAAAATTAGGGAAAAACAGATTAATTAATACTTTAATATATAATTCCACTGTATGTATAATGCACAGAGCCCAGTGACTGGCACACAGTAAGAGTTCAATAGACTCATATTACTACCTAATCACAGTCACCACTATTATAATAACCTCAAAATTTTCCTAATTTTGAAGTTCAGAAAAGATTATAAGTAAGAACTCCTAGTTGGAGAGACAAAAAAAAAAAAAAAAAATGGAAAACTGTCCTGACCATCGGAAACAGCAATCAATAATAAAGAAACCAAAAGAGAGAGTGAAACAAGGGATGGAAGGAAGGAAAGGAGTCAGGATTTTTCTGAATGCATCCTTTGACTGACTTATATTTCACACTAAATAGCAAAACTATTTAGAGATCAGTACCTTGATCTCTTGTCCAGGAAAAACAAAATCAGTTATTTTCAGGAACCCACATACATTTTCTCAAATGTCCTTGGAATGTTGTTTGATGAATAGCAAGACAGCAACTTACATCTTTACATCAATTTTGACATTGGGTGCTGGTTTCTCCAGAGCCTGGAGCTGCCTCTGGATGTTCCAGAAGGTGCCTCGTCAAGGGCTTACTGCAGGAAACAGGTGAGGTAGCCTCTAACATGTTTCCTTTCAGTACAAGTGATTTTCAAGTCACTTGTGGGTAGAGCAAATTTAATAAATGAGATAGAAACTCTCTCATCTATTAGCTAATGTTTTTTAACAAGAAAAATAATGTAGCTAGAAGAGTGATTCCCATTCAGGAATTTAATCAATTTGGGAAGTAATCTTCTATTTCTTTAAACCATACTTGGGTAAGTTTTACGTATCATGTCTATAAATTAGAGTTATTCTTTTTATTAAGCAAATTTTCAAGCCCATGCCTTTTCCTTCAATTTTTATGAAACTCTGGGCTGTCTCTGAAGCTACCTTGAGGATATAGTGACTTAATCATAGTTTTTATTTGTTTTCACTGAACATGCAGATTTTTAGCACTGAAACTCAGTGTGACTTTTACATAATAATAGTATATTTGCATATGCTTTACATGTTAATTATTTTACCATTATTCTCTTGCTATTCTCTTTTCTATAATTAAAGTTAGCATTTTATTATAAAATCCTATTTTATAAGTTTTATAACATGACAGTAAGTATTCACTGAAGCAAATATTAAAATATTCAATTATTTCCATTCATTTTTAATATATTGAAGTATATATTTGTTTCTTTCTCTGTGTGTGTGTGTGTGTGTGTGTGTGTGTATGTGTGTGTGTGTTTGTATCTGTTTGTATTTTCCTCCAAGTATGAAGATGGTGAGAAATTTATAAGTTTTTTATTTTTGTTTTCATTTCTTAACCTCAAGTTGAAGTTATTAAACATTTTTAATAACAGTTATTTTATCTTTACTGAAAGTAGTTTGGGTCACATATATCTGAAGCAATATTTTCTATAATAAAACCTGTCATGTTAAATCATCTCTACCATCTTAAGATTTGTGTGGGTTCTGAATAATTCAACTAGTTCTGAGGAGTCTTCTTGCAATGGAAATATATCTTATCAGAACTTTGTTAAGGCCCAATACCAGAATTCACTGAGTCCGTCTTAATAATTCTACAGACTCAAGGAGAACTCCAATGCACAGATATTTCTTATTTTCCAAAACACAAACCATGTCCACTCTCTCTTCTAAATCCACCTTCCCTACTTTTGAAGGAAATATTTTAAAAAACATATATGACAAAATGAATTGGTGTTCAAAAGACTTAAGTCTTAGCTGGCAGTCTGCCCAAGATAAGTGTCTTTACTTCTCTGGTATTCAGTTCATAATAGGGTTTTAAGAGATCATTTCTAGAGTCTAGTATTGTTTTAAAATTTTGTTATTCTGAGAGATGACATTTCAATGTCAAAATACCTGTGTCTAAATCTAAAATCTACTCTGATTAATTCTGTAAACTGGCAAATTAGGTTTCTCATCTCTGAAACAAGAAAGAGTATTGGATCTCCATAGGTTTTTCTAGGTATAACATTAAAGGATTATAAGTTATTATCTTTATATAAGATAGCATCAAAGTAAAGAATAAAACCACAAATAATGACAAGTCAAATGCATATATTATGTTCTGCTCCTTCCTAAAATCCTATTAAATGACACCAAAAGAAAGTTTATAAGGTAGAAAATAACAAGGACAAAGAGAATAGAAGAAAACACAAAAGCAATGAAATTTGGAAGGGGTGACTGACTTGGTAATCCCAAGAAAACTGAACCCTAAGCCAACAGTGGGCAAACTAGAGAAACAATCATGTTTATGCCATAGATCTTTCAAAAGGCTCCAGAATGTTCTTTAATAGTAACCCTTGGAAATGGGGCAAAAGGTAGGACTATAAAAAGCTGATTGGAAATCTCTCTGAGGTTCATGTAGACATCAACATTCCCTTTCCACTCTTGCAAGCTGGTTAATGGCTCTTGCTCTATCCAAAGAAAGATTGAGTTCCTAAGTTTTTGGATTGGGTCAAACTAAGAGTTTCTGCACGGGGGGAAAGCAGACCAAGTTGAAGGTCAGGGTACATACAGAAAAGAGGAAGTAAGTAAAAGTGCACATACTGAGTGTGGAGTCCCCAAACTTACTTTCTCACATGGCCCCTAAAAAACTACCAGCCAGGTAAGAAATTGAAAGAATCTTCAAGTCTTTTAAGGGTAGCCTGACATTTGAGGACTACATTTAATATGAAAGACAGAGGCCAAAATAAACACAAAAAACAGAGTGAAAAGATAACTTAGAGAAAATGAACACTAAATGATGAGAGAAACCCTTCATAATGACTATTTTTAAACTCTTCAGAGAAATACAAAAAAGATACAGTGTTCATTAAATAAGAAAAGGATGCTATAAAAAAGGAGTTTGCAGAGGAAGAAAGAGTTCTTAAAAATTAAAAAGTAAATAGAAGATAAAATCTTAATGGAAAAATTGGAATTTAAAATTTAGGGCATATATTAAGATATAGAGCAAAAGAGCTAAGAGTTATAAAGAGACAAAAGATATAAAAATTAGATAACCCAGGAGTGTTGACATTTAGATAATGGGAATTCCAGAAAGAAAGAGCAGAAAGAAACCAACATCAAAAACATAAAACAAACAAACAAAAAACAAGAAGAAATCATAAAAGAGATAAATCAAAACAATTACAGAACAGAGATACATAATTTCCTTTGGAAATGGATCATACAGGATTTATCACAATGAATAAAATGACTAACACCAAGACACATAATTGTGAAGCTTTAGAACCCTGAAAACAAAGAAAATCTTACCAGTTTCTAAAAGAGGAACAACAAAAACAAAATAACAACCAACCTAAGATAAAACCAAAACAGATTTCATAGAAGAATCAAAATAGTATTGGACTTTTCAATAGTAACAAGGGAAACTAGAAGAAAAGTAATGCTTTCAAAGTACTGTAGAAAAGAATATTTCTAACCAAGAATTCTATGTTCAGATAAAATTTCAATCAGCAGGAAGCATGCATGAATGGGTGGAAGCATGGAGAGTGACAGCTAAACTATTTTCTATGAGAGTCAACTAATGATGCTTAAAACTGATAAAATTAACAAGTTGCAATATATGCATGCTGTTTTGAGATTTAGAAGTAAATTCAAAGAAAATCAGTTAAAAGATTTAAAAGTAGTTGTTTATAGTGTAAAAGATTTAAGTGGGAAGGGAACAAAGTTTTTATACAAAAAACTTGATATAATAGAACTATTTAATTTTTAAATCATGTGCATGCTTAACTTTTATAATTTAAAAAATGACTAAATTCTTTTTAAAAAGTAAGATGACAAAGTTATCAAAAATATTCAGAAAGATCAGGGGGAAATATAGAATGGAGGAAGGCAAAGGGGGAAGAAAAAGGGGAAGGAAACAAAGAAAGGGAAAAGAAAAGAGAAGGAAAAGAAGGAAGAAGAGCAGGAGGAAAAGGAGGAAGAGGAGGAGAAAGACTAGGGCTAGTCTCTGGAGTAACTGCTGTAGTAAACTGGGCCTAATTTCCATCAACCAATGGCCCAGAAAGAAAACTTTCTCAGTTTTTAATCAACTCTAGATGTTATGTCTTTCTTTAATGTGAAGAAAGCAACAATCAATGTAACTAGGAAAGTAAAATTCAGCCTTAAGGAAAATTCGGGAAACTCCTAAAACAAGATGTTATAATGAACTTTTATCAAAAAGCCTCGTTTGGTTATGGTTATTTGGATTCATGGCCTCGCTTTTCTGTTCAATTTTATTAGCAGAATTCTGGCTGCAGTGACATGAATATGCTGAATTCTTTCTTCTTTGCTCGTTTCGGGATACAGAGGAAAGCCCCACATACCCCCCTCATATCTCTAGAAATCCCGGATCTGCAAGGATGATCCCTGACGCTAGAGCCATAACTATAATGGGGGAGTCACTGATGCACTGCGTGTCATTTGCAGATCACTGTGGTGAGGGAAGGGGACATGTTGGATGTGTGAAGTCAGCAGAGGTTGTGGCAGATCTTTCCGAGATAACAGTATAGTCACTGACGGCAAGGAGAAATGGTGGGGGAGACTCACTCCAAGAGTGGAACCTCAGCAGGAAGAATCTGGCTGTGCTCATCACAACAGCCCTGTGTTTGAGCTTCTTCTCTGTGGCATTATCCATGGGAGCCAGGCCCCGTGCCCAGCTCAACACTCCCCAATCTTCCTTTAATACAGGCCCCTGCAAAGTGTGTGCTGAACTGTTAACATAACTGTCTACTTTGTCAATACTCATTTTCAAAATTTTGAGTCAGTGAGTCAGTGCTTGGTTAGGTCCAGCAGCCCCCAGATTGGTGGAGGAAGGAAGGCTCTGTTTTTGTGAAGTAGATTTCAGAACAGTGGAAGAGGCAGGGGATAGCTATTCTATTTTGTGAAAAAAGGGAATTGATACCTTTCCTATGTTAGTTTCTCTGCCACTGCTTTTTGATTAGTATGCAGGAAGGTAATCATTCTTTCTTAAAATACCAAGTTTTAATTGATGGGTCTTTATCTGATATTTTTAGTTGTGGAAATACTGTTTAACTATATAGCTTGGCCCTGATGTCTCCTTTTGTTCCAACATTTCCTACTCACTTCACAGAGGTGGAAGAGATGGTTACATTGCAATGAAGCATCCTTCATAAACTGCAGGTTCTAGTTTGAGAAAGCTGACATTTGAGAAGCCATGCTGTGTTTCCATGGAAACTACTTGCAGTTATAAGAGCAACTCTTAGTGCCAGATTTTAATCTCAAATGCAAGAAACACAGTACTATGCTTTCCAAATGGAAAAGAGGAGTGGGGTAATGGAGGAAATGTTGATTTGAAGACACAGAGTACTTTTTTTTTTTTTTTTTGAGACAGAGTCTCACTCTGTTGCCCAGGCTAGAGTGAGTTCCGTGGCGTCAGCCTAGCTCACAGCAACCTCAAACTCCTGGGCTCAAGCGATCTACTGCCTCAGCCTCCCGAGTAGCTGGGACTACAGGCATGTGCCACCATGCCCGGCTAATTTTTCTCTATATATTTTTAGCTGTCCATATAACTTCTTTCTATTTTTATAGAGACGGGGTCTCGCTCTTGCTCAGGCTGGTCTCGAACTCCTGAGCTCAAACAATCCTCCTGCCTCGGCCTCCCAGAGTGCTAGGATTACAGGCGTGAGCCACCGCGCCTGGCCCAGAGTACTTTTTTTTTTGGAAATTTAAAGCCTCATTTTAAAGTTATATGTATTTTTTATGTATGTAGATTATAAATAGTGTGTTCAAGTTTGATTTTATCAGAAGTCCAGGAATATTGAAAATAAAGCATTGTTAATTAGAGACTCTCATCTTCATTTTTAGAGGGAATTTGAGAAAGCCAATTAAAAGTAAGACTACAAAGAGACAATGTCATATTTATCTTATGTGCAGTGGACTTATGAAAGCTTGGCACAGACTCATCTTTGCAGAAGCATAACACCATTCCTGGGCACTTAATGACAAATTGGCTGTGCATTAAAAACTTATTATGAAGATGACTGGTATTTGAGAAGTATGTTAAACAAAGACTCAGAATAAATGAATAGGAGTCTTTTGTAATATTATAATGAAAAAGCAATAGAAGAAAAAGGGAAGTCTTTATGATAGTCTCAGAAACATTCTTGGGTGAGTTGGCACATTTGAAAATTAAGTTAGAAGGAGGTAGGAGGTATTGCCAGCTAGCACACAAAAAAAATCCTTTAAAAAGTTTTGAAAGATCTTTTTAATGTTTTCACCATCTGGGAAAGATCAAAGCCAACTAGACTAGGTAATGAATTTTACAAAATTTCCTAACAATTATTTTTCTTCAGTCCTGGAGCACAAAAGGATCAATTGATGAGAATTTTTTAATAGCCCTGACATATACAACTATGATAGTTTGCTGAGTTAAGTGAAAAGTTATTCTAAGTGAATCGTGGTAGTCAGAGACAAGCAGAATGGAGACACGGCCTCTTACTTTCCAGAAGACAAAAATGGAATTATCAGAAATGTGATACAATCATGAGAACTACATAGACCACTACAAATAAATTGTGACACTTAAGTGATAGATCTGTTGCAGAGCAGCAAATTCTTGATCAAGTTATAAAAATTTTAAAAGAAAACTATCTCTTCTATAACTCAACAAATGATGGTATTTTGATATTTCCATTTTCATGATTTGCCTCCATGCTCATGCGTCATCTACCCCCATGAATTTGTCTGCATTGTGATATAGCAGTGAGTAAAGAGGGGACCCAGCAGGACATGGAGCTAACATTCCAGAGGAGATGACAGACTTTAAAAATGTAGCTATATAATATTGTCATTTGGTGAAAATCATCTTGAAGAAAAGTGAATTAGTGCAAAGGAAGAAAGAGCAACAGTGCCGCTACTTTACATTGCATACCTGGGGAAGGAATGCCAAGACTTTTGAGTAGAGTCCTACATGAAATAAGGGAGCGGCAAGCTTTGCAAATATCTTGGAGAAGATCATTCTGGAAATGGGGAACAGCCAGGACAAAGGAAAGAGGAATTTAAGGAAAATCTGCCTAGGAATGTTCTAGGGACAGCAAGAAGGTCTACGTGGCTGGGGTAGAGGGATCAAGGGAAGAATGGAGGGAAAATGATCAGGACAGAAGCAAGCTCCAGCTCACGTGGGCTCTGTCATATGCTGTAAATACATTGAATATTATTTCTGGTGTTGAGGGGAGTCATTGGATGGTTTCAAAACATGAAATACCATGATGTAACTTAAGATTTTAAAAAGGATTACACAGCTGCTAAGACGAGGAGGTCCAAAAATAGAAACAAGTTGAGAAGCTATTACTACAGCCAGAGAAGAGAAGATGGTAGTTAGAACCAAAGTAGTCCTAGTGAATGGAATGAAAGAGGTTCATATTTAGGACACATTCTGAAGGTAGAACTGAAAGATTTTAACAAAAAGTGGATGTGAGATGTGAAATAAAGAGGGGTATTGAGATTGATTCCAAGGATTTTGGTACGAGGAACAGAAAATATGCTCATGCCACTTTCCTTGGAAAGCAAATATTTACAGGATGTGTAAATTTAAATTAACAGTTTGATTTTTAAAAACTAAATTTGAGTTACCTATTAGAAATCCAAGTGCAGATTAGATATATGAGCCTGCAATTCAGGTGAAAAGTCTAGGGCTATAGATATAGTTTTGGAAGTTATGTGCACATCCATGATAGTTAAAGCCATGGAATTAGACAAGATCATCTAGGGAGGGAGTGTGAGTAGAGAAGAGATGTAAAGTCCTGGAGCATTGCCAGCTTCAGTCGTTAAGAAAGGCAGGAGGATGCAGCAAGGAAGACTGAGAAGAAGCAGTAAGTCTTGGAAGGAAGACTGAAAGTGGGTGATGTCATCAAAAGTAAGGAGAGAAAGTGCTTGAAGAGGGGAGGAAGTGATTGTGTCCCCACTGGGAGTTTAAATAAGGTGTAGAATGAGAATTACCTTTTTAATTTGGCAATTTGGAGGTCATTAGGCATCCTAATAAGAACATTTTTAGTGGAGTGGGAGGAAAGAAAGATCAGAAAGAGAATGGCAGGAGAAATTGAGAAAAGAGTATGCACTACTCTTACGAGAGATTTGCTGTAAAAGGGAGGAGAGAGCTGTATCTGGTGGGAGGTGCAGTTAGGAAAGGTTCTATTGTTTTATGACAAGAATTTAACACATGCTTCTATTCAAATGGAAAATATTCCATAGGGAAACATTGACTATGGTGAGGATGATGGTAAGGAAACAATTCCAGGAGCAAAGTCTTTCAGAAGGAGAGCAGTAATAGTATCAAATGCACAATTCCGAAGATGGTCTTAGGAGCATGGAAAGTTCTCCCACTGTAACAGAGAGATTGTTGAATAGTTAAAAACAGAAAATGTTGGGAGATTGGAATACTTGCTGATGGGAGGATGTCGAAATTCTCTTCTGATTACCTCTATTTCCTCAGTACATTCTAGTGGGCATAGATGGAGTTTCAGAGTGTATGAGTTTTATATCTCTAGGTAACAATATTATCGCAAACTTAGCAGCTTAAAACAATATACATTGGCCAGGCGTGGTGGCTCATGCTTGTACTCCTAGCACTCTGGGAGGCCAAGGTGGGAGGATCGTTTGAGCTCAGGAGTTTGAGACTAGCCTGAGCAAGAGTGAGACCCTGTCTCTACTAAAAATAGAAAGAAATTAGCTGGACAACTAAAAATACATAGAAAAAATTAGCCGGGCATGGTGGTGCATGCCTGTAGTCCCAAGTACTCGGGAGGCTGAGGCAGGAGGATCGCTTGAGCCCAGGAGTTTAAGGTTGCTGTGAGCTAGGCTGATGCCACGGCACTCTAGCCTGGGCAACAGAGTGAGACTCTGTCTCAAAAAAAAACAAAAACAACAATAACAAAAAAAACAATATACAATTACTATCTCCCAATTTCTGTGGGTCAGGAATCCAGGCATGGCTTACCTGGTTTGTTACAGGCTGCAATCAAAATTTCAGCCAAAGATATGTTCTCAAAACTTGACTGGGAAAAGATTCATGTCTAAACTCATGTGGTGGTTGTCACGATTCAGATCCTTGTAGACTGATACATTGACAGTTTCTTACTGGCTGTTAACTGGAGGTCACCATCAGTTCTTTGCCATGTAAGTCTCTCCAGTAAGACTGTTAGTGTTATCAAATACAGCAAGGGAGAGAGTCTTCTAGCAAAATAAACACCACAATCTTATGTATTATAATCACAGATGTGATACACAGTTATCTTTGCAGTATTGTGTTGGTTAGAAGCAAGTCAGAGGACATGTTCACAGTGAAGGGGAAGAAATTACATAAGAAATTGAGTACCAGGTTCAGATAATTGGGGGTTATTGTAGAGTTATTGCCTGCAGGAAAGAATGATTAAGATTATGGATTGTTCAGTGATATCTGGAGATAAATTGAAGAGGGATATAGGGGTTCAGACCTCTTGTTGGGGGACTAAGGTAAACAGGATTATATAATAGGACACAATGGTATTAGTCTTGATGGTATCGAACATAAATCAAATCACCACATTAAGTTTTACATTTTATAATCTGCCTTCAACTTTGTCAGTTTTGGAAGTAAACTTTAATTTTATGGTATTAATATGTTAATATCACATATTTTCATAAATTACAAACTCTAAATAAGATAATAGCTTGAAAGTACATCACTCCCTATATATATTTTGATTAGAGCATGTTGATTACTGACTCATTATAGATGCAGATGAAATTCATGACTAATATTTTTTGAGTACCTATTAACTGTGTTATAACTTTATTATTTCTTTAGCCTTCAAAACATCCTATAAGGCAAGGGAGCTATCAATTTATGAATTGAACAGAAAATTTTAAAAGACACAACATCCTGTTTTGCATTCCAACTGCTCTGCCTATAAAAAAATCTGGTCTGAAGAAATGTCATTCATAACACTATGCTTTTTTAAAGAAAGAAATAGAGGAAACTGGGTAAGAAGAAAAGGGAGAGAGGAAGGGAAGAAGGGGGAAGGCAGAGAAAAAGACAGAAAGCAAGGAAGGAATGAAGAGAAAGAAGGAAGGAAAAGAAAAAGAACCCCAGAAGGTTTTTAATTTGAAATAAAGTGCATTTAAACCTATTCCCATAGTGTATATCAATTTTTAGGTGAAGTGTCACTACTAAATTATCAGCTCACTTGAAGCTAGTTAGGTAAAATAGAATGTTTCTCAAATTCATCCTTTAAAATGTTTTATTTCTTACAGCAGAGTAATTAAGAAGACGTGATGCTTCTAAATGGTGAATAAAAACACATTTCTCTAGAGTTCTTGAAAATTTGTGCACAATAAAGAAGAACTATTTCAGCTTAGGAATTCTTAGATTAGCGCCTACAAAAGTTAAAATTTGAAAAAAGACCAAAATGTTATAGGACATAATTAAAGAAAATCAATATTTTCTCAGTTATCTTAATAAAATATGATGCTATAATGCTGAACAACAAAAGAATAGTTGTCAATTAGTGAAATATACTTTAATTAAAGAAAACATTTTGGGTGTTTCATTAATATAAAGAGGTGACTGAGATCCATCCATGGTGCTATAATCACATCTGTAGCAAGTCAGTTATTATTTGAATAAAACGAATGGCTTATTTCGTAAGAGGAATAGTTACAGAGGAAAAGTTAAAGAAGCTGCAAAAGACTGCAGCATGTAGAAAAAAATCTATAGCAACTGGTATTAGATGTCACTAGATTTTGTGAGAAAATAAAAGAAATACAAAGTTCTTTCAAAACTGTCAGTTCTAATAGTATTCATACATCTTCAAAAATATTTGCCACTTTATAGAAATTAATATTATTTTGTAAAAATATTCTGTTATTACTCAAACTATTTAAAAAGTATCACCCTAAAGTTTCTCAAATTTTTTTGTTTGACTAAGTTGCACTCGTGGTCAGAAACCCCACTAACACATCCAAGCAGTTTTTGTCAGCTCCATGTGATTCAATATTTCAGCCACACTAGAGAAAATGCTTGATTCCCATAAAAAATTCAACATGATTGCACATGCTCAGCAATAACTGCTCCAATCAGGACTTAGAAGCACACATGTCGTAGACCATTGTCAATTAACTGATAATTTTTGTCTTCTTAACTATGTAACATTTCTGTTGTACCCTTTGGTCTTCAGTATATTCATCACCTTACTTAAATGAAAGTTAAATAGTTTCTGTTCTCAAATAATCGCCCTTATAGGAAATCCCAATTCATGGGAAAGTTTTTGTGTACTAGTTTAATGATTTATCAGAACTCAAGGGCAAACCTTTAAAAATTACATATCATAAAACTTGTTTTCATCGATAGAACACCCTATAGAATTCAGTTGATTAGAATTTAATTCTCAGGTATAAACTTAGACAAATTTACTGACCTGTCTTCTCCCTCAATTAGTAAACTGATCAGAATAATAGCATCTATTTCATAATGTGTCTCACATATACTTGAAACATTTCCTGGCATATATTATATTAAGAACTCAATAATTCAATCAGGTTGTTGCTGTGCTTGTCCATATGTTCTTATTGGGACTTTAAAACTTGAGCGTGGCTTCTCTTTCAGTTTTTTTTTTTGTTTTTTGAAGCTTCCAAGAGTACTGACTCTTTCTTATGCCTCTACAATATTTACCTCTGTTTGAGACATAACACTATAGGCAATTTTATTAATAAGGACTCTTTGAGTTCCACGACATGAATCCAACTTAAATTAGCTTAATCAAAAAGGAATGTGTGCTGGCTAATGGATTGGAGCAGCCAAAAGGATGACATGGTTTAGGGTAGAATTTGAGGGTTCAAAATATGTCATCAGGGCTCTTTGCCCGTCTCTTGCTTTTGCTTCCCTCTGTGTGTTGGTTTCATTCTCAGAAGCTTTCCATTCAGGACAAACTCATGAGGAATGTTTCCTTATTTCTCTATATTATGGTAGATGCATTTGTAATATCAAAGTAATTAATTTTTAATGAAATATGTTATTTCTTCAGTTTCTAACTTCAACATTTAATGGTTCTTTTCTCTGGTCAATGAACATTTTTACTTATTTTCTGTATCTCTCAAGATAGAAATAAATAATTAAAATAGCATGTGTCACCCTTCATACTAATTTGTTTTTACATATATAAAAGTAAATGCACCATATTGCTATTTCTTTTGAAACTGTACTCCCATTTGGTTTCTGACCTTAAAAAATTTTTTCTGTTAAATTTGTTTTCTAATTCCTAAGAGATGCATAGTATTTTAACAGAGTGAAAAAACTGAACATCCTATCTAATATTTTCTTTTTAACAACTGTGACATGATACTCTTTTAGGTGACTGTATTCAAACATATAAATTTATGAAGTTTGCTGCATGCATTTCAGCTGAATTTCTTTCATATAGTTTTTTTTAATTTGATATTTTCAAGATCAGGGGAAAGATTGTATTACATTAGACTTTATTATCAAAGTAACATAGCAATGTAGTGTTTTGATAATGGTTTTTGATAAAACTGACTCAAAAACACATTTATGCATGGATATACTTGTAATTAATGTATTTATTTTAAATGTGATTGAGTGGCTGATGATTCCCACTTTGTGTTGTTTATGATGATCTTTACTTAGATTTTAAACCTATTGTTTTTAAAAACCAAAATGATAAAACCATAACTATACAATCATGTAAGTTGAACTGTATGTACTATTATTAACCATGGTACATCATTGTTTTTTGTCATGAAATATTATTTCAATAGGATAGTTTCGAAAGACTTTTAACTTCATGGTTAAATTTATGGTTAATTTTATGTAAGTTGAGAAAACTGAAATTCAGTATAAAAGATGCTTTTAAATGAAATCTAGAACATTCTACATATAAAAGTGCCACTTTTGATTTTCGTAAATTTTACACCTATGACAATTTGCTTATTAGCCTTAAATTATTTGTCTTCTGATAAATTAATAGTAATTAATAAAAAAATAATCATTTTGAAAAATGCTCTTTGCTTCATTGATAGATGCAATATAACAGTACTACCATTCACTTCTCTGATGTGACTAAGGATGAATGAGACTCTATATAGTAATTAGGCCAAAGTAGTACATAAATTATCAAGAATAATCTTATGATAAGCACACAATAACATTTAGCCTTTACGTGGACATATAACAAAGTAATATAAAATTTAATTTGGAGTACATTTTTATAAAGGAGTACTCTGAGCCATAAAGTTCTTTTGCTTGTGGCTATGTCAATTTTTCATTTAGAAACTATAAATATTTATGAAAATAACTGATATTTTTCTGGTCATAAATTAAGTATTGCTTTTCTACACTATGGGATGAAAGAGTGTTTGACCATAATTAAAAATTTAGACATAGATTTTTAAGAACTGTTTCTGTAGGCACTATAGAGTTTAGAAGCAGTCATGTTTAAATTGGATAACTGACCAGTATGAAAATGCGCATGGTTATGAACTTGGTAGGTTGTCCAATGGCTTCTTACTTTGCCGTTTTAGAAGCTCAATTTCCTAATGGATGTCAGAGCTAATATACGATTATATCCAAAGAAGAAAATGATGGAAAAACATCTCTCATATTTTTAAAAAACTTTGTGTGTGGGGGGTATATATGTATATATAACACAAATTCACAGATTTAAAAAGGATATACAGTTAAAGTATGTACTTTGTAACTGCTACCTATCGCAACAGAGAAAATATATAAAGAATGACTAAATATTACTTTTCGTCTGTTAACCAGAAATGAAATAAAACATATTTCATAAAGGGAAATGAATAGATTTTAATATCTACGATACAATGTATTTCATGTATGCTTTTATTAGATAAAAATTAACTACTCCATGTAACAAAATAGTCATTTCTTAAATTACAGTCTTGAAACAGAAAATGTTAACATACAACTCAGATAAATATTAATAATAGTTTTTGACAATATTAGTTCTTAAGGAAGCAATAAAAGATTTGGTTTATATATAGTCAAAAAAATTAGACTAATTAAACCATAAAAAATGAATAACATAAACAAATCCTTTACGATTCATGCATTGCATACATTAAATCACTTTGTGTTTTAACAGTTATTGTAGTTTGTTGAATTCAAGCATGTACAATAGTTTTTTGAATTAAGAAATCAATTCTTTGCTCTTATTTACTTGTCATCATAACAATCTAAACTGTGTTACAAGTCAAATGGTAAAGGCAGCTGTAATGAATACCTGAGGAAGATTTTTAAAGCATTCCTAAGAATTAACAAAATTATTAGAGATAATTCCTAATACATGGTCCTCTGTACCTGTGGGTTCTGTATCTGCAGATTCAAGAAACTGCAGATTGAAAATACTTGAAAAAAAATTGTGTCTGTACTAAACATGTGAAGCATGTATAGACTTTTTTTCTTGCCATTATTCCCAACAACACAGCATAACTATTTACATAGTATTTACATTGTATTAGATATTATAAATAATCTAGAGATAATTTAATGCGTATGGGAGGATGTGCATAAGTTACATGCAACTGCTACGCCATTTTATATTGGGGGCTTGAGTATCAGTAGATTTTGGTATCCACAGGAGTTCATGGAACCAATCAATCCTCCAGAGATACTGAGGGATGACTAGAATTTTTTTTTCAAAAGGAGAAAAGAAACAGATATTTATATATTAATAATTATAAACTAGTAAACACTGATCAGATTCTGCACATCCTTCCTTTGAGAATAACATTCTGGAATGAAGACAGATTCTGTTTTATCTTACTTTGAAATCTGAGTGCCACTGGCAGGTTGGAGTAACATACTGGAGAATCACAACAAAGCTCACAGGTAAAGTATGAGGTAGTGAATTATCTGCGTCTACAATGGGAACAAGATAGAAAGTGGTGGTATCTGTGTTGAGGATTTGTTGACCTTTTTTTTATAGACTTTCCCTTAATCTAGGAACTACTTCATAAAATTTATTTTGTATCACGGTGGGTTCAAATATACTCCATAAGTCATCTCTAACAACACTTTAATAAAACATGGTATTTTATAAGAGATTATTAGGTATGACCTATTTATAATTTACCCACAAAATATCATACAGTGGTTAACTGGATATAAGAGAAAAATCCACAGGTTATATCTGTATGGTTGTACCTTGAAGGTGCTTTGTTATATTAAAATATCATTATGGTGATTTATTCTTTTGCTTTCCCCTAGAAAATAATAGTATTATTACTATTGTACTAATTTCCTATGGCCTGATAATTCTCTGAGAAATAGCAGTTTCTTAAGTTATAAATAACATTAATGACGTCTCTTTTCAAAAACACGGTATTTTACTTCAAAATCATTGTTTAAAAGTAAATTTTATCATCTGATGGGTTATTTTATAACAAATTTCCATGCTAATTTATGTGTCTGAATGGCTGTCTTTATATGCTGAAGATTTATATGCATTGTTTTTTAGCATTAACCTATTGTTCCTTTTAGTAGGATTAAATATCTAAGAAATTATATTTATGTAATAGGATATATGTTAGATTTTTTACCGTAGTTATATTAACTATAAGAATAGAGTGTATTTTATTATTTAGTTTTTAAAGTAAAGGGATTTATTTTTAGCATATAAGTAATCAATCAGTCACAATATGACAGCTATTAATCACATGTATTTTAACCTACAAGTACAATAAAAGTATAACATTTTAAAATGAAGATATTATTTATATATACAAAAATTTATAATAGTGACTTTTAGAAATATTATTTTCATCATTATTATAAAGGGTTAAACTTAATGTAAAGCCAAACTTCAGGACTTATTTTTGATACAAAATTCTCATTTCCATGTTTCTAAAATCTAAAATGCTAAGTAAATTTTCCCTATTACTTTTGGTAAACATTTTTTTTAACTTAAAATATTAAAAGACAATCCAATGATAGTATTAACTTTCTGATTCCTTATATGATAGCTGATCTCTGATTAAATTTAAAGACATGAATAATAGAAACGAGTTAAAGATTGACAAAGTATCTTAAGAATATTAATATTTTGGACATCATATCTTCATAATAATTGTGAAACAACTCCTAATAATTGAGAAGTAATCATTAACATTTATAAAAGTATTTTCCCTAGGTTCTAAAATCTGGAATTCAGCATAGTAGAGCAGAAACAGTATACATGCAAAACGCTTAGCATGCTTTAGGTAACCAAAAATCTGCAAATGATGATGCATACTGTGCTGAACAGGCCTTCCTAACACAATGTGGTCACAGTAAGGCTTATGGTATCTGATTTTTTTTTTTAATTTTTAAAAATAAACTATTATTTAAAGTAGTTTTAGGTTCATAGCAAAATTGAGAGAAGGTAAAGTGATTTTATTATTCATAAGAATTTCATGATTATTGGAGAGTTATTCAGAGTCTGAATACTAATACAATAAAGCTGATTGAAGCACTGAAAAAAATTAGAACTGAAACGTACATTATCTTTTAAAGTTTTGGTTTTTTTTTTAATAGATATGCCAAATACACGCAGCAGTTTGATTTCTTTGGGCTTAGGATGCAAGTATGATTTAACTGTACACTAACTGCTTTATGTAACAAAAGCATTAATCTACTGTGAAATGACATTAAATTGCCATCAAATCAGAATTTCACTTTCAGTCAGAAATGCAGTAAATTATGCCACAAGGAATCTTATTCGCACAACTTTTCTCTCAGATATTTTCTGAGTGCAGTATTGTGAAGGGTGGCAATGATACTATTATCTCTAAAAAAGTAAAAAACATATTTTTCTTAAAGAGAACAGTAATAGTGCATACTAATTTTGGCAGTTTTCTTGCCATAACTCAAAACAAAGGCATTTATTAAAATCAGTTGATTTGATAATTATTAAATTTGAATCAATGCATTAAGAAATAGGCAGCTAGTGATCTACTGTGTAAGTTGCTCTTTCCTTAATGAATTTTTCAGACCACTTACGAGTCAGTTCCAGATAAAGACCTGGTTTATGAGGGCGGTAATCTAGGTACACTGTATTACTGGTTCTTTTGGGAACAGCTTTTTCAATCTGAGTTCCTTCATGCCACTCATTAAAAGAGGTGATAGAAATTAAACTGGGGTGGGCCTGAAGTGCAGCACTCAGAGCAATTTCATAATACTTCCCATTGATTCGGTTCCGAGTGTTTTGAGTATTCCATGGACGGATGCTGGTATCTATGTATCCTGGGCCCACACTTGGGATAAATATTAAGTTGTGCTTATCACAAAAGAATTTTAGGCTAGCCCAATTCTGATGGGATGAACCATAAGTAAAGCCATTTGTGGCAAAATATGTGTAAATTCCATCAAAACCACTTTGAAGAATATCGTGTTTATGTTTTTCTTCTACTAGAAGGGCAATAAACAGTCCATCATAAGGCGAATTGCGAATACTCTGAGACCCTGAGGTGGTTAACAGATTGGCCCATTTTTCAGGCTTGGTGATATAAGAATCATAGACATAAAACACAGGAAGAGCATTGCCGGTCTTCGTCTTGTACCTGTAAAAGGCTGGATGATTTCCGTATCTGAAACACAAGCATATGTAAAAGTGAATGAATATTCACACCTCATTTGCTATAGACAAAAACTGTTAGGTACTGAAAATGAAGGATCAGTGTGGTTTAAGCATGTTGCTCCATTTCTTCAGGGAATCCATTATATAATTAAAAATGCATTTTTAATTTTACACATTAGAAAATTAGATATGGGCTACTTTACCAAACAAGAGATTAATTATCTCATATTGAGATTTACAAATGATAACTAATGCCATAAAAATCCTATTATTTTCCATATGAATATATAAACTGCTTTTTTTGTATCAGTAATACATGTCCCAGTGAGATTGACAAGTTTCTTTGTAAGAGTATGGCATCTCTCACAGACTATTATCAGTAAAATTCTTTAACAAAATGAAACTGTATTAACAAATTCTTTGTAATCAGACCAGATATAAATCAAAATATTAGCTATGGGTCCAGTGCTATAAAAGTAGTTCACATTTCATAATCTGAACCTTCTGTTTAAAAAGATACAACTCTGTATTTCTAAGTTTTAAAAAATGATATCAATTTAAAATTTCAATATGATAGAAATCCTAAAAAGCCTATAAACACATAAAACAGTGAAAATATGAATGTTTATTCATACAGAAACTGAACTGTGAGGGATTTCAGAAATGTTCCTCAAAATTATTATGATGTTCATTCCAAAAACAGTTTAATTTTATTAAAAATATCATTATCATAAATCATTCAAATCTCTCAAAAATAATTTAATGTACTCTTCTTATAATAATAATTATTAATGGATCATATAACGGTATTTATAAACATTGAAGAAACTCACTTGTCTATAATATACTTGACATTTTTGTACATGTTTTGATCATCTCGATTGCTATATGGTTCTATGTGAAAAGTGACCTAAAACAACAAAAAAATCAGTTAGAGAAAAAACTTTCTATAATGTACAAATAATAATGAAAGTATATTCTACACATTTAATAAAGTGATTGATTTAATAACCTTAATTTAAGATGAATATTTATTGAACACAGACATTACCAGAGAATTCTTAGTAATAACATTTACTAAGAGTTTCTTCACCTAAATAATATGCTAAATATTTTATACTTATTACCTCAGTTAATCTTTGCAACTCCATAAAGTAGTTACTGTAACTATTTCCATTTTATAAATGAGGCAATCAAAGTTAAACTAGGTTCAGTAACTTGACAGGTTAGAAGCAATACAGGCAATCATGCTCAACCACTGTGCAATGCTTTTGTTTATATGTTTATTCCTTATAAAATATACCTTATTTATTTATATTCTATGTAAGACATATAAGGATATACTCTATATTCAAACATATTCTTTTAAAAAAATGCAAAAAAAAAATATGGTCCAGAAAAATCTGGATTCTTTTTTCAGGTGTGTGACCATTAAGTTTACATTTAAATGGAGTTAATAGCAAATGTCTTTAAATGACAAATTCTTCTACTTAATTAAAATAGCATTTTACAAAATAATCTGCATTTAATTTGTAATATTATTCAAGGAATAAGTAATGAAATTACTGAAAAATTAATATACACTAGTGCTATGAAGAACAATAATTTCCATAATGCCTAAATTACTGATGGGGTTTATATGTCTCTGAGACAATAGTAGAAAACAGTAACTAAAAATATTTTTAAAATGCTGTGCACAGATTAAAGTTCTTTAACTAAAAAAAAGTCAGCTGTACATAAATCAAGAAAAACTAATTGTAGCCGGTAAAACCATTTTGTATGCCACTTCTAAATAGTAATGTAGATAGTACAGATGATAACTCCCATGAATGAAAATCTATTTCAGGCTTCTAAACAAAGACTATGAGGATTTTCACTTTTATTCTTAATTTCACTGACTTACCAACAGTAATTAAAAATATTTATGGAAATTAATTTATTGATAATGTTTTAATTTTAGGCTTCAGGCTCTATGAAGTACTTCTGGAACTAGAGACTTCTAGTGCAATATAAAACTGTTTTCAATTACCCATTTAAAGCAAAAGGTATTTTACGTTAATCGGTGCTACTTGTTTTCACAGAATCAATTTTAAAGTCAGATAATATTTAGTGAAAATATAATTCCCTACTTTTAATAAAATGAGATTACAGTAACATTATAAAGGAAGATTTTTGTTAGTAACAAACTAAGGTCAAATATATTTTTGCAGTATATTGTTAGTATTGCTAGTGTAGTAACTACCAGGGCAGTTTGATTTTTCAGTAGCTTTGGCATTTGCTTTATAACTTAAGTTGAAAGAAAACTGTCAAGTGTATGGGTATTTTTATACTCTTATATAATGTTACTTTGGGTAATTCCTCCTTCAGATACAACATTGTATTTTCTAAATTTCCATTTTATATATAAATGACACCATATTTAAGAAAATACCCTTTATCGAAATGAATTTAACTTTAAAGCTCAAAACTATAAATGGCATGCTTCTTTTGTAAAGTACAGATTAACATATTTGCAGTAAACGCAAAAAGCCAAAACATTCCTCTAATTCACGCTTCCAATTTTGACCTTGCCAGTCTCTTCTCTACCCTGCAGCCAAAGCGAACTTTCTAAAGTGAAAATCTGACATTCTTCTCCTTCCCCAACACCCCATTCCCTACCTTCACCCCTACACACCCTCCAACCTCCGCCACAATAATGAGGTAGGTCTTCCTACTCCTATGTGGTACCATAATACTTTGTACTTTTCCCTTCATGCAATTTACTTGTCTTTGTTTCTGATCTCCAATAGATTGCAAGGTCTCTTAAGAACAGAGGTAATATCTTCCCAATATTGCCAGCATCTGAAACAGATTCTGGCACATAGCAGGTGATGAATGAATGAATGCATGCATAAATAAATGGATGAATGATTTTCATGCAAAAAGGGAAAACTGTCAAATTAGACTGTAAGCCTTTCATTTATACCTAATTTAGGTAAGATTCACTAAGTTTTCACCATAAATTTACCATATTAATTTAGGAATAAGAAAAAGGAAAAAGGAGATGTCACGGATAATATGTTTTAAATGGATCTAAAAAATCATTTTAAAAAGAATCATGGACATACTTGTGTGCAAACTTCACATAGTCAAAAATCTGTATAAGTCTTAAAATCAGATATAATGATGGCTCTAGAGCCATACGCAAATAAATAATGGATGCTGATACACCGTAACATGTGATTTATGCATAAAGCAGAATGAAAATTTGCTACTCTAAAATAAAATACTAAATTTATTAAAATGCAAGACCATAAATGACTGAGTTGGTTCTTTCCCCTACAATACTGAGCAAAGGGAAAGGACAACTGGATCTCCCTGGTTTTCTTTTACCTAAATGGATGATTTAATTCAGTTGGGTTTTGATGTCATGATGCTGTATAACAAACAAGCCGACAATCTCAGTGGCTTGCAAAGACAAAACATTTGTTTCTTGAACATAAAGGTATGAATTGGCTGTGATGGCTATACTCTAGGATGTGGATCATATTGAAATCAACTCCATGTATCTGTCACTCTGGGTCCTTGGCAGAAAGGGGCATGATCTCCTGTAAAAGAACAGGAGCGCAACCACACAAGCACATGGTATACATTATGTTTTCTCTTTTGTTAACCAAAGCAAGCCATGAGGCCAAACCCAACATCAATGGGACAGGAACTATACTCTTTCCATGGAGTGGAAGTAGAACAGAATATTTGCTAAAGAGTGACAGAATCTACCAAACATCTCTATCATGTTTCACTCAAAAGATTATTTCATTGCTGTGTTCTTAATGGTGTAGGATAGACAGGATACAGTGGAAAGGATCCAGCTCTGATTTTTATATTCTCTGCAAAACCAGCCTACTCAATGACAGTATAAGTAAGTGCTCCAGGGAATATGCAGACAAGTATATAAAAGAACAGATAATCTAAATCTCTCTGAAAAATCATGATTTAGATTTTAGTTTTACTCATTTACATTTCCAAAAAAATAACAGTCCAGATTTGCTAAGGATAATGCAAAACAAATAACCAAAGCACCAACCATTTGTCATTATTGCTTGTTTGTTTACAATCTAAACAGCATTCACCCAAAATGACTCTTGGTTTAAGTTAATCAAAATTGAAATTACAAAGTAATTAGTGACTAGTACTAGTTAAAATATTATTGAACATTGAACAATTAAACCCAAGCAAAGAATGAGGAACACATTAATGAAGATTAAAGTAGAATTAATATATTACAGCCATTACAATATTTTAAAAATAAAACTGATACATGGAAAGGTTTTTTTTTGGGGGGGAAGGGCTAAGTAAATTAATATTAATCAAATTGGGGGAACAGGGCAGATTATTTCCTTGCCTTAAAATAAAGAAAAAAAGAAAAAGAAAAAAAGACATGTTACTAATAAACTCATTTTAGACTTAAGAGTTTAGTGGTCAGTCAGTTATGTGCATTGGAAGCCCCAATTTATTTGCACCAAATTCACCACAACATTAATTTTTTTGTATCATATTGCCTTAGCACTTTATATATTTCTAGTAATGCACTGTCATTAATTCAACATCTTAACATTCCTTTACATTAGCAAGCAAAAGGAAAGTTTTCCATTCTTTAAAAAAACAAGATTACATTTTAATTATAAAAAATAATATCTGTTTCCCAATAACACAACAGAAATCACAGAAAAATACAATAAATAAAACTATCTTATGGTTTCATCCTGTCATTTTATAAATGAGGGGGACAATCCTAGAAGATCAAGGAACTACTGTCAGATTCCAGAGGTACTCAGCTGAGACAAGCTCCAGTCTCATGGTTCCAGGTCTATTCTTCTTTGTACTATATAAAGAGTTCCTCCCCAGACACGAAGCCAAGAAATTGTTCTAAAAATTTTGGAAAACATCAGTCTATCAAGTTCCAAATTTTTCTGATGATTAGATATAAAATCTGAAACAAATACTGTTGGGAACATTTACATACGCAATTAGCCGTTGAGATCTTTGCCACACTCTCCTACACAAACTTCAAATGAGAAAAACCAGTCTATCCTCATGCATCAGAACATTTTCACTTTACCTTTAAAACCTCCTGAAAGAACTAAAATAGCCAGTTTCTGGAGCTCCCATCTCCCAGGATTATAGCAGGGCCGAGACAGAAGAGCGGCCCTTGGACCTGTTTTGTAGAAGATAAATCAATCATTTATCCAGACTCAGACTGGGTGTCAGAACCTGGAGGCTTGCCTATTTGCAGATTTCAAATGCCAATGGAAACTCACTGAATGGCACTGAGGGACATGGCAGGTGACAGCTCTTGCCAGTCAGCTAATTTGAGAGATGCTGTCTTAACAGTTTCAGGATTGTAAAGCAGAAAGAGGAGGCAGCTTTATGGACAGAAATAAAAAATGCTGCCTATTTAGCTATTTCTTTCTCCCTAGAGTTCCATTTCTATTCCCCAATAGCTACTGAATCTCAAAGCTGCAAAAGGAAAATTAAAAGTACTTTATCATATTTTTATTTGAAGCAAAATATTTCAGCAGTGATCCACATCATCTCTTACAGAGCTCAATTACCAGTATTGGAAAAACCAGACTGTCCTCCATTAGGGTATATAAACCAAGAAATTACAGAACAAATAAAAAGCTCCAGCAATTTCTAAGAGTAGCAGCAATCTGAGAACTCAGGGTAAATGGTCCCTAGTTAAAAGACACTATAATTCACATTTTCATTAAGATTTGCAAACACATTGTATTGAATAAGAATAAACGCTAAGAAACATGAGCAATCAGAGGATAAGGGATATTAGATATGAAATATGAATACCTAAGGACATAGGACAGAGTGGAGAATGCAAAATAAAAAAACTACTGTAGATTTGCAGATTTCAAATCTAGTATCACAAGGACAAGATCGTGAATAAACATTCCTTTTACACTTGATTTTAAATGATTCTTGAATTACATATTAGATCCCCATAGTAAGTGTCTTGTTTCCAGACTCTGTCTTCTGTTTCACTGATCTCTTTCTCCATGCTGAGAATAATATCACACCCTTTATTTTAATTCCCACCATTTTTAGTATATATTGTTATCTAGGAATACAAGTTTTCTACTCATTAAAAAAAAGTTTTTAAAAGTTTTACTTTATTCCAACATATTTATAAACTTTTGGGGATTAAGTCTGTCAAAAACTGTATTTAAAATTGCATTGGAATTGTGCTATCATTATAGGATAAATATGTTGGTTTTCTGTAGTTGCTAGTCTCCAAGATGGCCCCGATTCCCATCTCCCGGTATTCACAACTTTGCAGTTCTCTCCCTCTTTGTGCCAGGCTTGATTTATCAGTAAACAAAACAAAAGAACAGAGCAACAGTGATAGTGACTCATTTCTAAGATTAGGTAAAACAAACAAACAAACAAAAAAAAAACACTGTAGCTTCTATATTGGAGACTGTCTCTCAGATCTTTCACTCTGGGAAAGCCCACATGGAGAAGAACTGAAACTCCCAGTTCATTGGCTGCAAGGAGCTTGAGGCCTGTCAACACCACATGAGAAAGCTTGTAAGTGGATCCCCCAGCCTCAGATGACTGGAGCACCAACCAGCATCTCCCTGAGAGACTGTGATTGAACCAGACCCATCCAGTTCAGCCACTTCTTGATTCTCGACCCTTAGAAATTATGAGATAATAAATGTTCATTGTTTTAAGCTACCAAGTTTTGATACAATTTATTATGCAGCAATAGATAATGAGTATAATTTACACTGTATTTCAATCACAAGAATCAACTACTTCTCAAAGGTTGAATGGAATTACCAGGTATATCTGGTGCTTTGGGGAAGACATTTGTTCAATTACCTTTTATTTCTTTTTTTAGGACAATTAATCAATTCAGATTTTTTAAACCTCTGTCTGCACCAAACAATTAACTTTTTAAAGTATTTTCCTAGAAAACTACCCATTTCTTATAAATTTCAAATATGCTGATAAAAAAAATCTTAAACTCTCTTCTATACCCCCTTTTAATTTTTGATATTATGTTTTCTCCACTTTTTTCTTTTTTAGTCTCACCAGTGGTTTGCCTATTTTGTCTTTTCACCAAAAGTCGAAAAAAAAATTAAGATTAATTTATCTAGGTTACTGATTTTGCAGGTTTTATAATTAATTAATCTCATACTTCATTCTTATTAGCTCTTTCTCCTACTTTGTTTTATTAAATATTATCCATGTCCCATTGGTATTGATAATACAATAATCTCAGTGCTGTTTATTTTTATATCATTATCATATCATCATTAAATTTCAGTTTTTACTTTTTGTTTAAAACAAGTGTTATTTTTAATTATAATATTATAATTAAAATTTTAAATAATTTTATACTTTTTAAATGGTTTGGACTTAATCATTAACTCTCAGTAGTATTCAATGTGGTCAGAGAATACAGACTCTATGGTTATAATTTTTAGAAATTTATTAAAATTAATGTTGCCACCTACTACATGACTAATTTTTGAATATTTTAAAAAGTTTATTTTGTTACTCAATATAAAATTATCCTCTGTAGTGCTATTTAAATCTTTTAATGATCATTCATATTTGTTTCCATGATTCATTAATTTCTTAAATAAATAAATAAAATTTTATGCCATGAGAAATTGTTTTCATCTGTAACACACCTTAGGATCTGGGTAGAATGTACTTGATCTTTCAGCTGTCTTCAGACTTTCACCTGCATTCTATGTGTACATAGGTGTGTGTATATACATGGTAAATAAAGTTAAAATGAAAATTAGATTTTGAAAAATATTTGAGCAATAGCTTATTTTCTAACTATTTCATATGTATGTAAAGTCACACAGTTAACAACATTTGATTTTAGCAGATTTTTGACATCTAAGAAATTTAGACACATAATCTTCCCTAATTTCTGCATTATCTTCACGAAAGAACCTTTCAATCCTCTTTTTCTGCTAAAGCAATAGATTAATAAAAAATATGGTTAAAAAATAATAAAGAATATCTAAAATATAATTTAAACAAGGTTTAGAACTCATATTAATTACAAAAATTTTTTTTATGAAATGAATATAGTACTATTAACAAAATCCTGTCTTTATTTTCACATTGGTTTTAATTAAAATGACTGCTCCAAACATTGTTTTTACTATCCTCTTGTCCAAAAAAAACCTTATGTATAGCTTGAAAATAAAACAAAATACCTTCAGATTATATTTATGAGCTTTATCCAAAATAGTTGGTACCAAGTTATCAGTAGGGTCTCCATTCTCATCACGTGACTCAGGTGGGTACCAAGACAGGGCTAGTACACCTAATAGAAATGATCAAAAGGAAAAGAAAAAAAAAAGACAAGAACATGAACGACTGCACGTATTCTGAAAAAGACAAGAGTAAGTACTAAACAGTTAACAACAAAAAAGAGATATATTCTCACAAGAGGTTGTTTTGTTATGTTCCTTCAGAATACATATGGTTATTTGATTACTTTGTAGAGTCAATATCTACAACTTCTTTATTAGGTATTCATTCATTTTTGTAAAATTAATAGGCTATAATTTTTAGAATAAGTTTTAGGTTTACAGAAATATAGCAAAGAAAGTACAGAGTTCTCATATTCTCACCCTCCTACCCCTCCATCCTCCACACCGTTTCTCTATTACTGATATCTTGCATTGGTGTGGTACAATTGCTACACTTGATGAACCCACATT
Organism: Varecia variegata; assembly: GCA_028533085.1. NCBI lineage: Eukaryota > Metazoa > Chordata > Mammalia > Primates > Lemuridae > Varecia > Varecia variegata. The sequence continues at coordinate 52,786,680 of CM052441.1, forward strand.
GATAGATCATTATGAACTAAAGACCATAGTTTATATTAGGTTTACCCTTTGTGTTGTAGTACAGTTTTATGGCTTTTGTAAATCTATTATATCATATGCCCACCATACAGTACCAGACAGACTAGTTTTACTGCTCTATAAACCTCCTATGCTCCACCTATTCATCCTTCCTCCCTCTCCCCCTTCCTCTGGCAATAACTGATATTTTTATTGTCCATAATTTTGCCTTTTCCAGAATGCCATATAGTTGGAATCATAAAGTATGCAGCTTTTTAGAATGGACTTCATTCACTTAGCAATTTGCATTTTAGGTTCCTTCATGTCTTTTTATAACTTGATAGCTCATTTATTTTTACTACTGCATAATATGCCATTGTAAGGATGTGTATCCATTCACCTACTGAAGGATATCTTAGTAGCTTTCAATTTTTGGCAATTATGAATAAAACTGAGATGAACAGCAAACTATGACCCATAGGCCAAATCTTGCCCTCTGCAGGCCAAATGATCTATAAGTTTGTTTATATATTGTTTATGGTTAGTTTCACATTATAACTAGACAGTTGAGAAGTCGCAAATGTGGTGGGGGGGCGCAAAACCAAAAATATTCATTAGCTGGTCCTTTATAGAAAATATTTGCCAACCTCTGGTGTACAGTAAAAATAGCAGTAATATATACTTTCTTATCTAATAGAGGAACTATGACAACAGCAAAAAATATTGAAGGGAAAAATTGGGAATATTAGTGTTGAGGACTTTATATTACACATGCAGTATATATCATTTGTAAGTAGACTGTGATTATACAAAGGTATATTTGGTAAATTCTGATTTTGTGACTACAAATAATATGCAAATATCGCAGATTAAATGGTATCATAGAAATTGTTCAGTTAATCCAAAAGGAAACAGAAAAAGAGAAAAAAAAGAAACAAAAAATAAATGGAAGAAGCTGCTAACAAGATAGCAGATTTTAATCAATCCATCCACATCAATAATCATATTAAGTGAAATGGTCTAAACACACCAACTTAAAGGCAAAATTTTCAGGTTAGATTAAAAAAAAAGCAAGACTCAATCATATGGTGTGTGCAAGAAAACCACTTAAAGTGTAAAGAGATACCTCTTCTTTCCCCATTTGGATATCCCTAATTTCCTTCTCTTGCCTGATTGCTACAAGTCAAACTATCACTCTTTGCTGATGATATGATCTTGTATCTAGAAAACCCCAAAGATTCCACCAAGAGATTGCTAGAATTAATAAATGTAATAAAGTCAATAAAGTCTCAGGTTACAAAATCAATGTATACAAATCAGTAGCATTCATATACACCAACAACAGTCAAGCTGAGAACCAAATCAGAGACTTAATACCTTTCACAATAACTATAAAGAAATGAAAATACCTAAGAATATATTTAACCAAGGAGGTGAAAGAGCTCTACAAGGAGAGCTAGGAATAACTGAAGAAGGAAATTGCAGATGATGTAAACAAATGGAAAAATATATCATGCTCATGGATCAGCAGAATCAACATTGGTAAAGTGTTCACACTATCCAAAGTGATTTACAAATTCAATGCAATCCCCATCAAAATACCAACATCACCTTTTGCATATCTAGAAAAAATAATTACATGCGTTGTTTAGAACCAGCAAAGAGTCCGAATAGCCAAAGCAACCTTAAGCAAAAGGGACAAATCTGGAGGCATCACTTTACCAGACTTTAAGCTATACTACAAGGCTATCATAACCAAAACAACATGGTACTGGCACAAAAATAGACACATAGACCAATGGAACAGAATAGAGTACCCAGATATAAAATAACTCATATATTGTCATCTCATCTTTGACAAAGTAGATAGCAATATACACTGGGGAAAAGAATCCCTATTCAATAAATGGTGCTGGGAAAACTGCATAGCCATGTGTAGAAGATTGAAACAGGGTCCATATCTCTCACCACTCACTAAAATTAATTCAAAGTGGATAACAGACTTAAGTCTAAGACATGAAACCATAAGAATTACAGAAGAAAATGTTGGAAACACTCTTTTAGATATCAGCCTAGGCAAAGAATTCATGAAGAAGACCCCAAAGGCAATCATAGCAACAACAAAAACAAACAAACAAACAAACAAATAAATAAATAAATAAATAAATGGAACTTGATTAAATTAAATGGCTTCTCCACAGCCAAGAAAACAATTAACATAGCAAATAGACAACCTACAGAATGAGAGAAAATATTCACATGCTATACATCCAATAAAGGGCTAATAACCAGAATCTACAAAGAACTCAGGCAAATAAGCAAGGAAAAAAAATCAAACAACTCCATTAAAAAGTGGGCAAAAGACACAAACAGAAGCTTTTCAAGAGAAGATAGACGAATGGCCAATAAACATATGAAAAAATGCTCAACATCACTAATCATCAGAGAATTGCAAATCAAAACCACAATGAGATATGATCTAACCCCAGTGAGAATGGCCTTTATCAAAAAGTCCCAAAACAATAGATGCTGGCATAGATCCGGAGAGATAGGAACACTTATACACTGTTGGTGGGATTGCAAACTAGTGTAACCTCTATGGAAAATGGTATGGAGATTCTTCAAAGAACTAAAAGTAGACCTACCATTTGATCTAGCAATCTCACTACTGGGTATTTACACAAAGGAAAAAGAAGTCATTTTATCAAAAAGACTCTTGCACTAGAATGTTTATAGAAGCACAATTCACAATCTCGAAGATGGGGAATCAACCCAAGTACCCATCAATTCATGAGTGAATTAATAAAATGTGGTATATGTACACCATGGAGTACTACCCAGCCCCCAAAAGAAAACAAATTACTACCTTTTGCAAAAATCTGCATAGAACTGGAGACCATTCTCCTAAGTGAAGGATTGCAAAATGGAAAAACAAACACCACATATACTCACTATTAAATTGTAACTAACCAGTCAGCACTCATGTGCACAGATGGAAGTCAAACTCAACAGAAATCATTGCAGGTGGGGGAGGGGGGTGAAATCATACCTAACAGATACAATGTACACTACCTGGGCGATGTGCACACTTAGAACTTTGGCTCAAGCGGTACAAAAGCAATCTATATAACCAAAAAATGTGTACTCCCATAATATTCTGTAAAATAAATAAATAAATAAAAGCAAAAAAAATTTGCAAGATAAAGAGGACCTCAATAATCCTACCAAGCACTTGAACATTTATAAGATACTTCATTCAAACAGGTGTGTACCTTTAAGAAACATCATTGATCTGTAAACTTAAGGTGGGAGAATTCGTTGTACTTTATGCAAATAAAAATTTAATAAAATTAAGATGGAGAATTAAATTAGAAATCAATAAAAGTAATATATCCAGAAATGCTCCAAAATCTAGAAAATAAATATACAGTAAAGACAGTGTTAAAAGGTGATTCACTGGATGTCTAATTTGGAGGTATAAATTTAACAATACAATAACAATGTGAAGACTAATTAGTATTAATAACTTCATATTACACAAAAATGGCTTATATACACATGCACACACACATACATAGAATAAAATAATTACCAATTGAAGCAGAACGCATTTGTCTCATGTGAGTTTCTATAACAGACGGATCCCGAGAACTGTAACTTCCCAACTCAGGATAAAAGCTGGAGCCAATGTCATCTGGAGGGTTGTGTCTCCCTTGTGGATAATTCTTGGCTATTCTAGGGTCCCAATGCTCCAATACTGGATGGTTCCAATGTATATATTTACCATCAAATTGTGGATTTCCATACCAACTGTAATAAAATACATGTAAATAATAATTCAGAGGTGGTAGTTCTTCCAGGTTAAGTTCAGAGGCTTTGGAAGGTTTCATAGTGATTTCAACACTTTTTAAGTTCTTGCTATTTGTTTCACTGTTGATTCTGTCGCTCTTTTGGGAATCAAAATTTTTCCCCAAATGATTGGTTCGCCGATGAAGTTCTGGAAGAAGGTCAAGTCCGAAAGGAGCTCCAAAAGTAGCTGTATTTGGTCTCAGCAATTTTAAACCCATCATCAGAGAAAAAATAAATAGAATAAAAAGTGACAAAATGATGCAAGTCCTTCTCCGAAACTTTGCCATGATGACATACTTTAAACTCCAAAATAGTAAATGTTTTGCTGCAATTTATTGAAAAAAGATAATTAGTCAGTGGTATTAGCAATATTTTCCAATATATTCAAAATGAAAATTAAAATCCATAAAGTTCATTATATTGAAAAATTAAGAAAGTACATTATGATATTAATTATGTCATCAAATACTGATGTCTGCAAAAGAATCTATATAAGGCTAAAGTAAATGGCAATATTGATTTGGAAATATCATTTGCATGCCAATTGCAAATAGAGAAATCTTTTGGAATTTTATTTAAGAAAATGAAATATTTTTCATCATTTCAACAGATTTTGTGTATACTGAATATAGAAAGAGAATACTCTGAGTATATGACCTAAAATTTTCTACAGCTAAGTGTAAAATTTAAAAATCACAGTTAATAAAAGAAAATACTTATAAGTAATTTAAAAGCCTGGTCATTAAATGGATTTTCAAAACACTATTTTTTTTAAAATAACAATTTCACAAGAAAGGAATAATCACATATTTTCAATGACATTTTAAAATGTAATAGAATTGGACAAAATTAAAAACATGACAGTAGAGAAAAAAAGAATATTCATTCACAAGTTAGATATTCCCAATTTTTAAAAAACTCATTAATTTATAACTTTGAAAATCTTCTTGAACAGAGGTTATAAACATTAACATAACTTCTAAAATATTATTTTTTGTTTTAATAATGTGTATGTACATATATTATTGGTGGATGGGTATGGGGAATATGTATATAAGTATTTATACATATGAATAAAACAAAGTCTTTTATATATAAATTTCTTATTAGAAAGGTGTTTGGCAAAATGTTAACCTTTACTACTTTATAAAATATGACTTTCTATGATGGATCATGTTTGTGTTATTCTAGAGAATTAAGTTAAAATAAACTAGCTGATAGAAAAGACAAACAAGTAAAACTTCCTTCAAACTGCTGCTTCTCTCATATGTATATTCAAAAAATACTAAGATGACCAAGTATATTTATTTTAGAGATAAAATCATAGAGATTACTTTCCATGTCAATCTTCAGTAATTGTGAATTATACCACACCTAAATAATAATACAAAAATGCATATGTCTAATTTAAAACATACAAAGTAAACATTCAAAAAGAAAACTGCCAGCTTAAAACCTCCTTTCTACCTCTTGTGTTCCTTCCCAATCACCAGCCCTGCATTTCGCCCTGCCTAAGGGGAATTCCTTGACTTTTGTGTTTACTATTACCTCACCTTTCTTTATAGTTTTCCCATCACAGAAGCATACATGGCCAGTATTAATTTTCTGTTGCCTGTTTCAAAATTTTAAGTAAATATGGGTCTAAATACAATATAGACATTATATATATATGTACATGCATGTATACCATATACAAAATATGTATACTCTATATGTATATATCAATGTGTGCCTGTATACATACATATACATGTGCAAATGTATACATCATATACATATGTGCACATATAAATATATACATGAACAGATATTAAAATGTACTTTAGGTTATATATGGATACATGATATATATTTACATATAATATGTATAATTATATGCATATAATTAAATGTATATAAAATCCATAAAACTCTTGGAAAACAATATTGATCACTAAACCTTCTTTGACACTTTCCTTAGTATCTTAACTCTTCCCCATCCCTGAATTCCATCACATCAGTTCCCTCTTTCTCTAATAAAAAGATGTGAAAATGAACTTTTAGCAAAAGACTAGATAGATGAGTCTGGATAAAAAGAGTTGTGAGAGAGGGTTTGCTCTCTTCTGCTCTTCCACCATGTAAGGACACAGCATTCCTCCCCCCAGGGGATGCAGCATTAAGGTGACATCTTGGCATCAGAGAAGAGCTCTCACCAGAGGGGAAAACCTGCTGGTGCCTTGACTTTGGGACTTCCCAGACACCAAAATTGTAAAAAATACATTTCTGTTCTCTAGAAATTATCCAATCTCAGGTAGTTTCTTATGGCTGCACAAAACAAACTAAAACACAGAATAACAACTACCAGGCAAGAATCATCAATGGATACTGAGAGTAAAAGTTTGACAAGAAACAAGATATCTACATGTTGGTGAAGTGTTTCTCCATAAGATGTTTAATTCATTATAAAGAGGAACATAATAACCTAATGGTAGAAAACCTACCAAATACCGTTTCAAATTAGTGATCCAAATTAACTTTATCCGTTAATTTTGTATAAATAGGTACGACCATGAGTCTCCAGAAAGGATGCACCGAGAAAAACATGGAATCACTGCTGTGGTATTCCTGTCAAAATTAATCCAGATCTAATCACAAGGAAACATCAGCTAATATATTAAAGAGAGGAGATACACATACACACACACTCTCTTATATATACATACATACATATGCATATATACATAAATATATATATACATACACTATATATAATGTATATTTGCATACAGTGCAACATATAAGTGTGTATGTACAACAATAAACAAATATGGTAAAATATTACCATCTAGTCAACGTGCAGGAGAAACATAGGAATTGTTGAATTGTTTGTACTGTCTTTGCAACTTTTCTAAGTCTAAAATTATTTGAAAATTAGAAATTAAAAAAGAAAAAAGAATCTCACCAGTAGATTGAAGGACATGAGCTGTGAACAGAACACCTGCTTATTTCTGGAAAGGGCCAACTCATAGTCTTTCAAGCTCTGCACTGCAAGACTACAGGGAGTGAAATTTCTATGTGTGAAATGTGGCAGCCCCATTGCACAGGATAGGAATAAAGGGATGATAACCATTTTGGCCTGCCACTATAATTTGTTGCCCTGAAATTTCCAAATTATTTATATAACAATAAATCCTTCTCTTTGCTTAAAGTAAGTGAGAATTTTGACAAGATATGAAGCAGAAAAAAAAATTTTTGTAGATGTAATATGATCTCAACTAGATTAAAGATACAAAGTAAAGAAATATACTTAAATGTGTAATATTAATAGTTACCTTTGGGTGAGAAAACACAGTCATACTTTCTTACTCTGTCTTCTAAAATTAGAACATAATTTTCCTTCATAAGGAAAAAAGTTTGGGTAGGTATTCAATAAGGAAATAATCAATAGTAATGAATGCTGCAGAGTCACAGAGAATGGGAAAAATAACTAATGGATTTACAAATTATTAAGACATTGATTTTTGAGATGTTGACTTCAGCTGAGTAGTAAGATACATGAAGATCAGGATGCATAATGAAAAGAATATTGATCTTGAAATCTGAAGATGTAAGTTCAAATTGTCCATGTTGACCTAGTTATATGATGATCTTGGATAAGTCACTTAGCCTCTTCTTTAAAAAGAGCATAATATCTATTTTGCCTACTGACAAAGTTGTTCCGTGAATCAGGCGAGATAATGTTTGAGAAAGAAAATTTTTAAGAGCAATATTTTAATCAAACATAAATACTAATTGAATTTAAGAGTAAATGAAAAGTAGAGAAATATAGGAAACAACTCTGAAACTTTTCAAAATTTGTTAGGTTCATTTTCCAGATCTATACATGAATACAACATACATGTCCATTTATGAAAGCTGCCTTTTCTTTTTTCCTCCTGCTGCCTATAAATGTAATTTGTTAAGATGTTCCCTCACCTTTCTTTTCTTTTTACATTATTTCATTCATTCACCTAAAATGTTTATCAATCATTATAGCTGATCCACCAGCTCAATCTTAAGAGATGATCCACTGGCTTTATCCCAACCTCCATATTTCAATTAACAATAAGTCATCCCAACCTAAATAAAGCCAGCTAGAATTTGATTTAACATATGGGCTTTCTAGTTCAAATACCTGAGTTCAAATTCCAGCTGTGCTATTTTTTAGTTATTTGACCTATACAAGTGACCTGATCTTTCTGTGCTTCTTTCCTCATCTGTAAAATGAGTTACTACCTCACTCATAGGATTTTGAGAGGATGAAATGAGTTAGTAAAAATCTCAGAATCATGTCTAGTTTAATGTAACACTAAATAAATGTGAACAATTATTTATGACAATGATGATTATTAAAGATGGTATCTGAGAAACAATTAAAAACCAACCAATTTTATTCTAAATGCCTATTCTCTATATGGCCAACTTTTAAAATACCACTCACCTTTCAAGTCACCTTTCAAGGCTGAAATGCTGCCTCTTGTTGATACCTACTTACTCTCTCATATATTCTATAGTTACAATATTATCTAGTTTTTAAACTTTTATTTTTCTTACATTATATATATATCATGCTATATAGTTACATGTTTTATATCTCCTACTAGATTGCTCCTTAAGCATCAGAAATAGTCTTTATCTTCATATTTTAGTAGAGTCCAACATATCTTATACACAGTGTTCATTAAGTGTTCAGCTTACACAACTGAATTTCTGGCCCTTTTGCTTTTGATATTGGTATATATTTGGGCAGTATACATATAAAGATTCTACTGACTATATACACATTTGCTATGTTTATAGTCTACACTGAATATACTATATAGGGAGAATCATATATATATGTAAAGGTCCAATAATTTTAAAAATCCATTTTAATAAGTTATCTTCAACATTACAAAAACACGATAGCCCTTGAGACGGCTAAAACGTCTGATATTGCAGGAAAGAGGATGTTATTTTGCCTCAACAAAAGAAAGATGTTTTTGAAGTCACCATAAGGAAAAAAATTACAAATTAATTGCAGATGTACACGTTTCCAAAGCAGGAACCTACTCAAGGTATTGGCTATTGAAAATCTGCTCTCTTTTCAAAAGGCATTTTACATAACTCAGAAGTCATACACCATATGCTCTTCTGAGGCTATTGTTTCTATTTTTGAGTTTTTGTGCTTTTCATCTTTTGAAATGCTAGTTGACTTGGAGGTCTAGTGAGGTTTAATTAAAAAAAAAACAAAAAACTATTAGACGTATCCAGCTAGATAAGAGATTCAAGAGATCCAGAAACAGAGTTATATCAATTATTATTTCAAAAAATATTTGCTGTTATCATGTAACTCAGAAAAGCCAAACACATTTTATGCTTTAATTATTAACTAAATTACAGAGACTTCTGGTGCTTTTTATTTTTTTGATATTTTTTCCTAATTTTATTCCTAATTTTTTCCTAATCTCCAGCCACTGGAGATACATATAACTAATACTTGAAGACACACCTGCAAGTTTCAAAATCAGTTTGTATACCAAGGCTTCCTTGCCCAGGTCAGTTTTATTGTAAACACTTGTGCCTGCTGGTTAAGAGAAATTCAGTGAGGCATAATGTCATCCTTCCATTTTAATCTTCACAACCTACAACGTAGAACTTCTTTTTAACACCATGTTACAGATAATGAAACTGAACAGTTAGTTGGTAACTTTTTAAAAGTCTCTGGGCTAGCCAATGTCTAAGTAACCTACCCGTCAGAGGTTAGGGAACTAGCAAGGGGCAGACCAGGTCTGGCTCTTGAACTCAAGTTCTTGTTTTCATGCTATTCTGCCTTCTTCTTAGTACAAAGTATTAGTCAAACCAAGTTTAGAGAATATACCACAGTAATTTCTGTGACATGGATGAAAGCGGCTGACGTGGTCATGTTTTCATTTAGATTTATGGAATTAGATAACAATGATTAACTGATACCTACTCCATAAACTTAATCTAAAGACAGCTTATTTCATTTATTTTCTGATCATACTCTCATTAATCACACAAATAACAGCAGCAATTCTGCAAACGTTTTTTGTAAAGAGCCTGAAGAATCTACAAACTCGCAGCACTCCAGCGTTTTTTTCAGGTGAGCTACATAAAGCTCAATATGAATGGAGTATTGTCATGAAAGTGATTTGCAAACAACTTAATATCAGTATCTAGATTTTATTTTGTATTTTTATTTCAAATTACTGCAGAAATACTTTAACGTAAACAGCCCATTCCACTCCCATTTGTCTTTTTATCAAGATCATATAATTAACATTATCTTCCCTTATTTTATTTTTAAAGCACTTTCACATATTCCCCTAACACATCCGTAGGGTCTTGCAACAATTAAACAAAACAGTTTAACTGTCTGTACTTCAAGTTGCGTCACTGGAAAACGGAAAAACAAAACACTAGTCCAGCATAGTTGCATCCTGAGACTTAGCAAAGGATAAGTCTACGATGACAGTGCCAAACACGTTTACAGGTGAGTGGAAAAACCATCCCCGCGGTGGCCTCCACTTCTGGTTTTCTTCTCCCAGTGCCCAAAGGAGCCGGGAGACAGGCGACAGCGACCTTCCTGCCGCACCCTGAGCCCAGTAGGCCTCGATCCTTTCACTCTCCCAGTCAGCTCAAGGCTGAGACGCAGTTTGGGAGTACAAGGTCCAGGCTTTGAAAAAGGTTTCCACTTGTCCCCAAATTTCCAACTTGTTGGGGAGGGAAGGAAAAACTGAAGCGACAGGAGGTTCTGCTCCAAAGAGGAGGTGGAGACGAGCCTTGTGGGGCCGGGATAAAGCAGGGTAACAGGCAATAAAACTAACTAACCTAGACAAAACTAGGGGATAAGAGTGGCAAGGTGGGGTCGTTAGGAGTCTCCAGTTTCCCTGCTCCGCACCTCCCGCTGCCCGCCGGAGGGGCGCAAGGTCAAGCGCAGGGTCAAAGGGCGTCTGCAGAATGCGGGCAGCAGATTGGCTGGCGGGCGAACGCGCAGGCGCTCGCTGTGGACCTCGTGTCCACTGCAGCCGAGCTGCGGAGCCCCGAATCCTGCAGCTACTCACCGGGGTCTGGGGATCGGCCACCATCAGGGACTCGGCCGGCAGAGCGGTTGAAGCTGGGACTACAGAGAAAGCCACGGGCGCCACGCCGCGAGCCCAGCCAGCCCCACCTCCCTTAGGGCGCGCGCAGGGCGTTCCGGGAGACCTGAGGGGCGGGACCGAGCGGGCTCGCTGAGTGGGCGGGGCTCGGCGTCTCCCCGCGCGGGTCCCGAGTCCGCAGGCGGGAGGCGCGGGCCGAAAGAGGGGTCCCCTATCGGGCATTCTTTACACATGGTTGGAGTCAGGTTGGACTCGCATGCTGTTTCTGCAGCTAGAAATGACTCCCCCTTCTCTTGGAAACAGTCTTCTAAGGCTCAGCTGGAAAGCTCTAATAGAGCACAGTGTTTTGGTTTTTGTTTTGGTTTGTTTTTGATGTGAGGCATTCAAACGTTGCTTTTAACTCAGGGACACTGGTGGTTTTCAAACTTTGAGGAACCATTTTGGGTTTGTTTTTGTTTGTTGTTTCTTTTTTTTAATGGAACTTTACTTGGAAGCTCAAGGAAGACAGATGAAAGATGGCTTTTTAAATTTGCAAATGTATAACATCACATTTGTACTGAAATACTTAATATAAGTTATTGAGAATAAGTTGGATGTCAAGAACAAGAACTTTTGAAATGAGGGTTGCAGTTGAAAGGTCCATCTTACATCAGCCTTAGAAGCCAAGAAATTCTGTGTTTTGTTTGGCTACATAGTAACAAGGAAATCCTGACTCACAGGCTAGAGATTGCTGATGTGAACAATTTTGTAAGGGCTCTCCTTAAAATTTCACTAGATTTTTTACATCAGTTTTAATTGGGAAGTATACATATATGAGTATATCCCGTGTGTGCACATTTTAAAGAAGAATGAAAAATACCCAGGTACCTACTACAGAGGTCAAGAAACAGAAAAATATGAGTGTTTTTTAAGCCTCCTAGGAAGGCCTCTCCAAAATCATCTCTGTCCTTCCCATCACCATTCCGCTGGATTTTATAATACTCATTCTCTTGCTTTTTTGAAAATGGTTATATATGTACAGTTACCTGAAAATATTCTTTTCCTAGCTTTCTATTGTCTTACGTATGTGAATCATACTCTATCCCCGCACCGTAACTTCCTTCCTTTTTTACTACACATTCAGGTTTTGAGATTCACCTATATACAAATCCATTTCACATCAACTAGTCTGGCACATCATTATCCATAACATCTGCTATTGTCAGACTTACATTTTTGCCTGGCTATAGTATCCGATTGCTCTTTTAATTTGCATTTCCCCGTTTGAAAATGGAGAGTCCATCTTTTTATATACTTACAGCCATTAGGGTTTCTGTGAAGTGCCTGTTCTCAATATTGATTCATTTTTTATTAGATTGTTTGCTTTTGAAAATTATTTTATAAATAATCTTTATTTTTATGGCTTACATACTTCTTTCTGTCTTGTCAGTTATATGTGTTGCAAAGATTATCTCTTAGTTTTTGGATTGTCTTTTCAGTTTTTATGGTGTCTTTTGATGATCAAAAGCTTTATAAATTAGGATACAGCTCATTGAATTTAATAATTTATATTATAATTTCATGCCTTTTTTCTTTATTGCTTACAAGATTCTTTTCAACCTAAAATCATAAACTATTCTCTTTTACTTTCTTTTAAAAGTTTGAAAGTTTAATTATAAAATATTTTAGACACAGAAAAGGACAAATAACAGCATAATGAACACCTATGCCATCAACTTTATGCATTCAAACATTTTGTAAACCCCTCTTCCTTATAATTTTTCTTCACAATTGCTTTAACTATTCTTAGCTTTTCAGTCTTTCATATAAATTTTAGGATGAGCCAGCCAAGATCCATTTTAAAAAGCCCATTTGGATTTTGATTGGGTTTTTCATTCAATTTGAAAATTGAATTTATAGTTTATTTTAGGGAAATGTCTTATTTTCTATGGCATATTTATCTATTTATTCTGGTCTTTTATGTTCTTCAATACTTAGTAATTACATTTATTACAATTTTGAACATTTTTCATTATGTTAGCTAATTTTAGTACCAAAATTAAAGATATTTCTTTAAATTATATTTTCACATTGGTTATTAATGTATAAAAGGCATTGATTTTTATATATTGGTCTCATCTCTAGAAGCTTTGCTGAATTTTTTGTTTGTTTGCTTTATTTCTTTGTTATGTCTATATAGGATGTTCTATATTGCTAATCATATCTTTTGTGAATAGGAATAATTGTTCCCTTCTTTCTCACTTTTTAAGCCACTTATTCATTTTTCTCTTAACATCCAGTATAATGTTTAATGAAAGTAATGATAGCACTCTTATCTCATTCCTGCCTTTACTGCAGTACTGCTAAAGGAATAGGAAACCTGAATAGACCAATAACTATTAAAGATTTGAGTCATTAATCAAAAATATACTCACACAAACCAAAATAGTAATAATAATAGAATCAACTACAAAAGCAATGATGCAAATAATAATAGCAACAACATTAGACACACAAAGTTTTAGAAGAGGTACAAAAAGTGTTTAGGGAAACAAACAAAAAAGCTTATATCTCAGGCAAATATGACTAAATTTTAACTGGGTGGTAGGGTACATGCATTTCATAATTTTCTTTTAGTATGTTAGAAATATTTCATAATTTAAAAGCTAAAGAAGAATCCAGGCCGGGCGCGGTGGCTCACGCCTGTAATCCTAGCACTCTGGGAGGCCAAGGCGGGTGGATCGCTCGAGGTCAGAAGTTCGAGACCAGCCTGAGCAGAAGGAAGACCCCATCTCTACTAAAAATAGAAAGAAATTATCTGGCCAACTAAAAATATATATAGAAAAAATTAGCCGGGCATGGTGGCACATGCCTGTAGTCCCAGCTACTCGGGAGGCTGAGGCAGGAGGATCGCTTAAGCCCAGGAGTTTGAGGTTGCTGTGAGCTAGGCTGACGCCACGGCACTCACTCTAGCCCAGGCAACAGAGTGAGACTCTGTTTCAAAAAAAAAATAGAAGAATCCAGGAGGAATTTGGGAATACTTGGTAAGCAAGTGTAATTTTAAGTAAATTCTCCCTAAAAAGCCTTTTCTGAGTCAAACTTGACTGGAGACTTACCTTAACTCATTGCATATTAGCTTTTATGTGTTCATAAAATATCCCAAGACACTTCTCTGTTTTCCTTTAGATTACTTAAAAACTAATAATCTCAGAATGTGAAGTGGAAAGAGTAATAATGGTAGTGAGAGCCTCGAGAATGAAATTTTACTGGAGATAAGTACAGATAACATCATCAACTGTGGCATAGAAAGTGCCCAATCGAACATGTGCAGTTAGCTGCCCAGTATTGGGACTCAGGAGAATGGACATTTGTATTAAAAATTGTCTTTAAATATTTTCTGAGATAATAATTTTTATATTGCCAATTCATCATGGTAAGAAAATCTATCAGGACAAGAGGACATTCTTATAAAATCTTGTGTGGATCTCTAATGTATTGCATTAGGATATGTGTGAGATTCAGAAAAAGAAGAAATAATAGCATTCAATAGTTATAAAAGTAATTTTGATTCCTGGAAAGGGCAAAGATCATGGCATAAAGATAACTGATAATATCCCATTTTGGCAAGAATATGGAATATGGGTACTCTCACATATATTATTGGTGTTAATATTAATTGGTAGAACTTTCCTGAAGGAAAATTTGGCTGCATCTGATAAAGTGCATCTACTGTATTAATGAGTTATTCTATTTTTAGCAATTTCTCCTATAAAACTGTACTCATACTGTACAAAACTGTACACATAAGTGAGCTCTTTGTAAATGACAAAAAAGGTGTCCATGTATATTTTTAAGAAAAATGAAGTTGCAACATTATGTAAATAGCTATATAAAGATATTTATATTTATTTTATTTTCCTATAGCAGGCTTAATAAATTACCACAGATTTAGTGGCTTAAGCAACACAATTTATTGTCTCACAATTCTGTGGGTTAGAAGTGAGACATGGGTCTCCCTAAGCTAATATCAAGGTACATATTAATACAAGCAGGTTTGCCTTGCTTACTGGAGACTCTAGGGGAGATTTCGTTTCCTTGCGTATCTATATAAGGAGTAGCTGCTGTGATTTTCAAAAATTCAGATATTTAGGCTCTGGTTCAGAATTACCAAATCTAATTTTCCTGGGTAAGACCCAGAAATCTGCATTCTTGCCAAAACGTTACCAAATCCTTCAAGTAGTCTTCTACATTAACATCTGAGAACTGCTGCCTACGGGGTCAGAGGCAAGAACCTACCAAAGGGGAAAGGAAAATTATGGAGGACTGGGTTAGTCCATCTGGTTCTTTGACGGCAGCCGACTTCAGATGTCTCTTATGCCATTCCGCATAACTCCGGGTTCTTTGGAGAAGGCACAATGAGAGAGGAAAGGACATTTAAGTGTACAAAATAGGGTGAGGGCTGAGGGTGCAGAAACCTGCTTTATCAGCAGTTTTGCTGACAAAATTTAGGATGGAAAGTTAAGACTCTTACTTATATTTTTACCTGTTACATGAATTTTGGAAAACAATATTTTTAATCTATTTCACCATTAGCTATAAAGGAATAAAAATAATGGTTGCACCCTTCCATCCTCAAATAAATATTTATATGAACAACTAAGAAATGTTTCAAAGAGTTTTGTTATATCTCCAGAACTGAGACTTTCTTAAACTGACCTACTACTTGTTACTAAATTGGTTCCATTCACTGAATTGCATCCCACCCGCCCTCCTTTTTGTCTGTATGTGAAGAAAATGGTGAAAGATTTTCTCATAGACTAACGTTATTTTCACATAATACCTAGCATTGTCACTAGGCATATAATTTATCAATAAGAAATATTTAATATTATTGGTAAATTGCTAATGTTTCATTTCTATTTCATGTTCACCCAAAGTTTTTCTTCATTGATCCAATATGCTTGAGTCTTTGCTTATGCAAGACCCTGTTAGGCCCTGGTCAAGAAGTGATGAACCAAGTAGACATCACACGAAGTTTACAGAATAACAGAGAAAACAAACATCAGACAAGTATTAAAACAAATACATTTTTTAAAAAGTTAGTAATGCTACCAAGAAAAAGTATAAGGTGCTCTCAGGGAATACAACAGTGTAATCGAATAGGGAGGTCCATAAGGGCCCTTTTGAGGGTGTACCGTTTGAGGAGGTGCCGCGCCATAAAGGATAAATTCATTGGCATTTATCTATAAGAACAAAGTTGAAAGTTTTCCAAACAGAAAAGAATATAAATAGTACCTTCAAAATCCTGAAAGCAGTCCAGTGTGGGTGGAGCATATTAACAGAGAGAGAAGCTGGAAACGGAGCTGAAGTTGAAGGTGTTAGAGCATAAGTTTGAAGGTTTGCAAAGGAAATGGGAAGCTCCTAAGGGTTTTAAGCAGGGGAGAGGCTGGGTCCTGTTGGCTGACCCTCGGAGAAAGGACGGGAGTAGAAGCAGGAATAAACATGGCCAGGACGTTGGAAGCTGTTTTAT
Source organism: Varecia variegata (assembly GCA_028533085.1). Lineage (NCBI taxonomy): Eukaryota > Metazoa > Chordata > Mammalia > Primates > Lemuridae > Varecia > Varecia variegata. The sequence goes on from CM052441.1 coordinate 52,803,156, forward strand.
TCTCGGTAAAAGATAATGGTGACTTGATGTCTTCTAGTGCAATTTGGGGAAATTAGTCAGCTTTAAAATAAATTTTGGGTATGAAACCACTTACATCAGTGATTGATTTGCTATAAGGGTAGCTGGAATGTGAGAGAAGAAACTGCCTTGCATGACCCAGAGATAAGAATATCTTGGTTATCTGGCATTTTCTTATTTTTTAATATAATAAGTATAAGGCTGGTGGCAGGCACCCCTCCCCTCCCTAATGGAAAAAGAAGCCCACGAGACCTGCCAAGGACAATGCCTGCAAGGCCCAGCTAAGTTAAAGGACGACCACACCTGGATGGTTACCCCGGTAAGAGTCTCGGTTCCTAGAGTCCACACATACCACCGGGCCCTCCTATTTCTCAATACCCGCCCTAAAACTGCAACGGAAAATTTTTGTTCTCCCCACCATAAATCTTCCCGACAAAGAATCCCCTACTCCCATCCCTAAAAACATATATAAACCCACTCAGACTTCTGGGTGATGCAACTTCTCTGGTCCACTCGTGGGACCCATGAAGCTCTCCCAGGTCCCTCTCTTGGGACTCGTTACCCTCACCCGGGAGCACTCCAATACAGCCTCTTTACTTATCCCTTTCAACTCTGCTCATCTTTCTTTCTCTGGTGCCAGCCAATCCAAAAAAAACCTTACACTAAGGTATGGCCCAGCAAATAGAAGTTTGGATAATTCTAGAGTAATCTTGAGCTAGAGGTAGGTCTGATCATAATGGTGAAATAGAACTTACTTACTGCCAGGAGTTAGGAAAAGTCATTTCAGGACGTAGAGCACAATGTTGGAAAAAAAAAAAATCACAACAGATGTTAGTTTTGGAAGCCGTGTTGTCATAAGAAACCTACCAACAGGGACACATTTAGAAACCCCGGCAGGGAGGCAGAGAGGCAGCCAAGAAGAGAAGGAGCATCTGAGTGTCCTCCTCAGATCAGGCAGCAGCAGGTTTTGAATTTCAAAGTAATACTAAGATCACTCCCTATGTCCCAGGAGGGGTAAACCCAGAGGATATGAAGTACTGGTAGGTAACCAAGGGAGGGATTTGAATCCCCAGAGGGAAAGGCAGGGGCCCAGTCTTCAGAACTCACATGTGAGAATGAAACCAAGGCAAATTTTTTTTTCTTTTTCTTTTTTTTTTAGTTTTCTTCTTACCATCCATAGGACTCCACTTGATTTTTTGTTGTTGTTGTTGTTTGAGATAGGATCTCACTCTGTTGCCCAGGCTGGAGTGTATTGACTAATTTTCTAAATATTTTGTAGAGATGGGGTCTCCCTATGTTGCTCAGGTTGGTCTCAAACTACTGGCCTTATGCAATCCACCCACCTCTGCCTCCCAAACTGCTAGTATTACAGACATGAGCCACCATGCCCGGCCTAAACAAAGGCAAATTTTTCAAAATCATAGTAAGGCCAGTGGCAAGTTGACAATGTTCAGAGTCAGAAGGTTGGGCTAGATAGAACTGGGTAGGCAAAGCTTGTTAACAGAAGCTGCAAGGCTGTGGGTAGGAGTTAGAAAACATCAGCTGTGGAACAACAGGGAACAGAGGCTAGGTAGGTATCTACAGGTAAATAATACATCCTGTTTTAAATCACTGGATGGTGACAGTGCAATGTGGATTATGGAATAAATGTTACCACAGAAACTAAAATGCATTAAGGAGATGTGCTGCATATTTAAAGTGATGAGTACAAGCAATATAATCACCTCTGTTAGCAGTACTTTACCACATGTTTCCCAACTTCCAACTATAACACCTATAAAAATATTAAACTATGAACATTCATTATTCCCAAAATCAAGACAACCAATATTATCCACAGCAATTACAAGTTTGTTTGAACTGAAGAGGAACTATAATTAATAGGTGATGCTGCCACTTACTTTGTTTGCCTCTTGAGAGAGAGTAAATGTGTAAACTTAAAGGTCATTAGTCTTCATTGTTTTTCCACAGACAGCTTCTTGGCCTCAATGCCCAATGTCTGTACTTGCCACAGCACCTTTTTATCCTTTAATGTGGAGGAAGGATCTGTTTTCTAAAACACCTAAGACCACTTTATCCTCCAATTTCTCCCATTTGTAGCTCTTTCTGCTCATTCAGGGAATACAGTTATCATTATGATATTCCTGCCAATGACAGACATGGAAGGGCACTGGTGCTCTCTGCTCAGGGCTGTGGCAGTAATGGTGAGAAGGTATTGAGAGTGGAAAATCCATGGAGCTCTGTATTCTGGGTGCATTGTATCTAGCAAGGGAATATCCAAAGAATATTGCCAATCATGAAGGTATAAATTATCCTTTTCAAAAGACAATGAGATAGCCAAGAAAGATAAATGTCTGCTGGACATAAGAAAGTTTGAAAGAAGCTCTCCACCTCCATAAATTCTCTGGATCTGTCTGAGAGGAGGTTGTAATAGAGTCAGATGGCTCATAAATTCACCCAGAATGTTTATGGACAAATATCTTCTTTGGATATATTTTTCCTTATCAGGATAAGCAGATATAAAAGACATGTGAGTGTGTTAACAAATGCTACATAAAAGAATATAACTACATTTAAGCTGCAAGGATATACTTTTGGAAAATGTTTATTATCAGAAATTTGAAGCACATTTTAAAGTATCTGCTTGAGTCCTTAATGCAATTTTTTAAAAATACAGTCTCTGGTGCAAAAGTTAAAAATATAAAATGAGATGTCAATAGATTGACAAGGGGAAGATATTTACTGAGAGGAAGATAAAAACTTAAATGAAAAATGCAATAACAAGGACTCTCCATGGGAAAAAAAATTACTCAAAGATATTCATAAATCCAGCTAAGAGATGAGTTCAAATAAAAGACTAAAGAATGCCTGGCATTAGGCATTAAAAACAGTGAAACAGAATAAGTTGAATTAAATGTCATAAATAGGTTATGAAATAAAATACAGAAGTAGGTTTTGAGATAGGACATAAAACATGTAAAAATAATAATCTGGGCCTCAAGTTCCAGATTATAACAACCTCCTTTCATCCAACTGAGAATTGAATAAGGGATCAAGGAAGCAAAGTAAAATAAAACTAATACTCAGAATTATATCAAGTGGTATCAAAGCACTATTTGGCTGGTGAAATTGATCACTGAAATTATTTTTGACTTATATATATCTATAATATTTTAAAATAAAATGTTTGTTTTACAAAGCACTGGCAATAATGGTGATAAAATCATATTCCATGAAGAATCAGATAAAAAAGAGAGAAATCATAAAAAAGCATTAAAAAATAATAAAACGAAACAGTTGAAACTGAAAGGAGAAAATGAATAAGCTTTTCAGGCATAACAGTTTAGAAGTTTTGAAATTGAATGGGTCAGGCTCTCCTATTATAGACAAAGTGTGATTATATGTTATTTCCAAGAGACATACCTAGGAGAATATGACCTAGAAAAGTTAAAAAGAAAATGAAAAGAAAAATGGAGAAAAAGGCTGGCAAAGATATATCATATAAGGCAAACAAAAGAAAGAGCATAGCATTAAAATCAGCTAAATCAGATTTTGAGGCAAATAAATCATCATACCATCATAAAAAAATGACTGTCATTTTATATTGACAAATGATGCATTCACAATGAAGATATTAGAGTCATAAACCTTTATATGACAAAACATATAGCTACAAAATATTTAAAGTAAAAACTATGCTATAAAACTTTACAAAGAAAAGGTAGAAATGAAAAAAATACAGCTTTGAAGATACATCTCTCAGGTTTTGAAGATGTAAGAAAAAAAGTAACTATGTAAAGGCTATTTAATATGCTAATTTATAATTTATTTAATAAAGAGCCTGAGTATATTCCAAATAAACAGGATATACACTTTCTTATAAAAGCCAATGGATCTTTCACAAAACTGGCCATCTAATAGACCATAAAAAAGTTAAATCAATTACCAAAAAGCTGAAATTATGCATGCCATTTTACTAGATCACAGTACAAAATAGCCATTAATAACAAAAGTTGAAAATTAATTATTTGGAAATAAACAATGTGTGGCTCATTAACTTGGATCAAGGGGGATTACTGACTATTTACAAAGCAATACAAATGATAATACTGTATTAAATTTTGATAGAAGCTTTATGTCCATAAAGCCTCTGGCTCAAAATCAGGGAGGTGGGATGCATTAGTAATAGGTGGAGAGTAAATACACAAAGGCAATAATGTTTATGACCAAATATCAAATGTGAACATACTTTTTCTCATGGAGAGTAAACAGATATTAAAAAATAAAAAGGTACTTGGACGTAGTAAAAAATATAGCACTCACTCTGCAGCCAACTCATGTGCAGAGAAGTTATTTTTTAAAATGCTGTCAATACAAAAGAAAGAAAGGAAAAGAAAAATATAAGAAAAAAAATCTGAACAAAATTTATCAATCATTCGAATCATCTGGTCGGTTTAAAATGTAGGTTTCCTTATTATTCAGGTATTGTGAGGCCAACAGATCAGGAAACAATTGCCATTGTAAAGACAGTTTGTTACTTAACAGTTCCCAAGAGGTGGGGGCATGCCATGCTACATGAGACCACACGGAGAAGCACCGGGGTCAGTCAGGAGGCAGGGGTTAGGAGAAGGGGGGAGAACATGTCCAAGAAGCTTTACTGTGGTTTTCACAGCACGATAAATAGTTTACGGTTGGCTAGCTTAAATAATTTCAGCTCCCGGGGTGGAGGAGCTGTCCAGAGTTGTCTGGCCCTAACTCTGGGGTGATTAGAGCAGGGGGTTAGTGCTCCTGAGTGTGAGAGCCTGACAGAGGAAGGGGTGGGGTGTGAGGGCTCTGGGTTGTTGGTTTGCATACAAAAGGCACATTCCTAGGCTAGTCATTTGCTAACTCTAGGAAATAGCTAACCCTGGGAAGGACAGTCTTCCAGGGTCAGCAAAGTCCCAAGATATTAAAGCATCAGAATTACAGAAAATGAACCAGCATGATTAATACACTGTTGATCCCAGCAGGTGGTGGAAAACAGTGTTCCCCTGTGTTAGGGACCCATCTGCCAAACTTCCTTATTTCCCTCTCATTACCATGGCAGATGCTGTGATGCACGGCTGCATTCCTAGTTAGGGATAAAGAACTTATTACCCCAGCTGCTGTGAGTGCTGTCAGCAGACACCTCTTAGCTGTAGAGTTTCCTCGCCCACATCAATCTCCCTTCCTAGGTGGGCTTACATCCAGTGATTGATCTGTGTAGGCCAGGGTTTCTCAATCTTTGTACCATTGACATTTTGAACAGGATAATTTTTTGTTGTGAGGGGCTGTCCTGTGCACTGTAGGATGATTAGCAGCATTCCTGGCCTCTACCCGCTAGATGACAACAGCACCCACCATCAGTCATGACAAACAAAAACGTCTCCAAACATTGCCAAATGTCTCCTGGGTGGTGGCGGGGGTGGAAGAAAATCACTTCTGGCTGAGAACCACTGACATACTTGCACTTTCATACATTCATTGATATGTAAATATTTTCAGATCCATATATCCGGGCTGAATCTCTTGCCTAAGCATCAAATCTGTATCATCAACTGTCTATTGCCCATGACCTTTTATCAAGAAACATTACATGTTTGTTCTTAAGAACATGGGCTCTAGAAGCAGCTGCCTATGGAAGTACCTTGACTCATCAACTAGCTTTTTGACATTGGGATACCACTGAGTCTGGTTTTGCCTCACTTTCTTCATCTATGAAGTGGGCATAATGATAGGTAGGCTGTACCTTATAGGTTTGTTGTGAGAATGAAATGAGTTAAGGCATGTAAAGAGTTTAGAACAATTCTTGGCATGTTGTAAGTTTTCAATAAATGTTAGCTATTACTATTAGTCACCAGAGTGCCTTGCCAGTATCAAATGCAGGCACTATAAATTCCCCATCTGCCAGCCCTGGTCTTTTTTTTGTATCTTGTGTTTCAGTAAATGACACCACCAAGCACCCATTCCAGCCAGACGCTTAATCAGTGTTACCACTGATTTTTCCATCTCCTTCAACAACTACCTCAAATTAATCACCAAATCATAGCGAATCTCTATTTTTAGAATTGGTTGAATTGGTCCATTTTCTTCATCTCAATTGTCACTATTTTAGCTTAATTTCATATCTCTTATTGCAAGAACTTAGTGAAGAAATTAAGAACATGGACTCTGGAGTCACAGAGAGCTGGATTTAAAGCCCAGTTTTACTGGCTAAATGATATTGGCTAAATTACATTTCCTCTCTCCATCCATCATTTCCTTTGTCCAAAAAAAAAAATGATAATAATAGTGTTTACCACAGAGGAATGCAAAGAATATTACAAGAGAAGCATTATCTGTGTTACCCCAACTTGAAAGAACACAGATGTCCATTAATAAGAGACTAAATTAAATAAATTGTGGTTTATATTGATGTCATAGAATACTGCATAGTGGTGAAAATAGGCAAATGGCCACTGCACACTAACAACATGGTTTAATCTTAGAAAGATAATATTGAGCAAAAAATAAACATGGCAAGACACCAAATCTACATGAAATATTTACATAAAATTTAAAACAGGAAAAACTATTGCTCAGCAATGTGTACAGAGTGATAAAAGTGTAAAGAAACACAAAGTTGGGATTATTATAAAAGTCAAGCACATACATAGGACTATAGAATATTGAGGGAGCTTATTTTGGGAAGTTACAACCTGAGGCTTTGAGGTATTAGCAATGTTCAGTTTCTCAGTCTGGGGGATTGGAGCATGGGTATTTAGATAGAAATACTATTCATTATACCATAGATTAATATTTTATGCACCTTTCTGTGTGTACCATATTTCACAAATTAAAAAGGTTAAACAAAGGAATGTGATAAATGAAAACTAAATGTAAGTACAGAAATTTTAAAAGGTGAATAACACATTGACATTTAATCATATGTATACACATTTATATGTAGGAAGCTTTTGTGAGTAAAGGGTTACTGTCAGGCTTGCCTATCAGGAATGCTTCAGAAAGAGCTTAGATTCTCATAGGACTGTTTCCTTGGAAACAGTAAATTTAAGATAAATGAGAAATATTTTGACTGCCTCATTTGTTTTGTGGAACACAACATCTGCCTCAGATTAGGAAGGCTATGAGTTGGCCTGGGCATTGAGCCTACGTGATGCCTATGTTATAAAAAGTTGGTGGGAAATAGAGGCTGTGGATGCCATGTGTCAAGGTCACCCGTACATCTTGGCTTTCCTTTGTGGCAGCCATACATGTATATATAGGTGAAGATGCAAAAAAAGCCATCTCTTTTAAGTGCTTTTTTGTACTTTGGTAGTTGCTGAGATGAGATGATGATGAGATGAAGATGCTGCACCTGCTGCATGTCCTGCCTTATTTCCTTCTATGATGCCAAGTAAGCATAGTATTATGATAAAGCCTGCCTGTGTCTCCTGAGTTGGCTTGCCAGATGAAGACTACTGTTGTGCTAGAATGGAGTCAGAAGCAGTTTTGGCTTTCAGGCCCTTGAGTCAAATCCCTGTGATGCAGGAAACATGGACAGGTAGGCTTGAGAAGGAGATTCTGATGAGAATTTGATGCCTGGGTGGCTGAGTCACATAGATTTATCTCTTGGAGAACTGGTAAAATGGATAGTCAAGGAAAGGCAAGAGTGGGGCAGCTAAAGATATAAGGAAGGTGAATCAGATAGAGCTTCTATTAGGTGACTATAAGGATGAAAAGAGAAGAAGCTTAGTGCATTCTCTCAAAAGATTTACTGGCTCATTATCACTAGTTGGGAAGAGGAACATTTGCTGTGTATCTGTCAGCTGTCTTCCTTCATGAATCCCATGAGGTGTGCTCACTTTAACACAGCCTGGATGAATTTAAATCCAATGATGCTGTTGGGGAACAGTAACAGCAGGTGCTGACTCAGTGTGTTAAATGTACTCCACAGGTTGGAGCAATGGAAAATAGTCAGGACTGACTTGAAGTTTAGGCTATTTTGCCTTAGCCCACAGGGAAAATTCTAAGACCATGTGTTTTGGTTAAAGTATAATATCTTAGGGTTGGTGAACAAAACTTTTTGAGATAAGTAGATATTGATATACAGCATACTATAATATTTGTGGGAGGCAAGAAGACAATATTAAGAAGCCAACAAGGAAGCTAAAGGTTGGGGGGGGGCGCTGGATAGAGATACTATGATAAATGGTAGCAAGGTTCTAGTAAAACTTTAGGTAGGAACACAAAAAGGGAAGATATATTCAGTGTTGCTATCCTCTTTGCTTGAATATATAACTGGAAAGGATGTGAAGCAAGAACCAAAAATCTAGCACTTATTGGCCAGTAGCTGAATGTTGGGGACATCTGCCCTTTGCCAGATTTTAATTGGATTTGCTAAAGCAGAGGCATTGCAGTTGCCCTATTCTGTAGTAAAAACTAAACTGCACATCTTCTAGGAGGACAACAGGAAATCTCAAGTCTTGATTAAAGAGGTTGTGGAAGCAGGTGTGCTCATCCCCACCAATTCTCTGCATCTTAGTCCTATATGGCTTGTGAGAAAATCCAGAGTTAAGTAAAACAATTTTCCCAAACTCTCTTCTGTGCCAGAAATGGTAAACACTACCGGGATGTTCAGCAGGCAATAGCGATAGTACGTTGTGGTAGACTCAGAATCTGGAAAACATGTCAAGCACTGTTTGTATTGCAGCAGACATATTCCCTTACATATACGTTTACAGTTTTCCTCTAAGATTATATGCATTCTCTAGGATTTAGTTATTGCCCTGTAAGACAAGATTCTGGTCTTTTCATTTTCAAAAGCCCTTTGATTCATGAAGTTGATAATATAATGATAATAATTATATTTTCTCTCTCTGAAAGTAAGCTGTGCATGCATGGAGTAAAGATTTAAAAACTATAGTTGCAGTGGGAATAGCCAAGGATGCCTGAATAATCTAGCAAAGATTCAGGAACCAGTTTAGTCAGTCTTTTTTCTGGGAATAATCTGAGCTAGGGTCACTAGACGTATTTCACAAACAGTAAAAAAACAATTTGCCATCCCAACAAGTCTTTATTAATAATAGAGAGGCACAAAGACTCAAAGGGCTGTTTGGACTGGAGGATACATATACCATATTTGGGAATCCTATTGACCTCAATATACAAAGTAACTAGAAAAAGAAATGGATTTGAATGGAGTCCAGAGAAGAGGGTAGCCTAAGCTGTCCCTCTGGGATCTTATAATCCTGACATAACTAGTGCTTTTAGAGAAATCCATTACTAAAACACACTTAGACTCAAGCCCCTGGCAAAAGTCTTAGAATGCTACTTAAAGGTGATTGCTAGACTTCTGGACTTAAAAAAACAAAAAACCAAAAAAACTCCCTGATATTGTGTCGTAGAAGAGCCCATTTGAAAGAGAACCGCTGGTGTGCTTTTTGGCTCTAGTAAGAAACAGCCCTAACACGCAAGGAGGATCAGATTATGTTGAGTTACCTACAATGACTTGAGGCTCGAGTTACCTATGATGTCATGGGTGATATCAAAAAGAAATTCCAAAATGCCCAACATGACTAGTCTTCAGGGAAATGCAAATGAAAACTACAATGAAATATCATCTTACTCCAGTTAGAATGGCTATCGTTAGAAAGACAATAAGAAATGCTGGAGACTATCTGGAGAAAAGGGAAGTCATATACTATTAGTGAGAATGTAAATTAGCGTGGCCACTATGGAAAACAGTGTTGAGATTTCTCAAAAAAACTAAAAATAAAACTATCATAAGATCCAGCAATCCTGCTAGTAGGTATTTATCCAAACGAAAAGTAATCAATACATCAAAGATGTAAATGCATTTGCATGTTTATTGTAGGACTATTCATAATAACAAAGATATGGAATCAGCCTAAGTGTCCATCAACAGATGAATGGATAAAGAAAACATAGTATATATACACAATGGGATGCTATTCAGCCATAAAAAAGAATGAAATCATGTCATTTGCAGCAACATAGATGGAGCTGGAGATCATCATGTTAAATGAAATAAGCTAGGCACATAAAGACAAATATCACATGTTCTCACTCATATGTTGGGAGCTAAAAACATTGATTTCATGGAGGTTCAGAGTAGATAGATACTAGAATCCAGGAAGGGTGAGGAGGTACAAGGAGGAATGAAGACAGGTAGGCTAACTGGTACAAACATACAGTAAGACAAAAGGTATAAGTTCCATGGTTCAACAGCAGAGTAAAGTGACTCAAGTTAACAATATCATATTGTATATTTCAAAGTAGCTAGAAGAGAGGACTTGAAGTGTTTCCAACACATACAAATGATAAATACTCAAAGTGATAGAAACCTCAAATATCCTGATCCTTATGCATTCTATGTATGTAACAAAATATTACATGTTCCCCATAAACATGTACATCATATATCAATAAAAAGAAAGATTTCAATAAAAAGGAGCTGTATGACAAGTTTCCTGATAAGATGTGAATTGTGTATTTAAGAACCTACTGAAGAGATAGGCTCTGAGGGCATACATTCTGTCCATGAGCAGGGAGCATCCCTGCCTCTACAGTGGAACTCCTGAAGAGCTACCTACCCACTCTTATTGCCAAAGGATATGAACCCTGCTAAGGCAAAACATCTGCTCAATTTACTGATAAAGTTCTTATATTGAATGATGGGACTCCATATGGAAGGCTACAACTATCTGCAAGTATATTTTTAAAAATCTTAGCTGAGGAAGGCAGTGATAAGTACACAGCATGGGCTGAATTGAGAGCAGTATATGCAACAGTGCAGGGAGAACCTTGTTGTTGGCCTCAGGGTAATGTCTGAATACATAAATGCTCCTGGGCCATCCCCATGACTTCTGCATGAGTGGGCAGGCAAATGGTTCCTTGCTGCATAGATACATAAGAATATTCTGATGTGAAAAGGTGTAGTTGTGAAAGTCCCTACGGAAACTCCTAGGGAGAAGTACATCTGCAGATGCCTACCAGGAGAACCCGCTCATGGAAAGGCAAAGCAGATGCCTTGGTGTTCCCATGGAGTAAAACAGTTGGGTACATACAATAAGCTGTCATGGTGGTGCTCAGTCCATGACTTGGCAATTGGAAGCAATGGTATATACTCAACCAGAAAAGCTACTAGTGTGGTGACAGACTATTCTAATACCATCAATAAAAAAGAAACAATGTCCAAAAATGGCACTGGGGAGACTTTCACTAAGTCAATGGCCAGCACATCCCTGGCAAATGGATTACATGGAACACCATTCATGGCTTCTGGAGCATTTCAATGGGTCTTTTCAGGAATAGACAGATGTTTTGGGTCCCCATTTAGCCATGGCCAGTTTACCAACAAAATGAACATCATATAATGGACATATATTCCTATCAGCCATATAGAAGTGGCTTAATTGAAAATTGGAATGGCAGTTAAACATTCATTTCGAATGACAGAGACTGATAAGGATGTTAATGATGAGAAGAGCTGGCTAGGAAAACTCAGTACACATGTGCCCCATCTAAATATGAGGGACACTGAGAGAAACAGCCTTAAGAAAGATTCTTGTGTACTGGGAATAAAGCATCAGAAAATAATGCTGTGACATAAATCTTTGACTTTTATAACTTACAAAGCTTTTCTTTTAGATTATTAGATCAAGTGGTTTAGATGAGGGTTGCATTTGCCCTTGTTCCAGGTAAACGGAGCAGATTACTTAGGATACTGCATTCCCTTGAACTTGATTGTATATGTTCCTAAGAACACTCCAGATTAGATAGTCACTTCACCCAATATGACCCAGCTAGAATTGATTCTAATGTTTCCTTACTGCCTAGTGGTAGAGACAAACTTAGTCTCTTTTACCTCTGCAAATCTACCATCTATTTCTTTTTATTTTAATTTCAGAATATTATGGGGGTACAAACTCTTTGGTTACATATATTGCCTTTGCACCACCTGAGTCAGAGCTACAAGCGTGTTTATCCCTCAGACAGTGTGCACCGCACCTGTTAGGTGTGAATTTACTCATCTCCTCCTCCTCCCTCCCACCTGCCCGACACCTGGTGAATGTTACTTCCATATGTGCACATAAGTGTTGATCAATTAGTACCAATTTAATGGTGAGTACATGTGGTGCTTGTTTTTCCATTCTTATGGTACTTCACTTAGAATGGCCTTGAGCTCTACCCATCAAAGAATGGGAAAAGAAGGACCTGGTGAGACTCTATTGTTACCTGGAGGGAAGAAAAAGCCATTTAGAACAATGTGCTGTCAAAAACTTTGGGAAAGGGCCTGTATCCTCACCCAGGAAGGGCTCTCTGCTATGCTTTATTGCTATTGTGTTTAAAGGAAAAAGCCTGGGTGTTTTAGAAGCCCAAGCCAGAGAGATGCACCTATTGATGTACTAAGGACTGCCAAATTATAGTAGAATGTCACGGAGACATGTGATTCTTACCATTGTTCCCTTACAGCATATGTGCCAGGAATTTAAAAGGAGCTACCATTTCTTGCAATGCAGTTATGGGCAGAAAAAAAAGACTAACACTATGTCCTCCCTCTATGATAAATGATAAATGGGTTGTGGTCTACATTAATATGTGGGACCCAGTGTCAATAAAATCTTGTCCCTTCATAGTTGGGGTATGATTAGGCCCCAAGCCAGAAAGAATCCTTAATTTACTGAACACTCTAGTTACCATGCCTGTCATTAAAAATGTGTGGCATATGGGTAAGGAATGGTTCTGTTGGGAAGAATGAGGAAATTACATTGTAATAAAAACAAATGTTTGCTGTGCTAAGTATTACTTTATTATCTTATCTACTGCTATTGGGTATAATATTAACAAGAGGTTTGTGTGCTAAGCATTACTTTAATCTATCATCTACTGCTATTTGGTGTAATAAAGTATTTTATGGCCTCAAATATGGAAATTAAAGAAATTGAAATATATACTGATGACCCCCAGGATGAAAAGATATTTTGGGAGACTGGTTTAAAACCCCCAATTGATGTTAATCCCATGGAAACTGATTGTCCTTAGAGAAACTAAACACACACCTAAATATCTCTAAAAACTTTAAAAAGATATACTTGACAGTGAATAAGAGGAAGACTTGTGCAATTGATAAGAAAGTATCAAAAGACTTATGTAGTATGTTGGTTAATATTAACATGCTTTGGGAAGAAGATAACTGCTCTATTAATGGCACAAATTTTGGTGGCCTCAGGTGTACTAGCTTGCTTTTTCCAGTGCATAGAATATTAGACATGTGCCTGTCAGAAAAAATATCACAGAATATTTAAGGCATACATATGTTTTGTTAAAATATTGACTGGAGGTCATGGGGGTGAAACTGAGAAAGAATTTAGCATTACCTTGGTCTCCTGTGGGCTTCTCAGAAAATGACCTCAGTTTCCCACAACACTCTTTCCTTGGAAGGAATGAAGGTAAGAAAAATGAGAAATGATATTTCTGTTTGTTGAGTAAAGTCAGCACTGTATTAGGAGGGCTGCAAGATGGCATGCAGGTTTAAGGCCTATTGACTTGAAGAGTACAAAGGATAGGGGAAAGTACAGCCTGTAGCTTCCACGTGTCAAGGTGATGCACACACACCGTGGCTGGCAGACACGGAAGCCAAGCACGGTTGCAATGAGAGAGACAAACGAACGTATGACCTTGGAAGCTGCTGAGCAAGAAGAAGATAAGTTGAGGATGTTATAGCTTCTGTGTTTCCTGCATTGTATCCTGTAAAGATAAATAAATGTAGTAATAGAGTAAAGCTTATTTGTGTCTTACGAGTCTGCTTGCCACCTGGAACCTGGAATTATAACTACGGTTCTTTAGTATTTACACCCCTAAAAAAGCCCAGAAAATAATTTTATATATTAGGAAATGTCCCATTTAATTCTTTCTAATAATAGAACAAAAGTTTTCTAAATGTTATTCCTAAAATAGTTTTTTTAAAATTGCATGAGCAATTGCCACAAAGTAAAACTCATTAAATGGTAGTAATTAAAAAAAATAAAAGCCTCTTAATTATATCTATGTTTGAATGCCTCCAAATATTTCCCCCCTTACAGCTAGAATAAACATACCTAAGCTCTATCAGTGCTTTCAGGAAAGCATCCAGACTCTGTAGTACAACCTCCATCCCTGATATGACCAGGCTCACATCTTTTCTTGTAGTTCTCAGTCATAATTTCTGTATACCTATCTATTAGTCAATGGATAGATATATATTTTTAAATACCTGCATTTCCAGAAAAGGATTTCTCTTGCCCCTCATTCTTTGCCATGTTTTCCTCATTGTTTACAATCACCCACTTTCTCCTTAAACCATCCCCAACCCCAGTCACCTCAGTTTGAAAGGATGCACTTTGTTATACTTATTCAGGCTTTATCACGGCATGAATGAATTATTTCCCAAGACCCTCTGCTTTTCTTTGATCTCACTTCATGGTCATTATGCAATCTTCTAATTAATTTGATTTATTTTTCAAATCTTTCTCCTAAGCACCTTGACACAATAAAGTACCCAGGTGGTAGGCACTAGAATTCTAGTGACTTGGCTGGTAAGTTAGTGTTCATATGTAAACATTCAAAGTTAAGCATCAGTGTTTTATGACTCTATTAATGTCAGTCAGTCTCTGAGGGCCTTATAAATATGAAAGAATTGAGAAACCCAAGGACTATGGCATGGGCACAAAAGCATCATAGTTGGTGAGGCTGCCTTTTTAATGTTATCCCTCTCTAATCTCAATAGTCAGGCTTATGATTTTTATTAATACCTATCTACACAATCAATATTTTCTCTACAATGAAATTAAAACTATTTTTATTCAATTATTCTAAATCAAAGAGAACTTTACAAATAGGTACACATAAATAATTACAAATAAACACAAAATTTAGTTATTCCTCCCAGATGGAAGAGATATAGTGTTGTTGTTGAGACTGTGGACTCTGAAGTCATACCATCTGGGTTTGCATTTTAGATCCATCTTAATACCCACGTGACCTAACACACTTAAATTTGTGTTTTAGGGCAGGGGGGAGGCAGAGAGGGGGGAAAACCTACCTAAAGGCTACAATGAATGCTATTTGGGTGATGGGCACACCTATAGCCATTACAAAAGCAATCTATGTAACCAAAAACATTTGTACCCTCTTAATACTTTGAAATTAAAAAAAAAAAACTGTGTTTCAGTTTCTTCATGTGTAAATTGGGAAAAGTATCAATAGCACCTTCATCATAGGGTGAGAGGAGGGAATAAGTAAAATAATGCATGTTAAAGAGTGAGAAGGGTGCCTTGCTCATAGAAAGCATCCCACAAATATTTAAACATAGCATATTTTGAACTCTCTTTTAATATAGGACTCAGGTTACTGAGGGCATAAAATGATCTTGCAAATAAGGACCTCAACAGCAAGGGAAGCCTCAGGGTTGGCAACCAGGAATTCTGCTTAAATGTGAAGACATTGCGTGAGGCGTATGTACTAACACTGGTTTCCTTAGTCTGATCAGTCTAGGTCACTGGTTCTCAATTAGTATCATATCAAACTTCTTTGTACAGTAAGTTAAAGTTGTAGTGTAATGTCAGTCTAAGCATTTTAAATAAGCCATATTTACTGGGAAATGCAAGAATGTTGCTTTATGCCAGACTGTTGCTCTGTGTCAACTATAAATGGCTTTACTCAAAGAGCCAAATAGTAAATGAAATGTGACTAAAGAAACAGCAAAGTAATTATTAATGTAATTTAGTAATTTCAAGAGTCTTGCCAAAACTTCTGGCATTATAAAGGAACAACAAGTAAGAGCCACCTGATTAAGTAATATCAGTTTTTCCTTTAGTTACAGATTGTCATCATTCACTAAACATCTCTAAATAGTCTCTATGCTTCCAAAATGACAACTCTCTAATGAATGCTCCCCACTGTTATCCGAATGATCATCCCTAAATACAAATTTGGCTATTTTGTTCCCCTCCTTAAAATTTTTCTAAGTTTCCCTATTTCTTAAAAATAAGTGTGGCCGTGGTTCCCAAGCTTTCTTGGCTCTTGGAACCCTTTGTGCCTGAGTTATTTTCTTCAAAGCATTCATTAGCCAAAATAAGTATTGAACAGTTTAATTTATCAAGTAGTTAGGATCCAATAGCTTAATAGTGGTAGTCTTTATGGAGTTTCATAGATATATGTAGCTGTGTTTCCTCCTGAAATTAAAGTATCCCATGGTACTTCTGTGAGTTTTCTCTGGCATCCTGGGGTGCTTTGGGGCACAGTTTGGGAACTGTGGCATTATGCTGTATCTTTCCCTCCATCCGCTATTTCTATCTGCCTAAATTATAATACAATCTGCCTCCCCTCCCTTTGAATCTTGGTCCCATTCACAGACTCAATTTCCCCATACACAATTCTCAGATATGCTGGTGAATTTTATTTGGCTACGCACATTCTGATTCCTCTGCCTGCCTACCCTTTCTTTTCTCTGTTCACCTTAAGAACATTTACTTCATCATCAAAGTTCACCTATAATATCATCTTCTTGATTAATATTTACTGTCCTTTTTCTATGCCAGGTAGAATTGACTTCTTACTCTCTGTTTGCATTATATTGTGTACAGACATCTATCATAGCAATTATTTTATTTGAACTATTTCTTTATGGCTTTTCCTCTCATACAGACTCTAGGCTCCTTGATTAAGAGGAAAAACCACTAACCAGTCTTTGTATTTTTAGTTTCTTTACAGAGAACCTGACGATTTAACAAATATCTGATGAATGAATAAAGGAATTTCTGCTATTCAATGCCCAATCAGTATTTGCTACAATAGTTTACAGAGAGGTGGTTTATGGTTATGATTCCAAGTTTCAGGGTTTCTATGAATAATTTTTAAGGAGTGTTAAAATTATTGCATTCAGTATTTTAACTATTATCTCCTATAAAGATTATAAATTTCATTCCCTCATCAGTAAACATTGATATTATTTAAAACATTAATTTTCTTATCAAAATTTGTTTCACTTTAGATAAAAAGTTCATCTCTCCTCAGGCTGAAATTTTAGAACTTGCAAAGAGAACCTTGTAAACTTTGGGAAGCTTTAATTTAATGTTTGACACACAGGTTTAGCAATATATAAAATATGTGTGTGACAAAATTAATTAGTATGTGTTAATTTCTTAATGTGGATAAAGATCCTGACTTTCCAAACACTGATTAAATACTTTTTAAAAACACTTTGACAATATATTGCTCTATGAAAAGAAATGTGTTGGCTATACCCCAGTGAAGCACTTGCCTCTTACAGATATGGCCAAGAAATGAGATCATGTTAAACTTCTCTTCCAGTGTTATAGGTATTCAACTGAGATATAATAGCTTTTCCTTTCTCCATAGGGATACTGAGTTTTCTCAATGATTTTTTTAAATTTAACAGGTAATTCAGTTGCCATTATACAGTTTCTTTTGGCCAGGATTCTCAAGAGAGTTTTTGGTTCCTAAAGCTACTTACTCTTAGAGCATCGCAGAATATGAATTACCAACAATTCATCACATATTTACTAACAACAGTACTTTTGTGTGCCTTAAAAAGATTTTTTTTCAGTAATGCAAAAAGCACCCTTGTGAGAGAGAGATGTTTTCCATTATCATATTTATTTGAGAAATGGAGGAGCTCTGGCCCGGAGGTTCAATTAGGGTCATGGAAGTCACTCATGTATTAAGGCATGGAATTCCCAAATTGACAACTTCAAAGTCCCTTTTCTAAATATTCAGTCATATGGGGTATATTATATGTGTTTGAGGGAAAATACAGATAAGATGAGAGAAAATAAAGATATTTTTACCCTATCAGAAAATTTTTATATTTCCTAATCTAAACTTTGTTACAACAACTTTATGGGTACCAGGAGGAGGGAGTCTTATATGTGCTAGTCACTGTGTTAGAGGTTTTACAATAATATCTTGTTAGATCCAGCCAAAGATTGTGTAAAGTGGCTATCATTATCTTCATTTTACAAGAAAGAAGAAGTCATTCACTGAAGGTCACACAGCTATTAAATGTCAGATGTGGCTCTCAAGCAGGCTGAGTTCTGAAGCCCATGCTCCCCTTAACTGAAAATATTTCCTTCTGCATATTGCTATATGCAATATAGAATTGAGAAGTGTATAGAATTATCTGATATACCCAACTTTAAGAAAATGACATACCCAAACATACAACTACACAGTTATTACATACAACTACATACATATATACAACTACATTTTTACATACATACAGCTACACAGTTATTAACTCTAGAATTATTTCTAAATAGGTTTGACTGAAGTACTTAATGTGACTCACTTTCCAGTTGACCAAAACTGGAATTTAATGTTCCCTTCAGCATGACTAAGTTTTAGACAAATCTCTTACTGATGATAGCCCCTTGATTTTTCTTTTCTTAGAGCATTGGCTTTAGAAAACTTGCAATTGTAAATTTTTTCTCTGCCCTTTTGAAATGTATGTAAATCTCTCTCAGCCTTTTGCCAGTTTTACACCTAGAAATATGTTTCTGGAGTACCTGGGAGCCATATCTTTCAAATGTAATCGCCAGGGCAGAGAGTGCCCTCAACTCCTGGTCTCTGGGCGAGAGAAGAAGCCTAACTTCCATGGACGCCAATGAGCAAACACGGATGGGCTAATCCCAGAGAAAAACATTTGCAAACCCAAGAATAACTCAATATACTCAACACATTTTCTTGATCAATCTCCTTTGCTAATGGCCCCCAGAACTTTGCTGCTAGCTCATCCAAGTGATTAAAAATCCATCAGCCCTTTGTCCTGGCAAGAAGCTGGGTATCTAGATCTGCGAAAAATGATGTTGATATTTTAATAGGGATTGCACTGAATCTGTAGATCACTTTGGGTGGTATAAACATTTTAACAATGTTGATTCTGCCGACACATGAGCATGGTATGTTTTGCCCCCTGTTTACGTCCTCTGCTATTCCCTTCCTCAGTGTTTCAGAGTTCTCCCTGTAGAGGTCTTTTACCTCCTTAGTTAAATATATTGCTAGGTATTTTATTTTCTTTGTTGCTACTGTGAAGGGTATTGAGTCTTTGATTTGGTTCTCAGTTTGTTGTTGGCATATAGGAATGTACTGATTTCTGTACATTGATCTTGTAACCTGAGACTTTGCTCTGTTTGTTTATCAATTCCAGTAGTCTCATGGCAAAATCTTTGGGATTTTCTAGATATAAGATCATATCGTCAGCAAAGAGCGATACTTTGACCTCTTCTGCCCCCATTTGGATGCCCTTGATTTCCTTGCCTTGTCTGATTGCTCTGGCTAGGACTTCTCTCATTATGTTAAATAGAAGCAGTGGCAGGGGGCAACCTTGCATGGTTCCAGTTCTAAGTGGGAATGTTTTCACTTTTTCCCTGTTCAGTATGATGTTGGCTGTGGGTTTGTCATATATGGCTTGTATCATTTGTAGGTAAGTCCCGTCTGAATTTTGTCAAATGTATATAAAACTTCCTCTCAGGACTGCTTTAGCTGTGTCTCACAGATTTTGATAACTTGTGTCTCCTTTATCATTTAGTCCAAAGAATCTTTTGATTTCCATCTTAATTTCCTCCTTAACCCAATAATTGTTTAGCAGAATGTTGTTTAGTTTCCATGACTTTGTGTAGAGATGAGAGTTTCTGTTGGAGTTGATTTCTAATTTTATTCCACTGTGGTCTGAGGAGTGGATAATATAATTTCTATTTTTTTTAATTTGTTGAGACATGCTTTGTGGCCTGGGATATGGTCCATCTTAGAGAATGTCCCATGAGCTCATGAGAAAAGCGTGAATTCAGTTGTTTTTGGGTAGGATGTTTTGTAAATGTCAGTGAGGCCCATTTTTTCTAGAGTTCTGTTTAAGTCCATTGTTTCTTTGTTAACTTTCTGTTTGGAGGATCTGTCCTGTTCTGTCAGAGAGGTATTGAAGTCCCCTGCTATTATGGTGTTGCTGTTTTTCATTTTGCCCAAATTTACTCTTCCTGTAAGACTTTCAGTCATATTGTGTTAGGACCCACGCTAATGACCTAATTTTAACTTACTTATCTTGTTAAGACCCAACTGCCAAAGAAAAGTCACATTGTGAGGTACGAGGTTATTAGGACTTCAACATATAAATTTGGGAGAGGACACAATTCATCTTATAACACACTTCATTCCTTAAACTCTCTCTGCCTAGCTCATTATTTTCTAGCTGGACTGCAGTTCTTGTTTTTGAAAAATGTCATCTCAAGGCTTTTGCTGTTTGTTGTCTTGCTTGGAATGCTATTCCCAGTCCTTTGCTAGTTTATACTTTCACTTCATTTAGAGATGCCCTCCCAGACATCCTATCTGAAGTAACTCTCCTCTCTTGAACACAAACTTTCTAATTACTCTTCTTTCCTCAAGTTTTCTTCACAAGACTTATCAGTACATGATATGCTGTCATGTATGTGTTCATTTGTTAGGTGTCCATCCACCATGTTCCACTACCGTAGAATGTTAAGATCTACTTTACACTTTTGGTCAAGTTTACTGCTAATGTGCTTTGTATCTATTAGGTGTTTAATAAGTTTTTGCTAAAAGAATGGGTTTCTTCTAGGTATGCATCAAACTCTGAGTAGGTCTGAAGGCCACCTAAGAATGCAGACACAGAAAGAAAGGGTGAAGCCTGGATGGACTAGATGTACAAAATTCAAATTACATCTTGGTGACCAATGTTAATTTATTCAAACAATCATCTAAAGAATCATGAGACCTATGGTGACTTTTTCAGGATTTGGGAGGCCTGAAACTTTCTTTGTAAAAACTACCATTCCAAGGACAGACGGAAGTTCTTCTGACTGTAAAATCATCTTTGTATGGACAAAACATACAGCTGTGTAATTTTTAAACTCTAGATAAGACTATAAATAATTATTACATTTTCTTATTTATTTATTGATTTATTTTTTTGAGACAGAGTCTTGCTCTGTTGCCTGGGCTAGAGTGAGTGCCATGGCGTCAGCCTAGCTCACAGCAACCTCAAACTTCCGGGCTTAAGCAATCCTCCTGCCTCAGCCTCCTGAGTAGCTGCGACTACAGGCATGCACCACCATGCCCGGCTAATTTTTTATGTATATATTTTTAGTTGGCCAGATAATTTCTTTCTATTTTTTTTAGTAGAGACGGGTCTCACTCATGCTCAGGCTGGTCTCGAACTCCTGACCATGAGCAATCCACCGGCCTTGGCCTTCCAGAGTGCTAGGATTACAGGCATGAGCCACCATGCCCGGCCTCTACATTTTCTTATTTTAACAATGATTCATAATATATCTCTTTAACAAAAAAAGTAATATAAAATCTTTTGAAACTGTACATTCATACATTTGTTTTGTCCTGTGATTGATTTATGTTCAAAAGTTGTAAAGTACAGCTAAATTTGGAAACCAAATTATTAATAATTAAACACTGATTTATTTTTGACAGATTGATTGATTGATTTAATTATTGTGAAATCCAGGATTTTATGTAATTATTTCATAAAAGTTAAGATATAGAATGGCAGATTTAAAGAAGTGAAATCATCTTCTCACCAAAATACTTAGTAGTTCAGCATATTTTCTGCCAGCTCTTTCTAAGTGGATTTGAAAACTCAGAGTCACAAATAGATTATGATTCCTATTTTTAAATCAGGAAATATATTTTCTTCATTTCGGAATGTGATTTTCTTACAGATAGAATGTTGGATTCCTTCTAACAGAAAAATATAATTGCTGACTGATGAAATTGCAAATACACAATTAAAAAAAACTCAAGATATCTTCAGTAAAACAGAGGAAGAATAGGAACATAATAGAAACCCTTCTTCGTCAAAGTAGGAGGTTCTAAGTATGCTGTGGATTTGATGGAAAGGTTGTGTGTGAAATGAAATACCTCAGAACATGAAACAGTTTGGAGCATTTTGCATACTTTATACCAAAGGAAGTTATCTGAGAAGTGTGGTGGTATAGGTAAATTACAGCACTTAAAAATGTCTCCTTTAAAAGTGTATGATATTTTAGTATGATAGTTACTTTGCCATGATTGGAAGACAATGTAGCCTAAATATGCTCACAGAAATATTCTTTGATTTCAAATAAAAGACCAACAAACTTGGGAAAAAACTATTTTTGATTCAAAGCAGACATCTCGTCAGTGAGTGATTTTAAAGATAGCTTCTCAGTAAAAAAGTTAGTGAGTAAAATGAGTACTTTTAATGCTACAGTGACTGTTTTCTAAGGTTTGAGATTTGTCTATATTTATAAAGTTATAGGACTGATTCTCAAGGTTTAGTCCTCTTATTGTGCTACTAAAAAAAAAAAAACAAGCTTTACTGGTATAATTCACATATCATACAATTCAAAAAGTGTATGATTCAGTGGATTTTAGTATATTCACAGATATGTGCAACCATCACCACGGACTATTTTAGAACATTTTTTGTCCCCTCATAGGAAAGTTTCTTTGATTGTGTTTTGATAATACCTCATATTTTCTCCCGCAATTACCCTAAAGGGTGGATGCAGAGGAATCTGTATAGTTTAATATGTCCACTACGCCAGTTACTTATCTCCTACTCAATCTGAGACAAAGTGGGTTTGCAATTGAAACAAAAATAAAAAATAAAACTAGCCCTGGGCCATGACTACAATCCGACAGTGTGACTGACAAATAATGAATCTGAATTCATAAGTAATTTGAAAATCTGTCTGTTCATGTTCACTTTCAGAGCACATGGTTCTCTGCATCTATTTAAATGTGAAATGTCTTATGTCTTCTCTCCCGGAGGAGATTAAATTGTGTTGAATTTTGTACATCTTGATGCTAAAGAAATCTCAAGTTATTTTCATTATCATTCGCTGAAGACCTTAGTTAAATTCAAATATGTTCTACCTCCAAGAAGGAATAAAAATAGTTATTATATCAGGATCAGGAAAACACATGTCTTCCTTTACCCAACTGACGTGTGTGTGTGTGTGTGTGTGTGTGTGTGTGTGTGTGTATAGTA
Source organism: Varecia variegata (assembly GCA_028533085.1). Lineage (NCBI taxonomy): Eukaryota > Metazoa > Chordata > Mammalia > Primates > Lemuridae > Varecia > Varecia variegata. Next base: position 52,826,254 of record CM052441.1, read on the forward strand.
GTAACATTCATCAGGTGTCAGGCAGGTGGGAGTGGGGAGGAGGGGATGGATATATTCACACCTAATGGGTGCTGTGTGCACCATCTGGGCAATGGACATGCTTGAAGCTCTGACTCAGGAGGGGCAAAGACAATATATGTAACCTAAACATTTGTATCCCGGTAATATGCTAGAAAAAAAAGAACAACCCCCTAAAATAAAAAAAATTAAAAAAGTAAAAAGAAGTGTATGTATTGTTTTGAAATAAAGTTCATTGGCACTAGTGAAGTTTTAGGGAGCTGGCAAGCTCCAATTGGTAAGGGATGGCAGTGGGTAAAACTAGTCTTATAGTCACAGCAGGTTCTTTGAGTAACTATTAAATAAAATTGGTTTCAGGTTCCAAAAGGCAGTTTTAGCAGCTGGGCTTGTAGAACATTTAATTCTTGGAGTAGGTGCTATATGCCCAAGTGATATTTCCCCTGACCCTTCAACTCTGATTTAGTTGGTTATGACAAGGATGATACAACTTGTATAATCAATTTTCACATTCCCCCTGTTGATCAAGATCTTTTGCTGAAAGCATCATTTATCAACCATCTCGAAGTTAGACATAACTGTCCCTCAATGCTGGGATGGACACATCCTGTTGTCTCTGTCCCACATTGGAGAGGGGGGAAGTAAGGGGTATGAGAGTCTATGTCAAAGACCTGGGCCACATTTGTACAACAAAGAGGTCAGAAGGAAAATTTTTTTCAGGATAGGTTTGTCTGGAGTCCAGCATTAAGTACAATCTTATTATTAATAGTTCCACAGCTGTTAGCAATCATCTTGAAGCACTGAGTTAATACTATCCTATTGGATGGGCTGGCTTTACAAACACTAGATAGCAAATAAGAACAAAGCTTAAAAATAATAATACAAAACATGACAACATTATAATAAATTAAGTAGTATAGTGGTTTTGAACTAAAATCCCAGGCCTAAGGTCAAAAAACTAAAAAATCAAAGAACCATGAGGGAAACTGGTTGAGACCTGTTGCTATCATTGAGTAGCATTTTATGACTGGGTTGAATTAAAGTAGAGAATTTCAACTCTACAAAAGGGACCACTAGTACAATTTGAACAAAAAGTTGTGTTAGGAATATTGACAAACTTGGCTACGAGGTGGACTTAAAGGATTTCTTTGATTGGTTTCTTTCAAGTTTTCTATAGCAGTTACTGACTGTGAATTTTTAATTATAGCACTATTTTGTTAGGTGAAAAAGGTTGGCTTCAAGGAGGAGTAAGAGTCTCATTACGATATGGAGTCTCGTTTTGACATCCTGGAAGAAGCTGTTTACAGCATGCAAATGTTAACTTCTCATCCTGGTTTGCAGTTTGAATGTCTCTAATTATGGCATCGGGTGGTTTGGTGAACTTTCTGTGTGGCCCATCCATCAGTCACAAGACTCCTTCCTTACAATTTATCTAGTTTCAGTTTATAAGCCTTCAGGAAATGATCAGTTCCTGTTTTATTAACTTTGTGGAAGAAAGTTGGATTGGAGGAACCTAGAAGAATTTAGAAAACAGTGTACAGAGCTACAATCTAATCACAGGTGTACGATAGCTTCTCTTTAGAAATACAATATATTCTCTACGTTAATCACATAGGAATCTCAGATTTAAAAACCTCTTGCGGCTAGGAAACCAAACCAAGGCACACTTTTGATTTTACTTACCTTCTTAAAGTTCTTGGCCCTGACAGCAAATGACAGTTTTTATTTACTCATTGTAAGGCTAGGAAAGTTGAAATCAGATACTTTATGAATATTTTCAAATATGACATTTCAGTCAAAGCCTCAGTAATATAACCAAAGTTTTCAATTGTATTCTGCTATACAGAGAGAAATTTTTATTGGATTTATGCAAATAACCATATTGCCATAAGAATACTCTCAAATAGTTTTAAATTCTGAAGGAATCAAGAAGAAAAAACAATAAATGCTTTTATCTTTGTTTACAAAAATATACTTTACCATATTGCTGTTGACTATAGATAGCTTAAGAGAGAAAATTTCCTTAAATCTGGAAAACAAAATATTTAAGTAAAGAATCAATAATTTTTAAAATAAAAGTTATAAAACATCTTTATCAATTACTTAATTTCATATAATTAATTTCTGTTCTGCTTGATCTCAATTAGTAGTTTTATGAATCCATCTTTTTTTTTTTTTTTTTTAATTAGAATTCTGGAAATTTGTGTTTAGTCTGACCAACATCAGGAGTGGAAGAAGACATGGAAATCAGTATTTCCATGGACACTAGTGGCAGCTCATACGTACAGTGGAATTAGCTTTAAGGTAGGTAGATACAAAAAGACTTTTAGTGTCCTGGTTGTCTGCTCTAAATTTCTCATGATGTTTGCTAAATTGTATCAATATTTATTTAATGAAGTCATTCCAGAATACTGTTTGTTTAAATACACATTTGACTTATTTCAATTATATAGGTAAACTGCCTACAATACTATCTTGCCTAAGTGTCTGTTTTATTCTTTCTTTTCATTCTCTACTCCCTTTATAGCTAAATTATCCCTATTCTTTAATTATGTTTATCTCATGGTAATTGTAAGAACTACAGTATATAAGAAATTTTTGTTAAAAATTTTATTTCTATTACATTTTCTGAATTATTAGATACCTTTTTTTGGTTGATTAACACTTTGATCTGCTATATAATGATGTAATTTAAAAATTTTCTCCTTGAGTGCTTAAGACATTGTTCTTGTGCATTTGGTAATCTTCTTATGTCATGTTACTGTTTTTATTTGTTTGTTTTTTCACTTACCTTTAATGAAGAGAGACCTATACAAATGCAGTGTTGAAGAACAAGAAGAACTATAAGGATACTCATTTAACTTCAGCTTGCTGCTGGCAGATTTTTCTTCACTCTTGTGAGGAGGGAGGACAGATTAATAGGTGAATGCCTAATACGGTCTGTGACACAAACCAATACTCAATAAGTACTTTTTCCCTTTCTAAATGTGAGACATCATTTAGACTTTCCCATGTTTATACAAAAAGATCTATTCTACGTTCTGCAGTGGGAAAAACAATTCTTTTTCCAAGGAGTCCTATTTTGGAAAATGGCAGAAGAGACTAGGTTCAAGGTTTCTTTAGGCTACCTAGAGAGTTTTAAGACATAGAGACAAAATAGATTAAAGATTTAACTTTTCTTTAGAAAGTCTTTCTATATTTGTGCATTTAAGGTTAATAATCATAGCTCCATTTTTCAAGTTGGCTTTCCCTCTCTTCCTTTGAGTTAGCGATTTCTATTAAGTATGTCAACAACTCATTTATGTTATCATCTATTATTAAAGTCAATTGTAAGGTTCCTAGTTATGGTAAGTATTGTCATTGCTTAATTGACCAAGTGTTGAGGATTTAGGAAAAAATCTTACCAAATTTTATAAAATACTTTATTTCAGGTTTAAGGTTTTTTGTTTTGTTTTTGTTTGTTTGTTTGTTTGTTTTTTCCTGGTACTTGGATATTCTCATGGAAATTTATAGAAGAGTTAGGAGGTTAAAGTCCAATGATATTAGTTCTCCATTGTCATGCTGGAAGTCAGCCTTACATTGTCTTAAGGATCTTGCTGATTTTGAAGACTGAGTGATTTTCCTGGCAAGTAATGGCTAAAGCAGAGTTCAAAACTTGAAAACCCTAGACCAAATTCAATCTGCAGATGTATTTTAATAGGTCCTCATAGGCATTTTTTAAAATAGTATTAATGAAATAGACATAATAACATGAGTTTACCATTTTAATAATTTTTAAGTGTACTATTCAGTGGTATTAGGCACTTTTACACTGCTGTGCAACTACACCACTATCCACCTCCAGAACTTTATCATCATCCCAAAATGAAACTATACTCATTTTACAGTAATTTTTCATTCCTCCCTTCCCCCAGCCCCTGGTAACCACTATCTACTTTCTGTCTCTATGAATTTGACTGCTTAGGGACCTCAAATTGAATGATACAATATTTGTCCTTTTGTGGCTGGTTTATTTCACTTAGCATAATGTTTTTGAGGTTCATGTATGTTGCAGTATGTGTCAGAACTTCCTGAATAATATTCCATTGTATGTGTATGACACATTTTGTTCGCATTGTGTGTGTATGTTCATTTGTTCATAGACATTGGTTTGTTGTCACCTTTTGGCTACTGTGAATAATTTTTCTATGAATATTGGTGTACAAATATCTGTTGAAGTCCCTGCCCTTGCTTTCAATTCTTTTAAGTATGTGCCTAGAGGCAAATTTCCTGGATCAATGATAATTCTATGCTTAATTTTGGGGAAAACCTCCAAACTGTGTTCTATAGTGGCTGCACCAGTTTACATTCCTCAGCAATGTACAAGGGTTCCAGTTTCTTCACATCCTATCCAATATGTGTTATTTTCTGTTTCATAAGATAATAGCCATCCTAATGAGTGTAAAGTGATATATCGTTATAGTTTTAATTTGCATCTCCCCCTAGTGTTTTGAAACATTTTGGGAAAAGTAGGCAATATTAAAAAATATAAAGATTTTACATGGAAACTCAGAATTCCAGCATCTCTTAAAAAACTAGAAGGTGTGGTAATATATAATTCTAACTGTAGTCATGAGTTGGAATACAGAAGTGATAGCCCTCTTTAGATGGGACACATGTGTTCTTAGATCAGGAATATGCTTTCCTCTTTGGCCCAGGCCACCCTACATGGCCCATTCATTTATGTTATTTGCATAGCCCATATAAATAGTAAGTTTTCAGTCCCTGCCATCAAGTCATCCTAAATGATATATGTTTTCATCTGGATTTGGTCCATAAATATTCTGATATTCAGTTGCCATGGAGTGGAGATGGCAATAATTGACTTGGGGCATAAAGAATAATTTAGCAGGCTGAGTGAAATGATAACATTTCAGTTGTCATGATCATCTTATATCTATAACATGGAGTTTACAGGCAGGTTTTTAACTCAGAATGTGTCTTAAATTCAAATTATCTCCAGGAGTGTTGCTATTTTGAGTCTTTTTAAAATCTAATTAAATTAAAGAAACATTTGGAAATTGCCTGAAGTGCTTGCACAAGCAGTTTTTGTAAAAACAAGAAAAAGTAAATAGCTATTTTAATGGGAAAGACATCCAGCCATGAAGTCTATTTTTCTTATCTTTGACTATAACAAGGCAGGTTAGGCTGGGGTCTATTCACAGCTGTAACAACCAACACCTTCACCATGTCTGCCTGAATTCATTGAACCTTTCCATTTTTAATAGGGAAAGGAGAGAGATGAGATAATAACAGCAGTGCTGTGATACATTCTGTTTCCCTACATGGTCTGCTTTTGAGCCCTCCTTGAAGGAGAAGTTAAAGGCAGCAATGTGTGGAATAATTCTGGGCAAAAATCATGGTTTCCTGGTACACTGGAAACCAGGAAACCACATGTGGTACAGAGTTGGAGAGGAGAATGTTTTTTACCTCTCCACACAGAATGCAGCCAGAAGGTTAAAAACTTGGGCAATGTTCAGAGATAGCAACATTTGCATAAATGTTATTGATTTTCTAATGGGCACCACCAATGTTGAGGTTTCTCTGAACAGCTTAGTGAGAATAGGAATTGGGCAAGCAGAAGCCAGAGCAGAAGAACACAAATAGAGCAGAGGCTGTGCAGTGACTGTAGTTGAAAGAGTGACTTGTAGATCCATCTTATGAAAAATTGTAACGGAATGCAGGCTTGGCTGCCCACTACTGAAAAGCCAGACTCCAGAGACAAGGGGTTGGTGGAAGGAAAAGTGGGTTTGTTCAGGAGCTGGCATCCTGAGGCGATGGTGGACTCATGTCACAAATACCATCTCAAGTTCCTCAGTCTAAGGAAGGGTTTTGTAAAGGGGAAGGAGGGTTGGGAGGGACTGGCTACCTGTAGGTCAGCATTTCTTGTTTCTGATGGTTATCTTGAGTAATGGGCTAATGACTGGTGTCAGCTAGTCTCCAACACAATTGAAGGTCAATGGCTCAGCATTTTCCTCCAGAGGGAGTTCTGCAATCTGGTTCTATGTTTAATTCTCACACAGGCACACAATTAGACACTGTAAAAGAAAGAGTTATTAAGTTATCTTGAAGGTGGGAGTGACTGTTACTGTTTCCTTTAAAATAGGAGTGACTGTTACAAAACCTCCTTGGGAATAGCTGGTGGGGGGAAAGGACATTGTGAGGGGTTCCAGTTTTTAAGAATAGGTTCCTGGGGACTCTTGCCATCATGATTTTGAACACAAAAAATCTACAATTTATTTGGAATTATTAGGTTACTCATTTGATTCAGTTAAAATGCTTGTAACAGACAAAATCCCCTTTTCAAAGTGATTTAAATGGTGAAAAAGATGGTCTATTGCGTAACAGTGGTCCAGACCCAGTGTGGTATTCAGGCATGATCCACATTGCTGCAGTCCTCTTGGTTCTGCCCTTCTCCTAGGAGTGGCTAAGGGTGGCCGTAGGGGATTTGCTGCCATTACAGGTGCCATGTTCAGGTACGTGTTCAGAGAGAAAAACAGGTGAAACAATTTCCAGAGACCCTCATAGACTTTTCTTTGCATGTCATTGGCTAGATTTAGGTAAAATGTCCATTCGTGAGAATTCAGTGTTTAATAAAATAAGATTTCTGAGATTAGCTTGGTTTATCAGAGTATCTTTCTGCAGTAAAAAACAGAGGTCACGTTTCCCTCCGTAACATGAGGTAGGGAATGAACTTGAACAAAAAAAGGAATTCAGATGTACTAATAGAAGGATGAAATGGAAATTACATAGATAATCAACAGTGTCTATCTTTGAAACAATATGTATTTTTTTTACATCTTTTCCACTCTACTTCTCCCATTACCACTATGTTTTATTATTTGAGGGGGGAATATTAACTTTTGTAAGCTCTATTTATTGCTATTTACTATTAAAAACTATGGTAAGACTATAGATAAATAAATAAAAAGGGACATCTAAACGGGGGAGAGTTTGGGTTAGTGAAAAAGTTTTATAACCTTGCTGAAATGGTTTAATAATTTATACAATTATGCAATAAATACTACTAGATATTGGGTTGGATAAAACAGTTAATTAAGTGCCTATAATTATTTTTATTCTTTACTTTTCAATTCAATGCTTTAATATAAATAGCATTAATAATCTATTAAAAACAGATTATATATCACCTACTTTTTCTTTGTATAACTTCTAACATGTTAAGTTTCATATAAATTCATATTTATTCATTGTCAATCTTGTTTATGAAGACACTGTTTTTCTGAAATTTATGTTAAACATATCTATACATGCACAATATATTTATGTTAATTTTTATGTGTTTATTCAGAGATTAAGTTTACATTCATTAAAAAAGTTTACAAAAGAATTATAATAAATAATGTATGCACCCTAGTCTGAAATAATTGGCTTTCCATTTATGTAAGTAGAATTGAGAAGATATATAAAGTAATGTGTTTTTTTGAAGCTTTCTACCACAACATGTTCCAGCAAGTATTTGGGATATACACAAAGTAATACAGCTTAAATTGTCAACATGTCCAGAGGAAACAGATTTTAAGATCAGTGTTGAGAGGACATGTGTCAGGCCAGGACTTCCGTTAAAGGAGATGTACAGGAAGGCCTCCAAAGGTAGAAAGTGCCATGAAAATTATCAAGGCAAGGAAAATTGACTTTTATTGTTAGGAGGAAGGCAAGAAAATCTACTTGCTACATTGTTGAAATTGTGGCACTTGAAATGATAAGAAGGGGAACCTCAAAGAAACATTGTATTGAAGGTCTCAGAAATCACTGAGTGGTGGCACTCAGTGTGCTGTTGGTAATAGCAGTTGTTCAGGGGAAATGTACAATATGAGTGAATTAATAAAATGTGGCATATGTATACCATGGAGTACTACTCAGCTATAAGAAATAATTGTGATATAGCACCTCTTGTATTTTCCTGGATAGAGCTGGAACCTATTCTACTAAGTGAAGTATCCCAAGAATGGAAAAATAAGCACCACATGTACTCTCCATCAAATTGGTTTCACTGATAATCACCTAAGAGCACATTTAGGAATAACAATCGGGTGTCAGGCAGATGTGGGGGGGAGGGGATGGGTGTATACATACATAATGAGTGCGATGCGCACCGTCCAGAGGATGGACACGCTTGAAGCTCCGACTCGGGGCAGGGAGGGCAATATGCGTAACCTAAACTTTTGTACCCCCACAGTATGCTGAAATAATAAAAAAAAAATTACAGAACGTGATGAGTGCCTATGTTAACTGATAGTGTTTGGATAAGAGCAAAGAAATGAATTTTAAAGTTAATTCATGATATTGTAGATGATGCCTTAATTTCAAGGACGCTTGATTTTACTTTATTGCAGTACTCAGCAAAAAAAAGTTTTCTGCAAATTATTAAAACTATACTATTTAGCATTTTAAATTAAATGTGCTTTATTGATTTCTAAGATTCTTAAAATCAGTGATGCACATTTTCATAACTTTATTTTTATATTAATCATATTTCTAATTAGCTTATAGTTCTATATAATTTCTTGATAACATGAAAATCTCCTTTAAAATCTCTAAACATTCAATTATATCTTCATCACAACTGGCAAGCTGCAATTTTTTCTGACAATGACATTTTAAAAAGTACCGGAAAATACACTAATTATGTTTTCTTCTAACAGATTTAAAATGGCCATTAACTGTATGTTGATGGTTTATCTCTTGTCATTGCTAATTACCCTGTCAAGATGGTAAATACATATCTACAATTTTTTCTGTTTAATGAGCCACTAAGTTTGCAATACTTGGATTTGAAATTTGAATTCCAAGTGACAAAATCCCCATTAGAAATATCTGTAAAACTTGAATTTCATTTAAAAGTTCTATAGATTTAGAATGTGGTTAGCCATAAATACATGATCATTATGAGAAGTTTTAGATAGAAGTGCAAGTAGCCTATAAATGCCTTCACATTTTCCATGTTAATGTGGGTACTGCTATAAAATTGGAAAATATACTTCAACAATTTTTATCCAATTTGCAGTTCTCTGCCTTTAACATTGGTAACATGTTGAAAGTATATAAGGCTCCCTTGCTCATTCGATTAAAAAAAGCATCACCATATCTAGGTCCCAAACTTCTCATTTCAAATGTATGTCCTAGCATTTTACAGTAAAGTTATTTCATGGAAGCATAGAAAAAATAAAAAAATCTTTTTTTATTGTTACTCATAACCAACTTTAAGTATTTCACATTTATTTTTTATGAAACAAAACTTTATTTCACACTGACTAGATGACAGGTACTCTTCTACATCAGTGAAAAGATGAATAAGGCAAAAATCCTAAAATTAAGTTTGCTTATAGAGAAAAGAAATGTGTGCTTTGTTTTTTCCTTAATATTATTAATACTTTGACCAGTGATTTTCCTCTCTAGCCTCATGAAAATTATTTTTGGAATTTTTTTTTTTTTTTGTGGTTTAAAGTCACGCAAAATGTGACAGCCTCTGTGGTAGATTGCAATGGCCATGATATTTTGCAAGCCACCACTTCAAGATGTGGAATCTATCCTCCCACCCATTGAATCTTGGTTGGTCATAGAGACTTGAACTGACCAAGAGATTATGGTAGAAGTAACAGTTGTATGAGTTCTGGAGCTTAGGTCTTAAGAGACCTTGCAATTTCTGTGTTTACCCTTGTGGAACATCGTCCTTAGAATGCCATGTAAAGAAGCTAGATTGGCTTACTGGAGGATGGGGCACATGTAGAGTAAAACAGAAGCATACAAGAAAACATCCAGCACATACTTCCAGGCCTGTGAGTGAGGCCATTTTGCCCTATCCAGTCCAAATGGAGCCATCAGATGATTGCAGCCACATAAATGATCCCAGCTGAGATTAACAGAACAACTAGCCACTGAGCCAAGACCAAGCTGTTATGCTGTAGCAAATAAATGGTTGTTCTAATCCACCAAGTTTTGAGGTGGCTTATTCCTTAGCAATAGATGACTGAAACTGACATACACACTTTCTTTCAAGTAGATTCATTAGTCTCCACTAATGTCATAGATCAGAATTTGTTCAAATTCTAGTTTTGAACAAATTCAAATTTGTTCTGATCCTATCATCCAAGCCTATAAGCATGTTTAATAGGTCCTTTTTCCCATATGTAGACTGTTTCTATATCCATGTGTTGACATTATTTGTTCTTCCTTCCTTTTGAAGAAATCCTCAGCCTTATGGATTTCCCATTAAACCTCATAAAGGGACCTTTGAAAAATAGACCTTAGATTTGTGCCACAAATTCTTATCTGGCACTCAAAGCTGGCATCATGAATTTATCACGGTGTTCTTTCTCATGCAACCATGGCATAGCTTAAGAATCTGTACATAGCTCCTAGGCAAGCATTTCTAGTTGTTCTAAACTGGCACATGAGATACTAGCATTTTCTTATATCTAGCCATTCCATTAGCATGGCCTCGGCCACACTGGGGCTATTCTAAATTCTTAGGTGGATGCTCCGTCCTTGTAGGGTAGGAAGGGCTGTAACCTGGGTAAGGCAACGTAAATGATCTTGCTTATACAAAATCATCATGATTTTGACCTCTTGACTCCCATTTTAAGACAGCACTGTTTCTAATGCATATCCACTCTTATGTCATGTGACTAAATTTCACTCTTCCTTCATAGTGTTTGAGGAAAAATTGTTCTCGCTTTTGCTTAATCCTTGACTTTGCTATATCAAGATTAGGCCAAGATTTCCAGAGTTAACATAAAGAGCTGAGGCTACTAAACATCAGATAAACGCTTTCTAAATATTCCTCAGAATCATTACATTTAATATTTAACAATTTATTTTTATTTTATTCCTTTGAGAATGTACCAAAATGTGTAAAAATAGTCACCTAATATAAAGTAAAAATGCCTGTGAATAAAAGCTGAATATAATATATAACTGATAAAAAGCTTACTGTTAATAATTTGGTAACTCCATTTGGAGCATTAGTTATCTCCAGCTCACATTGTAAAATTCATAGTTATTTCAATGACAGTTTTATTTCTTGATATCAAATAAAATTTTTGAATATCTGAATTTGTGTCATAAATTTATAACACCCACTGCAAGTTTCTTAGTCATAAGGAAGGTAATTTGCATTTTATTTTGATAAAATAATTATTTTATATTACTATAATTAGAAATTAAGTTATTAATTTAGATCTATCTAAATGTAACTGTTCTATTTTATTGCAACATATCACAGGTTGTGCACAGTAAGTAATTATTCTATAAGAAAATGAGTACTACTAATAAACTAAAAGCACATTTGCAACAAACTTGCATATAGCTTGGGAGCTTTCTGTACTTAAATGCAAATAAGAAACAGTAATTTATAAAGTAAGTTGTGAAATTATTTTGTGCTGAGAACAAGTTTCATAATATTATTGATCCTGGATGATCCTATACATCATGAAAAAACTCTCCGTCTATATAAAGGAGATTCCCAGGATAGACATTTATGTGTATTTTATACATTCATTATATAAAATCAAAGGAATTTGATTTGGCCAGATAGGACAAGTGTGCCTCCAATAAAAGTTTAGATAGAGTGAAGGAGAGTTAGGGCAAAGAAAATAGAAAAGTATACACGGCCGGGCGCGGTGGCTCACGCCTGTAATCCTAGCACTCTGGGAGGCCGAGGCGGGTGGATCGCTCAAGGTCAGGAGTTCGAGAGCAGCCTGAGCAAGAGCGAGACCCCGTCTCTACTAAAAATAGAAAGAAATTATCTGACCAACTAAAATATATATAGAAAAAATTAGCCGGGCATGGTAGCGCGTGCCTGTAGTCCCAGCTACTTGGGAGGCTGAGGCAGAAGGATCGCTTGAGCCCAGGAGTTTGAGGTTGCTGTGAGCTAGGCTGATGCCACAGCACTCTAGCCCTGGCAACAGAGCGAGACTCTGTCTCAAAAAACAACAACAAAAAAAAAAGAAAATAGAAAAGTATTGAAGTGCTTTCTAATGGGCAGGTTTCAACATTTAAATTCTGCTTCTTTTGCTGGCTTAAAATTATTGCTATATTATTCAATTTATTAAAATTAATCAGTTTATTAGCATATGTTAAATGGATTTAACATATATTACTTAATACTTTCCATATTCTAGAAAGGACATAAAATAGCTTAATTTATATTTTTACAATACTTATTTTGGAAAATTTAATAAAATATAAATGAGTAGTCCTTTTTTGTATTTTTTTCATTGATATATTATTCTTGTACATATTTTAGGGGTGTATGTGATATTTTAATGCAGCTATACAATGTGTAATTATCAAATCAGTCCTTAAGGATTGTAGGAGCTCTCCTAATGGGAAGGTTTTTTTAGAATTATGAGCAAGTTAGATTGGTGGAGATATACTTTTGGCAGAAAAAGAAAAAAGATCTGAGATGTTGAATTCACTTTACTGTTGACTCATCTTGGAGAAGTAGTTCATTTCAGTAATATATTTCCAGGATCCTGGCTCCAACCCATTTGTGAGTTTACGTGCCACAGCACACTGAAAGTTTTAAAAGAGAATCAAAACAACAACAACAAAATTCAAAATGGTAAAAGATGAAAAGGGAAAAGACAGAAGAAAAGCAGAATGAAAAGAATAAAAACATATCTCTTTCCAGAAATGCAGTAGGATAAGCACCTTAGTGTGGGAAAATTATGGACTAAGATGCAGTTTAGAAGAAAAGAAGGACCCCAAGCATAAATTCCAAAACAATGAACTCAAGAGACATGTATGCATGAGTTCAGATGATTGAAAGAAAGAGATTTGACATAAGAAACAGTATTTGTTTTGGAAAAGTTTATCTAGTTGAAGAGGAAGAGGAGTACTGGGAGAATTTAATGGTATTACAACTTAGCAGGAAAAGACTCAAGTAATTTCTTTGTATCTTTTACAAATTAAATATAATATAATAGAGAAATTTTGACAGTGATTATTGATACATTTCCAATTCTAGAAAAAGTTTTTCTTTGAGTTTTTTTAAACTCAAAATAAGTATAAAATAAAACTGTGATAAAGAAAAGTCAAATTTATATACTATCTCATCTTAATGCAAAATGTAAGTAGAAAAAATGTTTTAAGTACAGAAAAATAGCACTGTAATACTTTCTGTAAAATTAGGATTCTCTATACCATTTGTTGTAAGGAAAAGAGAGGCATATATTTTAAGCCAAGCATGTGTCATAAGGGAAATAATCTTAGTAGCTTCTATCATGCCAAATTAAAGAAAAAGGAATAAAATAATTTATTTGGTTAAATCTCTAAATTTTTCATGAAAGCTATTTCTCATCACCCTACTCCTAAATGCATGAGAAGAGCAAATGATAAAAGGAAGTTTTGGAGAAAAATGAGCAAAAGTGAGGATAAAATTCAGAATTTAGCTAGGAGTTAAAGTAGCATGAAATGACAAAAGATTGAAGTGAGGAGGAACAAAGTTTTTCCTGCTACAGTACACTTAAGTAAGAAGAGAAAGCTCTTCATGAACTTGATGAAGGAAAGTTAGACATCTTGTTATGAATGCCTCATAATGCTTTCAGATTTAAGATGCCTAAGACAACTCAGCTTCCAGTTTGGAATTTCATTTTCTTGACAGCCCTACTATCAATGTCCAGTTGGCTCAACATGCCAGGAGAGAGACGTGGCTTGGGCAAGGGTGGTAGTAGAAATGCTGATGAGAAATAGGTAGAATTTGGAGATACACTTGAACAAACACACACTTTTACACACAAAAAATTTAAGTTAAATTCAGTAAAATTCCTTCTTTTTAGTATAAATTTCTAGGAGTTTTGATAAATGCATACTCGTGTAACCACCTGCACAACAATTTTATCACCATCCAAAAATTTTTCCTGAAGCTACTTTGTAGTCAATGCTGAGTCTAATAATAAGCCTGCCAGAGACATTATGTTAAGTATTTTTATTTCTAGTATTGTTCCTTAGACTCCGTTTTATAACTGCCTTCTCCCTGCTGAAATTCTCCATGTGTTCATGAATGTTGACCACATTTCCACTAGCAACTTTAACATATATTTTTGCTATCAGCAAGAAACCCATTTGATTTTTTATTAATATTATTTTATTTATTTATTTTTATTTATTTCAGAATATGGGGGTACAAATCATTTGGTTACATAAACTGCTTTTGTAGTCTGCTCATCCCCCAGATAGTATGCATTGTACCCGTTAGGTGTGATTTTACCCATCTCCTCCTCCCCGCTCCCACCTGCTTGATTTCTGATGAATGTTATTTCCATATGTGCACATAGGTGTTGATTAGTTCCAATTTCATGGTGAATACATGTGGTGTTTGTTTTTCCATTCTTGTGATACTTCACTTAGAGGAATGGGCTCCAGTTCCATCCAGGTTAATAAAAGAGGTATTAGTTCTCCATTTTTTATGACTGAGTAGTACTCCATGGTATACATATGCCACATTTTATCAATCCACTCATGTATTGATGGGCACTTGGGTTGTTTCCACATCTTTGCAATTGTGAATTGTGCTGCTACAAACACTCAAGTGCATGTGTCTTTTTAATAGAATGTCTTTTTTTCCCTTTGAGTAAATACCCAGTAGTGGGATTGCTGGATCAAATGGTGATTCTACTTTTAGCTCTTTGAGGTATCTCCATATTACTTTTCACAGAGGTTGTACTAGTTTTCAGGCCCACCAGCAGTGTCTAAGTGTTCCTATCTCCCTACATCCATGCCAACATTAATATTATTTTAAATTGACAAAACATAATTACATATATCTATGAGGCACAATATGATGTTTTGATAAATGCATATAATGTGGAATGAGTAAATCAAGCTAACATATCCATTGCCTCACTTACTTAGCATTTTTTTGTGATCAGATATTTGAAATTTACTTTCTTAACTATTTTGAAATACATAATACATTATCATTGACAAATAATCACCTCGTTGTGCAATATCTCTGAAAAACTCATTTCCTGCCAACTGAAACTTTGTACTCTTTGACCAACAATTTCCCATTTCCTCCCTCCCAGCACCCAACCTTTGCTAACCAACATTCTACTCTGTATCTTTGGGTTCAACTGTTTTTAGTAAAGTTGTAAGTAGATTCACATGTAAGTTAGATCATGCAGTGTTTGTCTTTCAGTTCTTGACTTACTCAATATAATATCCTCCCAGTTCATCCAAGTTGTCACAAATGACAGAATTCCCTCCTTTTGTAATTCTGAAAAGTATTCCATTACACACACACACACACACACACACACTCACACATTTTCTTTTCTTTAATTTTTTTAATTTCAGCATACTATGGGGGTACAAATTTTTAGGTTCCATATACTGCCTTTGCCCCACCTGAGTCAGAGCTTCAAGCGTGTCCATCCCCCAGATGGTGCGCACCACACCCATTAGGTGGGAATGTACCCCTCCTCTCCTCCCACCTCCTATCTGCCCGACACCCAGTGGATGTTATTACTATATGTGCACTTCAGTGTTGATCAGTTAATATCAGTTTGATGGTGAGTATATGCGGTGCTTGTTTTTCCATTCTTGCAATGGTTAACTTAGTAGAATGGGCTCCAGCTGTATCCAGGATAATACAAAAGGTGCTAGATCACCATTGTTTTTTGTGGCTGAGTAGAACTCCATGGTATACATATACCACATTTCCTTAATCCACTCATGTATTGATGGGCACTTGGGTTGTTTCCACATCTTTGAAATTGTGAATTGTGCTGCTATAAACATTCTAGTGCAGATGTCTTTTTTATAGAATGTCTTTGTTCATTTTTCTATTGATAGACACTTAGGCTGATTTCATATCTTGGCTATTGTGAATAATGCTGCAATGAGCATAGGAGTGCAGATATCTCTTCCACACATTGATTTTGATTCTTTAGGATATATACCCAGTAGTGGGATTTCTGGACCATATGCTAGTTTTATTTTTAGTTTTTTGAGGAATCTCCATACCATTTTACATAATAGCTACACTAGTTTACATTCCCAATAACAATATAGAAGTGTTCCTTTTTCTCCACATCCTTGCCGACAATTACCTTTCATTTTTTGTATGATAGCCATTCTAACAGGTCTGAGGTGGTATCTCCTTGTGGTTTTAATTTGCATTTCCCTAGGGCATTTTCTCATGACCCTATTGGACAATTGTATTTCTTTCTTTCTTTTTTTTTTTTTTTGAGAAATAACTGTTCAGGTCCTTTGCTCATTTTTTAATCTGGATGCTTGTTTTCTTGCTATTGAGTTGTTTGAGTTACTTATATATTTTGAATATTAACTCCTTTTAAACTCTGTGGTTTGAAAATATTTTCTCCCACTCTTTGGGTTGTCCTTACACTTTGTTAATTGATTCCATTGCTGTGCAGAACCTTTTAAATTTGATGTAATCTCATTTGTCTCTCTTTCTTTTGTTGCCTTTCCTTTTGAGGTCACATATCCTTTTTGAATAATATGTCTATTATTCATTTATAGAAGTACCACTGATTTTTGCATGTTGATTTTGTATCCTGCAAGTTTCTTTCTCTTGCTCAATTGTTCTAGATAGGAGTTCTATTACTATGTAGAATAGAACAGAGTGGGCATCTTTGTCTTTTTCTGATTGTAGAGAAAAACCTTTCACATTTTCACCATTGAGTATGATAGCTGTGGACTATAGTTACTGTTTTGTGATTTGTGGATGAGTTTTTATGATGGATTCATAAGAAATTGGATTCAATATAATGAAACCACTACATTTTTCTATATCAAAAGTTGGGAAGAAGACTTTTAAAAATCTAATTACAATATAATTAGATTGATTTATATTATTGCAATTTTAAAATGTTAGTCTTGCATTTGATGGGTGTGGAATAGTTGTGAATGCTGTTATTCAGAGGTATTGTAGAATGATACATCTGAGTTCTGTGCAAATAGTTAATTATTTAATTATTATTTTTTGTGTGTGTTAGTTTTTAATCCATTCAGTCACTCTATTTCTTTGAACTGGAGAATTTAATCCATTTACGTTCAAGGTAATTATTTATAGATACAGTCTTCGTACAGCCATTTTTTAATTTGTTTTTTGGTTGTTTTGTATTATAGTTTCTTTGCTTTTTTCTTCTCTCTTTCTGTTTTCTATGTGGTTTGATAGTATTCTGCTTTGAATACTTTCTTTTTATGTTTTGTATAATTAATACAGATTTTTGCTTTGTGGTTACCATCAGGCTTACATAAATCATCTTATATTCATAACAGGCTATGTAAACTGATAATTTAATTTTAATAACATATACACAAACTCTATACTTTCACTTATCCCTTTCACACATTATGATTTAGATATCAAAATTTACATCTTTTTGTAATCTCTATCCCTTAGAAAGAGGGAGGGAAGCTTCTGGCTGTGTTTGTGGCTTGACGATATTGTTGGCTAAGCTTCATGGTCAGGTGGAATCACTGGTTATCCTCTGTGATCACCTCTGATGGTGCAGAGCTGCAAGGCTTTATTTCCTGTCTGAGTAGTACTGCTGTTTGGAGTTTGTAGCTGAGCAGGGCTTTAGGCTGGACTCTGAGGCTGGGCAAAGTCTTTGGGATTTCTGCTCAGCCACTTGTAATGGATGGAGCCAGATGCTCCCCTTTGCAAATATTTGCAGATGTGCATATGCCTCTTAGCCTAGAGAAGTCTTAAGGAGAGCATCAAGGCTTTGTGAGGTTACCATTAGACTGGGGCAGTGGGTGGAGCCAGATGTTACCCTCCCTAGATATTCAGATATGCACTTGCCTGTCAGACTGCAGAAGTGTTAAATAAAACAAACACTGAATCTGGATGGAGAAGCTAGTGAGGCACTCCAGCCTGGCAGACTGTTGACCCTGCTTACTGCAGAGTGATTATGTTGGCTAGTCTCTCTGGGCAGGTGCTTCCATTGGCCACCTAGATTCACAAGCTGGTTGCTGTGAGCCCCACCACACTTTTTTGTTTCTAACTAACTCCAGGTGGTATAGCTCTGCTGACACCCCATGTTCCTTGTGGTGTAAGACAGGAGTGCCCACCTATAAAATGTCCCAGAATGTTGGGAAAGCAGAATGTCTGCTTCTAGTTCTCTTCTCCCTCTGTTGAAGTCGTGGGCCCAGAGAAATCCTCTCTGTGTGGCATTGTGTCAGCGTCGGGGAGAGAAGACATGGTAAAAATGAAACTGTTCTTATTCTTCCGATGCAACTTTCCTGAGTTCTGTGGTCCGGTGGATGTCTCGGCCTCACTCCTAAGTTCTGGGATATACACAGTTATATTCTCTTCTATAGATAGTTGCTGATTGGACTTCTGTGATGGTGACTGGAGATGGAGAATTCCTATTCTGCCATCTTGTTGACACTGCATTTTAACTTTAACATATTAAGAATAGTTCTTTCAATTTCCCTGTTTGATATTTTCAAAAGATTATCATATCTGAATATGAATCTGTTCTTTTGTTTGTCTCTCAACAGTTTTCCCCAATGCCTTTGCTTTTTGATATGTCTTGTAGTTTGTTGTTGGAAGTTTGTCATTTTGTGTAGGATGACAGAGACTGAAGTAAATTCTATTTATGACTGGAAATAGACATGTTTCTTCTGCTATGTCTTTAATGTGGGAATTGAGTTAATCTAGTTAGAAATTAATTTTAATTTGGGTTTTGCTGTACCATATCTTCCAGTTCTTCTCAGTTACTTTGAGCTTAGAGTGTGACCTGGACTCCTTGGGGGTTTTCCTCACCGTTTATGTTTCATCCTAAACTTTAGTCTTTCCTGATGGTCCTGCATTCTTTTTGAATTTGACCCTTCCCTGGAGATAAACTTCTGGTACTTGTTACTCTTTGCTTGCTGGCTTTGTAGTGAGGAGTGTGGGACTCTTTTGTCATTGTCTATTCTCAGTCTTAGGCAGGTTATATGTATCTCTGTCTTGATGGTGGGCTTTTTCTATTATCTTTTTCCTTTTGAGTATAGAACATAGTTAAAAATCTAGGTACAGGACCTTTACCTGCCTCTTCTCCAGAGTGTGTTTTTTTCCTTCCCTTACTCTAACCACAGTGGTTCTTTACCTGTACTGTACCCTGAGGTTTGCTGCCTATCTTCCAGATGATTAAGTCTTTTATTCCATATGATAGAAGGATTCAGTCAAGGCTTCCTGCCTTTTCTGCAGCACAAGGAAAAGCTTCTCTAGTTTCTTACACTGACCTCAATCTTTTTTGTGTACACACTATGAGGTCCATGGAATACAATATGCAAGTAGGAGCAAACTCTTTTTATGCCTGAGGCATTTGGGAGTTTTATACTCTCATGTTAGCCTATACTTGGCTGAATAGTTTAGTTTGACAGCCTTTTCTTCCCCCTTTTCTCACCAGATAAGTCAGCATCCTGTCACTCATGGACATGGTTTGTTTTCTTTAGCCTGATTATCCCACAGTTAACTTGGATTTGCCCTCGGACCAACTGTGCACATCTCTTACAAAGCACTTAATTTCATAATCATCATCTTTAGACTTAATTAACATACTTGTTAACTGGATTAGAAATTTCTGTATCCAGAAATTTTGTCCCTCTCTATGAATGTAAAAAAATAGAAATTTAATTTCAAAATTTCTGTTAAATAGCAAAGTGACATGGTGATATAGACTATGATTCAATAATTTATTTGAAAGATATTTATATCATTAGGCAGCATATTTGTAGGTATTAAGTAGTGGGTAGAAGGGTGGTAATATTATGGAAGAGAATAAAACTAGTTTATTCTAGAATGACAGGATAGGCATCATGTTGTTAGTGGTGACATTTGGGATGTCTTAAAATATGGGTAAATTTGAATATTTGCAGAAAAAAATATTCCTTCACAAACAACCATGGACTTAAGGAAGGCAGAAGACATCAAAGAAGGCAGGAATAGACATGAAGCATTTTGGTAACTCTGAATTAATCAACATGAATCACACTAGCTAGAATAGATTACTTATTTTAGAGAATATAAGAGATTTGACTAGAGAAATAAAAGGAGAAAAAATAGAGGAGGACACTAAAAGCTTTGAAAGGCATGCTAGACCTTTTTCTATTGATAATATGAAATCATATACAGCTTGTGATCAGAGAAATGTCTAATGTGTATGAAGGCCATTGGAACATGATGCTTAAAGTGGATGATTCAGTTAAGTGGAAAATATAAATAGACACTTAAATGAAAGTTTTATCTGAGTCCTATTACTAAGTGGGGTGCTAGGCAACATGCAAACATTTTAAAAATAAGTTACCAAGAAACAACTAGAAGAATCTTTCATTGGTTTAGGAGGGTGCATATAAAAATCCACAATAACAATTGTAATCAAATATTTTCCACATTTTGAAATGTATAATGGTTACTTTATGCTCATTATTAAATAAATGGACTATATTATGGCACATGGAAAATTATTACAAAATCAAATGAATACTAAAATTAACTATAACAATGCAAGTCTTGTTTTTAAGTTAATATATTTAGAGGGTACAAAACCAGTTTTGTTACATGGATATATTATATAGCAGTGAGGTCTCAGTTTTTAGTTTGCCTACCATCTGAATAGTGTACACTGTACCCAATATCCTCTAATACTCTCCTTGTGTTCCAACAACCTACTTGTGTACCCTTTTTGTCACTTCCATGTCTTGCCATTATTGTGTCTTGTCTTCCAAGTTAGATTGAAAATACTCTGAACTCATAAACAATGTTAAAGAGTATCTATATCCTAAATGAGGTAATAAAAGTTTTTGGATAAACATGACATAAAAATATTGCTTTCTTAGTAGTCATTTTTTTGTATTGTTCAACTACTGACCTATAACTCTTTAGACAACAGAAAAAAATAACTAATTAAATAAGACATCATCATAATAAAGAACTGAGATATATAAAAATACTTATTTTTGAGCCTAATACATTTTGCATATAGTCGTTACACAGTACTTCTAGAAGGGGAAGGATAGTTTTAAACACAAACTCTCTTGTAGATTGTATAACAGATGCCAAACACCTGTACAAAAAGTGTACAATTTAGTCGTTCTTGCAAACATTGCTATATATTTTAGTAAGGTATAGATATAAAAATATCTATAAATATGGCATTCATTTAGAAACAAAAGGCTAGATCATTTTGTGAGGGACTCTAGGAGGCCTCTTAAGTAACTCTTATAGTGAGACTAAGGAAAATTTCATGCTGGAGCCATCGTGAGTAGGGCATTAAGTTTCCTAAGGATAGAAACATTTTGGGAAATGTGAACCATATGGAATAGAAATGTGGTATCAGAGACTATGAAACAGTTTCTTTCTTTGTTTCCATTCTTTAATATTACTTCCTCGTGCAGCCAGGGAATTTCAGGGTGTAAACTTTATTTCCATACTAAAGAGAAAAATTCTACTTATTAAAAGTAGTCAGTATTCCTCCAGGTATTACTTTTTTACTTCTCTTTGTTTATGGATTTTTGGCTCACCTCTCAAAGAATTTTAATGTTTTCTGACAATACCTTTTGTTATGTTCCTTTTAGAAATATTAAGCAAAACCCTTTCTCTCTTTAGTCACTTTTCTCTCTCACTCTGAGTTATGAGCTTCATCCTCTTCTGCGTGAAACTTCCCAGTGCTTTAATGATTATAAATCAAAGGATATTAGCCATTTGGGAACAAAACTTTAAATGAGATTTGAGTCTTAAGGGAATTGTGATTTTTTTTACTAACAATTAAAGTAAATTCTTTTTCAATTTTGTGCCTTGCAATTTGTCTAACTGAGATATGCAAAGTGACTTTTAAAACATATCTCACCGATGGGAAAATACTTTAACTTTATGCTTGTATAAGACTTAAGCTTTATTTCTGAATTTAGAGATTCATTAAAAATACTCTGAAACTTGTATTTTTCTTTAAATAGCTTAATAAAAAAGTTTAGGGGATCCTTTATGCTAAACTGGGTATCAATGTAAATTCTAATATATTAACTTTAATATACTAGAATATTCTTGAAACTATTATTTATTATCATACCCGAGAAATATCAAAAGCCTTTTTATTGAGAAAATATTTTCTGCCATTTGTGATAGTTGTGTAATTCAACACAGTTTGCAATGATTTTTAATTAGGATAATTTTATATTCAAACATTATATCTGAGAGAAAATGCAAAATGGTCTTTATTCAAACAATAAGCCTTTCAGCAATAACACAAATTAATTGTAGGCACCCATTAAGATGATTTCAGCTGCGAGTAAATAAAAACTCTAATGCAGATTGACTTAAACAGTATTTTTCTGATAAAGTAAAAATTCAAATATAGATTGAACTCTGATGGTGATATAAATCTGTCTTGGAGATCCCAAGAATTTAGTTTCTTTCATATTCACTCAGTAAATATTACCTTCCTCCTGGCTAGTTTCTCCAGGGTTGCAAGAGATGTTTGATTTATATTTACCGTGAAGAAAGTAGGAAAACCTCTCCCAGACAAATGTAAAATAGTATTTCTCTTCACTATGATTGGACCAGCTTAGGTCACATGTCCAAACCTGGGCCGGAAACAATCATCAGAGACAGTGGTGGATTTAGTGTAACGATATTGAAGCTCTAGGCCATCACTTGCGTGAGCTTTCTCTAAGGCCTGGAGAGAGTTCCTTAACAATGTATCCACATGATCATATTTTCTTTTTTTCTTTGTGGTAAAATTTTCAAAATAAGTTATCTTAACCTCAATTGGTTAAAACTTCTGTGTCTTTGAACTTTAACTTACCCTTTCTTACACTATCCTTCATTTCAGGTGATCAAGCAGCTTTGAATATTTGGGGAGGGGCTTCTACTAAGGAGAGTTTTAATAGGGGATTCACTTAGTTTTGCATTAATGGGGCATATTTATGTGGCTTGCAGTCACTTTCACCTTTAGTTCGTATAGTTAACTTTTTGTTAGTAACTTCTGGCTTACTGCACACTGTGCTTAGGCTGAATAATGATATGAACATATTATGTCTGGCATTGGAAGGCTGTGAATAGAGGTAAAAAAAAGATTCAAAATGTAAAAAAGAAATTAGTCTACGGAATATTATTCCAATATCAGATGAGTAAAAATGTTAGCTGAGAATTCAGTTCTCATCTATAATTTACTAAAATGGAAGATTATTCTTATTTAGAATATATTTCATAGACTATGCAAATATTAATAAATTATACATTTTTCCCTTTTCAGTGAGCATTACATGAAACAAAATGTATCAGAATTCCTCCATTTGTAGGACATTGGCCTATAGCAGAACTAAAAATAAGTGATTATCAATGAAAAAAACAAAATTTGTTTTTAACTTTGCTAGATGAATTACTAAAATATCTTTCTATTCTCTCGATAGGAGTTGATACTATAAGAGTAATGTCAGAAGTGGTAATCAAGAACTATGCATTTTGAAAAGGAAGAAAAAATTGTTATGGAGATGAACTGTTTGTAGTTCATTTCAATTGTCTTATTTTTCTGGATTTTGTTGCATGTATGGTATTTTTAGCTAGCTTTAAAATTTTCTTAATTTGTTATTAATTTTCTTTTTTCAATAAATATTTAATCATACCTATTTATAGTTAATATTATTTTTCTTAAAGAGAGCCCCCAAGTTTTACAGACTTCTGAGCCCAGAAAGCCTTGATCCATCTGACCAAGGGCCTGTCATGCATAGCTTGTCTACATAGACCAATCAGGATTCCTCTTTGGAGACAAAAATGGGATAGATTACTAGACATGATTTGCATTTTTCTAGGACAGAGGGAAATAGAGGTTGGGTAACCTAGCAAGATATTCTAAGTCAGGATAAATGAAGTTACACAGATTAAACTAAAAGTTAATTTGAAGTTTTAAAAAATATTAGTAAAGCATTTGAATAGAAGAATCGTCTGTGTGTGTGAAACAGCAGAGCAGACCCTATGGACTTCCTGACCACATTTATGGTCTTTTCTTTCCTGCAGATAAGCATATCATCAATGAGAAATGTGTGATACATAAGTGTGAATTTATAAAATAAATAAATAAAGGGGATCATTCAGTCAATGATCTAAATATTTTGCTTTAAAAAGGATGCATATCAAGATAATTAGTAGAGATAGCTTTTCTCTAACAAAACATATGGCTATTGCAGGTAGAATAATTCTTTTCTTTTTCTTTTTCTTTTTTTTTTATTTACCTAATCTATGTGGGTATGTAATAGGATAATTCTTGATGTGTTTATTGACTTAGACAAAAGTGTGGTGTAGGGAGATCGAAAGGGCTACTATAATAATCTGGAATAAGCAGCAGCTGATCTGGTACCACCCTTAGGCCTAAGGGGATCAAGAGATAGCCTGGTCATTAGAAGCCAGATGGAGAGAGTAGGAAGCCTAGGCTGTTTGAGTGAGTTTTGGTTAAAGGATTAGCTAGCGTGCGGTCACTTTGAAAAGGGAAGAGGAAGCCAGGAAATACCCTGACCTCACTCCTGCTAGGCTTCTCCACTGGTTGAACTCAACTGAACCCTAAATGTGTGAGAAATCATGGATGTGATTCATACAGATCAAACTCCTGGGAGAGAAAGAAGAATGGATAACAGATATGGAGAAGCAAAGTGACACTAGATACTAATGAATAAATGATACCAAAAGAATGTACATTTAACTATGTATGTGAAAAAAATCAGAGAATTAGAGGTGCAAAAAATAAATTTGTTGTATCCTTGAGTGACATGGATAATGGGTGCTTATATATATTCAATTATCCATAGAACAGAGTTATTTTTCTGAGTTAGGCCACTTGCTCCTACAAAGTATCTGTCATTATTCAGATTCCTTTCTCATTCATTATTCCTGATGTGATTGTTTTTTTCCACTGATACTTCCAGCATTATAGATAATTATATTTGAAGAGTCTACACAACTCACTTTATAATTGCACTCAAAACATAATAGAAAATATAAGAAAATCTTTTTGAAGAGAAAATGATAGTTCTGTTACTTCTTACAGCTTTCCTCTGTTCAGCTCCTTGAAGAGATAAAAGAAGTATACTATAATTTGAATTTATAGAGTTATTAAAAGGAATACATAATTAAACTATTTCATTCACATGTGCTATAAAATATAACACTTTTCAGAAATTTTCAATATAATTATTTGATTCTTTCCAAATGAAAAACTCAATCTAGATCCTAAAGTGAGATTCTGCATTCCCCCCCATAAGAGAAATCCCCATTGAGCTTCATTTCACTTTATCCAACAATAATTAAGGGGTTTTAGATTATAAAATAAGCGATATTTAGGCTAAACCCTGAGATTTCATACACACACACACACACACACACACATATTAAGAGTGTGTGTATATCTATTGATATTTATCTGTATGGTAAAAGTAGTCACACATCCTAGAGAATGAGATGGACTGCTTTCCATGTTTTCTCATGAGTGCTCTTTGGAAGAAGCCTTTTCAAAAGAAATAAAAATAAAATTATTTATTAATTATTACTGAATTGCTTTTTCATACAGCTCTTTTCCCCACCATTGTTTCAGAGGGCTTAAATTGTTTAAAGGATATTTCATCTTCAGGCTTGAAAAAACTGTAGGAAACAAATTCAGCCAGTATGAGAAATTTCCTTTCCTATCTTTGTTACAAAAATACATGTAAAAGCTAAATTTTAGGTGCATGAAAGGAAAGACACTCGAACTGCCCCTATGGCCCTACATAAATAAGTTCCCTCGCTTTGTGTCACAGCAGAGCCTGGGATCACACGATACCTTGTTTTTAAGATTTCTGGAAGGTTTGCCATTATTAAAATGGATGCTCACCTCTCTGCCTCTATTCTTATTCTCTCTTCCTTTCCCTCTCTACATTTTATTTACAAGTATTTACTAAGCACTAACCCAGGAATGGCTCTGATGATATGATTGTGACAACATATAGATAATCTTTTACTTCAAAGCACTTCTACGTTGTGAGGATATGGACAGGTAAGGAGGTAGTACAGTGAAATGTGACAAATGCTATGGTACAAGAAGCTCAGGATACTAGAAGCACAAATAATGCGCTCCTGACCTAGATTTGACTTCTTGGAAGAAATGATATCCCAGCTGAGGTCTGACTGATAAGCAACAATAAGTAAGAATTATCTAGAAAGAGCCTACCAGATTAGGGAAGGAGTTCCAGGCAGGGTTCTGTATGAG
>CM052441.1:52852617-52871580 GCA_028533085.1 Varecia variegata
AGTAGCTGGGACTACAGGCATGCGCCACCATGCCCGGCTAATTTTTTCTATATATATTTTTAGTTGGCCAGATAATTTCTTTCTATTTTTAGTAGAGACGGGGTCTCGCTCTTGCTCAGGCTGGTCTCAAACTCCTGACCTCGAGCGATCCACCCGCCTCGGCCTCCCAGAGTGCTAGGATTACAGGCGTGAGCCACCGTGCCCGGCCTAAAGCATTTCTTTTTAGTCTAAGGAGTATGCCTTACAAGCCTTCAGTGTGTAATAAACCAATTTTATACCTTGGGGTGACTGATTATGGTTTGTCATTTTATAATGTTTAACATTATTCAATCAGTCAAGGTAAAAGTATCGATTATTAAGTTGGTTCTCTTCTGAGTATTGATACTACTATCACTGTCTTCGCTTTAAGCAGGAATGGGATGACATCTTCAAGTTTCAGCATCTTTTAGGTTCGGTGTTGCTAGCACATGGTTTTCCTCCTACGTGGATCCATATGAGGACTAACCCACATGGGCTGTAATAAAGCAGCTGGATTTAAGAGAAAACTGTTCCCCAAGGGAAAGACATGTTCAAATGGCATGTCCCATTCTACAGCCATGTGGTTATGTAGATAACCTAAAGGTTAGATAGCAGGGAATGTGTGTATACATACAGAGACACATTTTTACAGTAACAACTGGGATATCATCTGTGATATATTCTACTGCACATGCTAACACTGTTTTCCTAAAAGTGAGTTCTCCACTTTGATTATGTAATTTTACAATTCTTTACAATTATAAAGTCAATCACTAATAATTATTAAGTGTTTTCTGTATGTCAGGCATGAAATCATCTAATTTAATTGTCAAAAACCCCATAAAATTATAATTGTCATTTTATATATGACAAGGCTGAGTACCTTGTGGAACATCACAAAGCTAAGTATAAATGCAAGCAGTCTGACTCCAGGATCTGTACTTCTAACCACGCACTATATTACCTCTCAGAGAGGATACAGAGTAAAGCAAGTGATTCTGATGACAATCAAAATTGCAATCATGATACAGATGAAAAATTTTTAGATTATGATGACTGAGAGTTGCTTATATGAAATTAAGCCTGATGAATAATTAAAACACTAATTTGCCTTCTCTATGTATCAGTATCATTTAATTGGAAATTGTCTTTGTATCTTTTAAACTTTGTATCTTTTGTTACGCTAAGCATTTAGTCTTTGAAAATTTAAGTCTTTTATTTTTCTCTGTTAATAGAGCTTAGGGCATAGGTGACTCCACCTTTAAAGTACTCAGGAAGCTTGAGTGGCATCTAAATATAACCATCTGGTAAATGATTTTCTGGAATCCATTTATAGAATCAATTTAGAACTGTGCATGCTATAATTTTGAAGTGTTTTCATTCCTGGAAAATGATAATTTTATTTTGGATATTTATGCATGAAATACTTTATGATTGTATGGTTCCATTAGTAAATGTGCTGCTTCCATCTTCCCAACATTAATCACAACGATGCCTATCATCTTGGCTTTCTTATTATTCAACATTTGTTATGATTATTGCTATTGATTCCATTAATGCAGCAGCATTCTGTTTTTATATAATTTTTGAAACCCATTCAGAAAAATTAAGTTTAAAATATATCTGAGTAAAATTTATAAATACCTTTAAGTATTCCATTTGCTAGAGCAATATACATTTACTGAGACTTATTTGTGAATATGGCATTAGATGCTTTGTTGATAATTAGAGCCAGTAAAATTAGTTCAGGCAAAGGGAGAAGCTTGACTTTATTGTTCTCACATCTCATTTTTCATGGCTTTAGATTGCCCCTTCTGAGCCCATCATTGGTCTCATGCTGATTTTTAGATTTCAGCACTGCATCTAAGGTTTACTCTCCTGTTTTGCTTAAGAGAATTTCCTCCCTTCTGCTCCATATTAAGGTCACCTCTTCTCTAACCTATTCCCCACCCATTAGTTTTCATATTAGAAAATTTTCAAATAATACAAATTGCTAATTGTTTAATGAAATATGTGTCCCTATACCTTGCATGGCAGCTCTACAATTTAACACAGGCTTTTGGAAATTGGAATACCTTAATCTATAAGGACAAATATTTAAATATGCTACATTGGCTAATATAAGAAGTATGGCATACATTTTGACTCCAGTTATTTCTGTAGTATTCTTATATAGATATTTACTTATGATTATATGATTGTCCCTGATAGAGAATGTCATATAAGAGTTTGAGGACCATGCCAAGCAGGGATGTAACAAGGCTGAGGGAGTGATACTTGGCGTGGACACAAAATTTTAGGAAACACAAAAATACTCAGTAATCAAGATAAAACACATTTCAACACTTTTTAAAAAATTGCACCCTTGGTTGTTTTTACTTGAATGTCATTGTTTGTGGAAACTATTAGAAAAATATAGGAAGCATTGGATAATATTAATATAATCTTCTTCCAGAGGAGAAATACACTTTTTTTTTTTTTTAATGGTGGCAGTTAGAGTACTGCCAGATACTTTTAACACAACCATGGACTCAGCTTTTTTAAGTTTGGGGTTTGGTTTTTCTGAGAACTGGTTTAATTGTGTTTTATTCTTACTCCTAATGTGTAATCTTTTTAAAAGTCTGGTCTGTTCACCAGAAGCCCATTTTATGGTTGAGATTTGATTTATGATTTCTATCCCCATTGCTCCTATAAAATTGTCAGTACTACTATTATTTAATTTCATACCCTCTCAGCAGCAACTTTAGAATCATGAATTCTTTGCAAAGAAGAAACTTTTCTAAACAAGATAGACTAATGGCCAAAAAACATATGATCAACGTATGAAAAAAATGATCAATGTCTCTAATAATCAAGGAAATGCAAATCAAAACCACAATATCACCTAACTCCAGTGAGAATAGTTCTTATCGAAGAATCAAAAACAACAGATGCTGGCATGGATGTGGAGAGAAGGAAACACTTACACATTGTTGCTGGGACTGCAAACTAGTACAACGTCTATGGAAAGTAGTATGGAGATACCTCAAAGAACTAAAAGTAGAAGTACCATTTGATCCAGCAATCCCAGTGTCAAGTTTCCGTCTGTAATGTCAGTTCTTGACATTCTCATGGCCAAAGAATGACCAATCCCACTATTGTAAGGCAAGCACAAAAATGAGGTTTATTGAGGAGAGAAAGATATGATTATAGAGCAAGAGCAAGATGTAAGTTTACAGAGTGTAATACATATGCCACAGATGACAACCAGGCCCATTGTTGCAGCAGGAAAAAAGAGAGTTTGGTTATGGTCTGGGTCTTGTTTTATGGTGTCCGAATAGGAACCTCCCCTGGGCTCAGACATCACCATGGAACCACTTTGATTAGGCCGTTGGGAGCTGCATGACTTGACTCTTATTGCACATGTGGGTTCTAGGTCACTTTCTGGACTTTATGGTGTCTATGCTGCTTGGCTGGTTGGCTAGAGAGTCCTCTGCATTCTTTTGTAGCTGGCCGGCCAAGTTCTGATTGCCAGATTTATAGGGTGTTCCCGCCTACCCCAGGCATGGCAGTTGCTTGACACAGGATTAAGGCAAGGGAGGACTAAGATGGGGGACTGGGACCACCCCTTGTCCTTGTTCCCAGGTGGGGCAATTGCACCAAGGCAACAGTACCCACTTTCATCTCTAGGAGACCGGAAATCCTTTGCTATCTACTTAACACCACTACTGTGTTATTTACCCAAAGGAAAAAAAGACATTCTATAAAAAAGACATCTGCACTAGAATGTTTATAGCAGCGCAATTCACAATTGCAAAGATGTGGAAACAACCCAAGTGCCCATCAATACATGAGTGGATTAATAAAATGTGGTATATGTATACCATGGAGTTCTACTCAGCCACAAAAAAATTGGTGAACCTAATACTTCTTGTGTTAACCTGGATGGAACTGGAGCCCACTCTTCTAAGTGAAATGTCATAAGAATGGAAAAACAAACACTACATGTAATCACCGTTAAATTGAAACCAGTCAAACAACACTTGTGCATATATGGAAATAACGTTTATCAGAAATCAAGCAAGTGGGAGGGAGAAGGAGAGGATGAGTAAATTCACAACTAACAGGTACAATGCACACTATCTGGGGGATGGATGGGCACACTTATAACTCTGACTCAAACTGTACAAAGCTATTTATGTAACCAAAACATTTATACCACTGTAATACTCTGAAATACTAATAAAAATACAAAAAAAAAAAGTAGCACCAAATATCATGCTTACTTCTATGGACATCATTTCTTTCTGAGATTTTGGCTCCTCAAGCCTTCACATTATTTGGTAGCTTTCTGACACCTTCAAATAAATATTTTTCCAGTATCCTCTCTTGTTCATCATAAGTGGATTATTTTGAAACAAGTTAGTGCTCCATTTTTGAAAATAAAAATCCTAAGTTTTTATATTCATTGTAGTTAAATTCAAAAATAATTTCTGTAGTATTTTGGTACTAATTTCAATTTTAATTAAAAAAAATCTTTCCTTATTTAAATATCAGCATAATATCATCATGTATTTTCAGCTAAAGTTTTAAAATATTCAAGTGTCAATCTATTTGTAATTATTTTTCATGATCAGTGTGAGATAAGGATCTAAATTTATCTTCTTTTAAAGTAAAACTGATAGTTTAAGTACCACAGTATGCTAGCCCATCTTTTCTACACTGATCCACAATTCTATCTCAATCCATATCAAACTAACATATAAGTTATTCAGATTTCACATACTACTACCACTCTTCACAAACTACTATTCTCTTGCTCTGTTTTTCAATTTTTGTGCCAGTATAACATTCTATTAATTATATAAATTAAGGGGGGATATTAAGGTGGAATATTTCTGGCATACTCATTCATTATGGAAATCATTCAATAGAAAGGAAAATTTGATGATTTAGGAGAACAGGCACATACTTCAAGAGTAATACCTTTGGACAGGAACAGGACATGGATTCAGTACCCATTTTAACAGAATGAAAGGCTGTGTATGTGGGTACAGATACCGATTGATTTGGCGGTGAATATTTGGAAGCTTCTATTTTCTCAGAAAAATTAAAAGGAAGATCATTAGATGTGAGGATAGCCAAAGAGGTAGAAATATTTGAGAAGACAGAAGAAGACATGAAATAACGGTGTGGATAGTGGGGTTGAGTGGGTTTGTGACAATGTAGTAGACTTCCTTATTTCTCAAGGCTCATTTAAAATTATTGTCATGATGTTGGAGGGAGATTAGTGACCGCAGCTGTGGGTTTTCTTAAGCCACTGTCTGATGCTCAGTTGCAGCATGGTGTAGATGGAAAGTTGGAGTTAGCTGGGGATACGGTGGTAACAAAGATGATACAAAAGAGAGAAAGCTGTCAGATGGGAATATGAGTAAGCAGTTCTCTAAGAGAAGGTTTCTTGGAATAAAGAGAGATGTTACAAAACAGTCTGATTTGAAAGGTGGATAAATATGAGAATATGAAAAACACAATCTAATCTAATCTTTTGCCCACAAACACACAGCACATATACAAAGTAATTAGAAATTCCAAGAAAAATAAAATACAACACAGGTCAAAAAACAAAAGAACCTCGTTTAAAAAACCATGTTCTAAATTATAAATATGGAGCAAATTAGGATATTTCATGATTTTGAGCAAGTGATGAAATGATACAAATGAGAGTTTTAGTCATCTTGATTCTAGGAATATGTCTCTCAGAATATTCAATGTTTGGTATTGGAATACTAACACATTGTCTGGCTTTTTAGTAAACAATAGCTACATGATTTTACTTATATAATATTGTTTATGTTTTCAACTTTAAGAATCAACAAGGGAAAACAGAAGTCTTTATTTTGATTTCCTACTTGAATATACATACTATCTTAATATCAAAGTGATCATTGGAGGCTCAGGGTTGGAGGGAGGAAGGAAGGGCTGTGTCAAGATTCTGAATGAAGAGCCTTTATCAGTAACTAGAAATGTATTATTTAGGGTTAAAAAGATAACCAATAGTATATATAGATGCTATCTAGTGATGTGCTGGAGCTGGCTTATACTGGATCACTAGAATTAATTGCTAAATTTTCAGGGATTTCTTGAGCCAAACCTCTGGGACTTTGAAATTGACCATAGTGGGAATATTCACACCTAAGAAATTGGCAAATGTTACAAATTGAGGTATTTGTCCTCCTCATTGAACCAATTGTTTAACATTTACCAGACCATCACTGATTATAGTCATGGAATCATTGTAGATGAGGAATCAAGTGAATTCGATTTTTTTAAGTAAGCTAAATCTGTCACTTTCAATTCTTATGAAGGAACAATAGATATTGTTTGAAATTGATAAATCAAGAAATATATCCTTAAGCTGTTAGTTGACAGTAAAAAAATAAAAACAAAAATGTTTTAAAAAGTTGATTCAGGAAATTATAATTGGGGTTAGGAAGATTGGGATGGGAGATTAATTTTTCATTAAGACCTTTTTTTAATGTGTTTACTAACTATACTACACTGGAATTTCTTTGATAAGTTTAAATATATTTATTATATAATAAAATGTGTAGATACAGATATGTAGACATATAAATTACATTTAGAGCTATTTTCCTAGATATCAGAAGCATTGCAGTGCATCAGATTTTATTTTCCCATTATTACTGCCTGTCACAATTTAGATATCAAAATTGAGAAAGGCTTATAAATATAAAACATAGTTACAAATGATGTGTACCTTTGTAGTTACCTAAATCATTTCAGTGGGTTGAGAGCTTTCAATTTAGTGATAGCCACGTTTCATGCATAAGCATGATGTTCCTAACATTCTTTGGTGGAGTCTAACCACCTCTGTTTCCTGTGGAAGTCCAATTTGTCTTCCTAAATGCAGAAGGTGAGCTGTTGTGGAAATGCTACTGCCTTGATGTAAGCAGAACAAAACATATAGAGCAAGGAAATTACAATCTTTCTACAGATATGTTTCTTTAGGGGGAGAATTAGATCTTGAAGTTCCAGCTGAAATTTAGTTTAAAAGGGTAATGAGAAGTTTACTGTATTTTTCTTCTGTCCACTTTGGATCATTATCTCATTGTTTCCTTCACCAATTACCTGGCCTTTTCCCCTTATTATTATTTTTGTCAATACAAGATTGTAAAACCTGTTTCTGCTAGGGCGCTTTTCAGGAAGAAATTCATTTGCATGCGTTTCTCATTTTCCAGTTGATTTCTCATGCAAGTTTCTGTGTGAACTTAAGACTACAGCAGAGTTTTAGAGATAAATTCTTGTGAGGGAAACAAAGAATTTGGTTTAGATGTGAGTCATGATGTGTCAAAATCATATGAAAAGGGAAAAATATGCTTTGAGGGTACCTTTCACAGAAATGATTGTAATGTGCAATCCATTTTGCTTATGAATGTGACTTGGAAGAAATGTTAGTACTTGAAAAAGGAATAATTGTAGGGAATATTTTAAGCTGACTTAAAACTTTACCTTTATAAGGAAGAAAGCCTTTATATTTAAACATACATTGTTAAAAATTTGAAAATTACCTCTTTGCCTAAAAAGCAATCACAATGTGTTAACTTTTCAAATATATGCCACGAGAAATCTGTCATATTCACTAGAAAAATTAGGTTTTATATTTGCTTGTCAAAATAAATAAGTGCAACTGTAAAGCAAGATTAAATTTTATCTTTCCTTGGTGTGTAATAACATAACTAAAATTTATAGGCTAGGGCTATGGTGGAGGCATTATCTATCAATTTTTAGAGTTTAAAATACAATTGTATTACTGAATCAGAGAATATTAAAGATATAGAGGTTGCTTAATCATAATTTAATCACTTTCCTCCAATTTAGGTGTAATAAAATTGCCATAAACATACAATTGCAATGTGTGATAAGTTCTGTATTGTGGTACTATTGCAGCAGAGAAGAGGAGCAGCTAACATAGGCTCAAATGATGTAGTAAAAAAAAATTCTCAAATGTGCTGGCTCTTGCAGTCATCCAAGTAAAGAATTAAGGAGATGCACTCCAGGTAGAAGAAAAAGTACATGAATAGTTGTGGAAGTGAAAGAGTTTGTACACATACATCTGATAACAGAAGTCCAAAAGCCAACTTGCCTTAGCAATGAATCCATATTTTATGTTACTTGACATGAAGTAAAAAAATGTAGTGGCCTCCAGTTGTGAATCGGTCTCTGGCTGTGTTTCTTGACTACTCTCTTAGCTTTGCATGTTGATTTCTTGAGTAAATGAAGAAGATGACTACCAAGAGTAGCTGGACAGCATGTTTCTATGTTGAAATCTAATTTTTTTAAAAAAGGCTACTTCTTACACAATATTGAAATGTAAATCCTTCAAATTGGTTAGATTGGGCCAATTTAGGTCATATACCCAAATCTGAATGCATCACATTTGCCAGGAAAATGATGTGGGTTAATTGACTTTAGTTTGGAATCTGTTGCCATTGGCAAGGGATTTGTGATTATCATAAGTGATCAGGAAATATGTGTCCTCTTCAATCGTGCAGTGGGATTATCTTTGTATGAATTTTAGAAATTAAATGGAAAAGGGTGGATACCTTGGTATTGCTGGTACTTTTGGAAGTTTCTGCACCTATGGACTGAACTTCTTAGCCCCCTTACTCTGTATTATTTTGCTCTTATACTACTATTTATAAAATCTTATATATTATTTTATTTTTCTATTTTTTTTGTCTTTCCACAATAACATGTAAACTCCATAATGGTAGATATTCTTTTTATTTTTTTTCAAGTGATAAAGGCCTAGTTGATAGTCAATAAATACGATTTGAATAAAGGAGAATATAAATGCAAATTTAAGGGAAAAGTCTAGGGTTGCTTTCACAAAATGTATGTCTGTGTGGACTTTGTAACCCCCCAAAACTTAGGAATTTAAAAGGAAGGATATTGTGTGGGCAAAGATGATATATCCAAGGTTGGGCCTGTTAATAGTTATCAGGTGTCTCAGTTTCTTGGAACTGAGGGGTTTCCTAGAATGGAGGGATTTCAGTGATAAAACTGGGGTAGTCCCTGGAAAACCAAAACGGTTGGTCACCCTAGTATTGAGATGCCTGAGAATAATATGTCCAGAGTCAAGGTTGTAGAATTCAGAAGGAAGGTCTGAACTACAGGCATGTATCTGTAGATTTCATCAGCACTTAAGTATTATGTGATTTTATAAGGGTAGATGAGTTTTCTCAAGACTATATAGATGTGAAAGAGACAATTATCTGTCCGTAAAATTTCCAGAGTATAGGCTTAAAGGCTTGCTGTGTATTTTCTTTTTCAGAGGACATGTGTGTTCTAGAAGAATGGTTTAAAGGTTCCATAGGTCTGGCTCTGTCTTTGCTTTAAGGGTAAAAGTTAATCAATGGTGTTTGAATATTCTACCCTTTCAAGATCAGTTAACTGAGAAAGATTCCAGGCACATGCCTCAGTATGAGAGGAGAATAAAATATTAATATTATGGAGGGAGTATTGTGGGACCTAAGAGAATCAGGTAATACACAGATTTCTTTTTTGGAAAGGTAAATAACATTTTCAAGATGAAGAAAACCTAGGTTGTATTTATTTCAAAATTGACAGCAAACCATGTAAAAAAGTATTGTTTTCTCTGTGTTGCTGGTAGCAGAGCTAATTGTAGCTGATTTCTTGGATCTGCAAGTTACATTGCAGGGTTGTGAATGATGAAATCATTTAATATTAGAGAATGAAATATTAGGGTTTATGAAAGCCAGTGGATATATGGATATCAAATACATCTCATGAAATATGGTATGGATTATTGGGAAGCATTAATGTAAACGGCTATGTTTTTGAAACTTTGCCCTTGTCTACCTTTAAACATTTCTGAGAGTTACCTGATAAATCTTGTATTTGTTTTCTATAATTCTATTAGATGTTATAACCTCTTTAAATATGTCAGATTTGGCCTTTTTCAAGTATACATATTTTCTTCCAGTTTTAGTACTGGAATTTTTTTTTTTCCTACCAAGAATTTATGAGAGTTGGAAGAACTTGAAAAGCTCAATGGAATTTCTTTCTGAGCCATGGAAGGACTAGGGAGTGAAGCATAACCTCTCTTTAGAGAAACACTGTTATTCTGATCTGAGCTGTCCAACTTGGCAGCTGCTAGCTACAGGTGGTTATTGACCACTAGAAGTGCAGCTAATTCAAATTGAAATGGGATCTAAATGTAAGATACACACTGGATTTTGAAGACTTAGTATGAAACAATGAATATAAATACCTCAATAGTAGTTTTATTTTATAAATTAGTCATTTCAATAAGTGCAATAAACTTGTTATTTATGAATTATATTGTAAAATATTTATGAAATATGATAAAACATTGAAATAACATTTTGCATTGATTGTGTTAAATAAAACAGAACATTAAAATGAATTTCACCTGTTTCTTCTGGCTTTTTTAATGTGACCACTAGAAGACATAAAAAAATATGGGTTGCATTTGTGGCTTATATTTAATTTCTTTTGGATGATATTGTTATACACTTTACTTCTTTTTTTTTTTTTTTTTTTGAGACAGAGTCTCGCTTTGTTGCCCCGGGCTAGAGTGAGTGCCATGGCGTCAGCCTAGCTCACAGCAACCTCAAACTCCCGGGCTTAAGCGATTCTACTGCCTCAGCCTCCCGAGTAGCTGGGACTACAGGCATGCGCCACCATGCCCGGCTAATGTTTTGTGTATATATATATACATATATATATATTTTAGTTGGCCAGGTAATTAATTTCTTTCTATTTTTAGTAGAGACGGGGTCTCACTCTTGCTCAGGCTGGTCTTGAACTCCTGACCTTGAGCGATCCACCTGCCTCGGCCTCCCAGACTGCTAGGATTACAGGCGTGAACCACCGCCTCTCTCCATTCAATTACAAATGCAGAATGAGAGAACACATTGTGTGTGTGTGTGTGGGTGTATGTGTGTGCTGATGGGGTGACTGGAGTTGTTAACAAGTAAGGAATCATATTGTTTCCCTCATCCACCTCAAGCTCTTGTCTGGCTCTAAATTTGAAATCCTGAACACCAAGAACATATCATGAAAACACATTTTTACATCTTTATACACATAAAACAAATATTAAATGGGAACTTTATGGACTCAGGTTGCTGTTTCATCATTAAATAGAGAAAATGTTTTGTAGATGTATAGGCTAAACCTTGGAATATTTCCCCCAACCTTTATGAAGCACTCTCTTAAGAAGAGAACAAAACTTAAAGCACATATTACAGATATTATAGGTATTATTTTATGATAGCTTTCAACTGCTGAAACCTTTTCTAAGATTCTGAACCCTGACATAATTCTAAAATTCCTTGAAAATGTATTATTATGGTGTCCAAGTTTAGCAATGTGATATTTACTAAATTTTATGTGTAGTTCAAAATTAGTAAATATAAATGAAGATTGTCTTCAATTGTGTAATGATAATAGTCACATTTATTTTTTAATGAAAGGAGTCATTTGAAAATGCTTATTAAATGCTAATTGTGTGTCAAGTACTTTTCTAAGTTGGATTGTCGTAACAAACCTGTGAATTGGTTACTATTAATATAATTACTCCTTTTTATAGATCCAACAATGAATATACATAGATGTTAACTAACTTAAACACGGTCACCCAGCTAGTCAAAGGGTAGATATGGGATTCAGCTCTGGTTCCAAAGTCTCAAGCTAGATCATGACATACTGTCTCTCTTAATGATGATATTTTAATCATATTTCATATTTAAACTATGTTAAAATTATTCATAAAATATAGTACACTGTAATTAAGTTAAACTTTATATATATATTTTAACAAAATTTATTGAATAAGTTAAACTATGTTAACTTATTCATAAAATATGATCCACTGTAATTAAGTTAAACTATATATATATATATATATATATATATATATATACATATACATGTGTGCATTTTAGCAAAACAGCTTAACATTTATAGAGCACTAACCATGTTGCAGACGTAGTGGTAAGAACTTTGTGTTCATCATCTTGTTAAATCTCACAACAATCTCTGTGGAAGTTGTGATCCCCTTTTAAGGATGAAGAAATCGAGGACTCCAGAGGTTGACAGCACATTTTGGACTCAAGCCCTGATCATGCCTGAAGCAAAAGTCCTTTGACTACTGCTCTATGGGAGACAAGTTGCAAGATAAAACCTTGGGTCCTTAGAGGCAATCAAAATAGACTGGTTCTGTGAAGCTAAAATAGAGAACTTGCTGCAATATTTAATGGGAAGTAAAGAGAGGACAAACGACTGCGTATAGGATCAGAGAATTAAATGGAGAAAATCAGTGCAGAGGTCTAAGAGGAGATAAGCCACTTGAAAAAATTGTTTCTTTCATTTAACTAGGTAGATGGGAGAAAACAAGAGCACGACAACGAATCAGATGGTAAAGACGTACAAATACAGGCAAAACTCTTAGATATCACAGCATATACATTTAAATTCCCTCATTAGAGAATGTCTTTTTAACTGACAACAGTTTGACATGTTCACGTTTGTTGTAACTAGATCACTTTCACTGCATTATTGAATAGAAACTGCTTTTGATTCTTTGAAATCTGTGCCCTCAGGCTTTAAAGCAGGTTTTCAAAACAAATAGGGATCACTGTACTCTTGTTACTATTTGCTAACTTCTTGTGGGTTTCACTTAAAAATTGGTTAAGGCAAATTATCCATAATATCCTTATTCCAGAAAAAGATTCAGTTCGTTTGGCAATTAGTGAGATAGGGACTTCCAAAGTTATGTAGAGCCACCAGTAAAGATACTCAGGGACTGTCTAATGTAAGAGGTTATAAAACCACAGGATCAGATCTCTTCACATCACCCTGTTTGTGTGTGGGCTTTAGGAGATTGTGAAGTGGACTAAATGTTCTTTGTAGGATAGAGTGTAAAGTTGGATTAAGGGCAGTGGGAAGCAAGTTTGTGCTGCTATGTGTTTTACATTTACTGAAAGGTTAGTAATGGCAGAGCAATAAAACAAATGCTATTAATATTTTACAAGGTCCTATTTGGGATTAGATGCTGTGTGTGTGTTATCACATGGTATTCTCAAAGGGACTCTATGCAGTAGATATTTTTTCCATTTCTACATTTGGTGAAACAAAGGCTCAGGGAGGTTATATAACTTGCCAAATATGACACAGCAAATCATTGATGGGGCTCAAATGACAGTATTTAAAATTTCAAAACCCAACTGTTCCAGAGCAGAGGTTCCCCAGAGAGTGACATTTTACAGAAGACCTGGAGAATCTCACACATATATTCTTTAGTCTTTAGCCCCCAACATTTGGTAAATTTTCTGAGAAAACCAAGGAATAAAAGAGGTAGTGGAATTGGCAGACTTGGCATGTGAGAAGGTTTTGTTGTGTGTGGCTTTGGACTTTCCTGTGTGGACAAGAAAATACGATAATGGCAACTTAAGACTGATCATAGGCCAGGTGTTTTAAAAAGTTGATACATGCTATTTGTACATATTTATGTGATGCATATGATATTTTGGTACATGCATACAATGTAATGATCAAATCAGGGTATTTAGAACATGCATCACCTGGGTTTTTTTGGTTATGAGATATAAGATGTCCATCTGAGATGAAACGTTGGTAGATGGAAAGAAGGAGTAGTAGCCCCATGGATGATATGACATGAACTCCCTTTCCTGAGGGGCCCAAGAGCAACTCCAGGATGACAAAGGACTAATGACCAGGCCCAATGGGTTAAGAAAATATAAAGCTGGGAATATTATAAAGTCTTCTTCCCCAGTTCTAATATTTCCTTTCTTGTTTAAGTAGCATCATTTATACAACACAGTCTTTCTTCACACATTGGTTCATTCCACCCCCGGGGGGAGGGTGGGTGGAGTGATTTATCAGAATGGTATATTTGGGAAGAATAACTGGGTGTGTTTGTCTCAAACTCAGCCTTTTCTGCTCTTTGGGAATCCATGTGCTCACAGACAGCATGTCTCTGGTTCTTTCCAGGACAAGTTCTCCCCACATGTAGGGGTGCTTGCCCTAGTCCAGCACTTTTGTAATTTGGCAGATATGTCTGATTAATTCTAGGATTCAGTTAGCATACCTATTTGTATTATTTCTCAATTTATTCAAACATTCAGTGGGACTGGAGGATGTTATTTATTTGGCCATCTTTAAGATCACCGAGACAGTGGGCAAGGAAGAGACTGGATAACTGATTTAAATCATTGTTTTCTAAACTGTGTTCCATGCAGCATCTCTCTTTTAGCAGATGCTTTTTTGACATGTTTCTCGGAAAAGTTGTTCTACATAAGATATATTTGAAAAACTTTGAGCTAAACAAAGATGAACACGGAAGTTGTTTTGTTTTGTTTTTCCTACCGTAGGAATTCTCAAAGGCTTTGATATGCTAACATGTATTGTGAATCTCTGAAAAAAGTACTGAAAAATACCGTGTTTTAAAAATTTATTTGCTTTCCCATAAATCACTTTTTTCTTTTTGCATAGATCATTTTTACACCCTTATAGTTTTAAAAGGATAATGATGTACAATTATTTGAACACTTGAATATAGACTTTTATTTATATTCAAATGAAACTTCTTCAGTGACCTTGAAATAATCATACCAACTTTCAATCCCATATTCTAAATAAATTTTTTAAAACTTATAGGTATACGTAAGAACTATATACCTAATGAATACTATGATTATACCAAAAATACAGAGCTACATTTTCTGCATTAATAACACCAAAACCCAGATTTTTAAAAACTGTATATTGTTTATAAAATATGATGAAAACTTGGTTAATAAACTACCCAGTACATTTAATCTCACACGTCACAAAGCTCCAAATGAGAAAATGCACACTACATTTAACCTCATGAGCTAAAAAAACTCCATATGAGTTTCTGTGCATTGGCAATGACATGAGGAAAAAATGCTTTGTTGTGCATTTGCTAACTGTGGGAGGTTACTTCTTGTTTCATAATGAAGGTTGTTTATGCAGTCTTTCCTCCTTTGCATTTGAATTTTCTTAAAAAAAATCTCCATTCAAGAAGTTAGAAAAAGGAAACTTTGGGTAAAACTAAAAAAAGAAGCATCAAAAAGAATAATGATAATTATAGAAATGAATGTAATAGAAAAAAATCATTGAATAGACAAGATCATCAGATCTAAAATTTGGTTCTTTACAAGACTAATAAACAAACTGAATTCAATATTAACAAAGAGAAAAGAGAAGTCACAAACAACTAATAGAGAGTAAAAAGGGAAGGAAAACAACATGTAAATAAAACTACAAATTAAAAGTGAACACAACAAACAACTTTGTGTCATTAAGTTTGAAAGCTTAGATGAAAAGATTAATTTCTTTGGAAGTATAATGTAAAAAAAACACTGCTTTGACAAAATTTAAAAATGGATAAATATATACTCGATTTGTTAAAAATTTCCCCACTCAAAATTCAAAGCACAATTGTTTTTATAGACAATCTCATATCAAGGAAGATATGAGCTCTAACTTTTGTAAACTTTCTAGAAAATAAAGTAGAAGACTGACAACCGCATTTACTAAATGTAATATAATTTTGAAACAAGAAAGAGACTGAACAGTAAATGGAAAATTATAGAATAATATCACTGTAGATATAATGTAAAATCCTATAAAGATGTTGACAAAAGGAATTCAGAAATATCTCAAATTTTTTAAAAAGGCTAGGTTTAATTGTAATCAATAAAAATTCATTAATAAATTTTACCATTAAAGGAGAAAATTTCAGATAATTAATTTTACTGCAGTAATTCAATAATGCAGGAAAGACCATCAATGATATTCAAACCTCATTTGCAAAGCTTTTTGTAAACTAGGGATAGGGCTTAACATCTTTAATTTGTCAAATTAAATCTTTATTCTCTCCCCCTGCCCTGTCTCTCTGTTTTTATCTCTATTACACATTCAACATCATACTTAATAATGAAATGTTAGAAACGATTCATTTAATTTTGTAACATGTCAGAAATTCTTGCTTATATCACTTTTATTACCATTGTTCTGGAGGTAGTCAGTGAAATAAATCAAGAGAAATAAATAAAATACATGATTAAAATAGAAAAAAACTTAGGTAAACAATTGAAGAGGATATATTACCACGGTTTACTACCTAATAAAGAAATACAAAAAGTTTGATGTATGAAAGATTCATATTTAAAAACCTATTATAGTCATTAAATTAAGAACAAATTGTTAGATTATGAAGTTTTTTAAAAGACAAAATTCATAATAGCTAAAATATATTATCTAGAAATAATTATTGTAAAACTATATAAACCTTTTTGGTGGAGGCAATCAAAATCAAATTTTATTTGTTTCTATATAATTAATTAATCAACTTCCTTGTACCTTTTATTGGAGTCATCCATTTCTTGATTGTCTTATAATGTTACTTTTCATACATCCCAATGAGACTATTGTAGGTCCTAAAAAGACACAATTTATACAAATGAAAAGAAAACAAAGCTATGCTGCTTCATTAATAGAAAATGGCTGTTCTCTTTCAAAGTAATTCATAAGTTCAACATAATTATAACAAAAACCCAATAAGATTGTTTAAGGTCTTAAATATAGGTTCTAGAATGCATGGGAAAGAGAAATGGACAAAAAATATCAAAATGATATTGAAAAAGTATAATAATTAATAATTTATACTTCCAGGTGTCAAGACTTACCATAAACCTACAGTCTTTTTGTCAGTACTATAGTTGCACATTAATTAACAATAAAACAACTGAGTTTAATAGGTAAACCAAGAATAGACTTATATGTAGATAGCAGTTTGGTAAAGAAGACAGGTAGCATTACCTGGCAATAAATGATTTTTTGAAAAACATATAAAAACAGTTTGTTTTTCATATGAAAACAAATGTATATGTAATTCATAAATTTTAGGGAATAATTCTAAATAATAAGACACTTAAATTGAGAATTCTAAGCTTTTAGGAAAAAAATAAGAAAACATCATTTTGACATTAGATATGGAAGAATTTCTTATATAAGATGCCTAAAATACTAACCATACAAAAAATATTGATAATCTTGATTATATTAAAATTCAAAATTTCTGTAGGGCTGAAATATCATAAGGAAAAAATTTAGATACTGATTGAAAATGACCTGTGAATCAAAATGTGTAATATATAAAGAACACAAATCAGTAGATGAGTATTTCAGTTGAATAGTAGTCTAAGTTATAAGCACACAATTCATAGAAGAGAAAACCTAACTGTCTAATAAATACATAGATTTTCAACTTCACCAACAGAACAATACATTAAAATATATTAGAGTAACATTTACGTACTATTACAACACAGCAACACAATTAAAAAATGGGCAAAGGACTTGAACAGACATGTCTCCAAAGAAGATATACAGCTGACTAATGAGCACATAGAAATATGCTTGATATTACTAATTATTAGGGAAATACAAATCAAAACTACAATGAGATGTCATTTTGCACCCATTAGGATAGCTATTGGAAAACGAAATCAAAATAGAAAATGTTGGAAAAGATGTAAAGAAATTGGAACCCTTGTGCTCTGCTGGTAGGAATGTAAAACAGTGCAGCCAATATGGAAAACAATATCATGGCTCCTAAAAAAATTCAACATAGAATTACTATATGATTCAGCAATTGCATTTCTGTGTACATATCGAAAGGAGGAAAACCAGGGATTCAAATACGATTATTTGTATGCCAATGTTCATAACAACATTGCCCAAATTGGAAACAATCCAAATGTTCATTGGCTAATGCATGAATGCATATACAAAATTTGATATATACATATAATTGAATGTATTCAGTCTTAAAGGAATGAAATCCTGACACATGCTAAAAAGTGGATGACCTTTGAAAATGTTATGCTAAGTGAAATAAGGCCAGACACAAAAAAGATAAATATTTTATTATTATACGTATATGAGGTACCTAGAGTAGTCAAATTCATAGAGGCAGGAAGTAAAATGGTGATTGCCAACACCTGGAGGGAAGGGGCAAATCGGTAGTTATTGTTTAATAATTGCAGAGTTTTACTTCAGGAAGATGAGAAAGTTTTGAATATGGAT
Organism: Varecia variegata; assembly: GCA_028533085.1. NCBI lineage: Eukaryota > Metazoa > Chordata > Mammalia > Primates > Lemuridae > Varecia > Varecia variegata. The sequence goes on from CM052441.1 coordinate 52,870,822, forward strand.
GTTTGTCATGGTTGTACAACATTGTGAATGTACTTAATGGCATTGAATTATATATATAGGAATGGTTAAAATGGCAAATTTTATGTTATGTATATTTTACCACTCACACATACAAAATAACATTTATATATCACACTTCATGCACATCAAAATGGCAGAAAATAAAATCTTCTGTTACCAATTATTGGGGAGAATATGTAGTGACAGGAAGTTAACCTATTTTGAATGAATTTATAAATTGATATACCATTTTGAAGAGCAATTTTGAAGATCCTAGTAAAGTGGAAGATGAACATAATCAATACCCAAAAATTCCTTTTCTTTTTTGTCATCCAAGAGTTAGTCTGTGCTATGGTTTGAATATTTATCCCCTTCAAAGGTCATGTTGAAATTTACTTTTCAATATGGTAGTATTAAGAGGTGGAACCTTTAAGAAGTGTTTGGATCATGGATCATTTATGAATTAATGAATAAATAGGTTAATGGATTAATCAGTTATCATAGGAGTAGAACTGGTGGGTTTATAAGAAGAGGAAGAGAGTTGAGCTGGCACACTATCATGCTTAGATCCCTTGCTATGTGATGCTGCGTGTCATCTTGGGACTCTAGTCTCCACCAGCAAGAAGGCTCTCACCAGATGCTGCCCCTTGACCTTGAACTTCTCAGCCCCCATAACTATGAGAAATAAATTTTTCTAAAATAAATTACTCAATTTCAGGTATTCTGTTATAAGCAACAGAAAATAGAATAAGACAGTCA
>CM052441.1:52872080-52901569 GCA_028533085.1 Varecia variegata
CTTCATTGCGTTTTAAGGCAGCCAGTCTTGAACCTAAGTAGTGAAGATTATGAATAAAATTACATTTTAGGTATGATTTTATCAGAGTGAGTTCCACAAAAGTTTGACACTAATAATAGAATGATAATAATTCAGTAAATGATAATGATGCCATTTTCTAATTCATTTTTAATTTTAATATATCTATATCTTCATTCATAACATCAATGTAATTTCCCTCTGATTATAAAAGCATGTCCCAGTAAACTTTTAAGTCACTTTCTCTTTGAAAGTCAGAGCCATGTTATCTAATCATGGCTTTTGTTTTATTTTGTTTCTTAATTTTGTTTTTTTTTAAACGCAGGGTCTTGCTATTGCCCAGGCTGTAGTGCAGTAGCTATTCAGAGGTGCAATCATAGCTCACTGCAGCCTTGAACTCCTGGGCTCAAGGGATGGATCTTCCCTTCTCAGTCTCCCGAGTATCTGGGACTACAAGCTTTTGTATTGTTATACAATCTATTCCTCATCCAATATATCTTTGCAACCCTTATTTATTGATATAAAAATTCTTTTCCTCCTCATCCTTGCACTCTTCTTCTTAGTCTCTAAATTTGTAGGTCACAAAGTTCATATATAGTGTTGCATAGTGGAAGTAAGGCTGGACAGGAAGTAAGCAAACTAGAACTTGGTCCTGTGGGTGCCACTAATTAGGTGTGCATGCTCTTGAGTTACATTTAGACGTGCATTGGCTTCTTCTTCTCTCATCAGAGGATATTGGACTAGGTAATTTTCCAGACTCCTTTTAAAATTATCTAAAATAGAAATCAGTTTTCTTGCAGTTTGGGTTCTGTTTAATTTGAATCAAATCAATTCAATCCACTTCCATTTAAGTCAGCTGTGCTCAAATCAAAGCGGATTTATCACAACTTTCCATAGACACAGTCCTGTTATGAGCATTGTGAAGCAAGACACCTGCTCTGTGAGGAGGAGGAATGAGAAAAGATTTGTAATGACTGTTTGATGACTTCAAAATCCTCACTTCTCTCCCATTAATTTTCACCATTATTATTAATGAAGTGAACCCCTAAAAATTACAAAGTCAGAAAAAATGATATTTGGCATGTCTTCCTCCTTCTCACCAGATCCTCAAATAAATAATATGCCTTCATTCTGAACCTGGGCCTCCCAGGACCAGTTTATTTTGGGCAATGCTCTTTGTTATAATTCATTTCTTTCTTTATCTTCTCTCTAGTATTCCTGCTACAGTTTTCAATTTTCTTTGTGCTTTGATCTCAACTAACTTTGCTGTTGGATGTGGCACTAATAAAATTCTAAATGAATCCTAATTAAGACTCAATGTCTTGATATTTAACTGTTATTTGCATATTGAATTTTTCATTTAGTTAAACTGCGCTAGAATCCCAACTCTTCCACTGTAAGGAGAAGTCCCCTCTCCAGGAAAATGGGGACAATCATGCCAACCTAACAGTTTTGTTTCAGTGACTAAATTATCAAATGAAGTAACTTGTAAAAATTCTTAGTGCCTGACACTTAGCAACAACTCAATAAATGTGGGATTGGTTATGCTTATAAGTATTATTTCAGGTTAGTCCATATAAGAGGTATGAAAGTTTGAGTTTTAGGGACTTTTAAATGCCTCTCAGTGTGGGCACCTTTGACATATATTCCTGTACTTTGTTACACTGCTTTTTTCACACACAAATATATATTTCAACTCTGTATATTAGCATGTTTCAACACTAGTCTCATGAAAGACTAATCTGATCCAAGAAAAAAATGTTAGAATAAGTTTGGGAAAATATCATATTCCATAAGTTTGGAGCAGAGGTGTATAAAATGCCTGTCATATAGTAGGTGCTTAATAAGTTGAGCAGAAAAATTATTAAGGAAAAGAGAAAGTTGTGTGAATACATATAACAACAAAATATCAATATGTATTAAATATTATATAATATTTAGTTAGAATCTAATATTGCTATGAAAACAACTGATTCCATTACTAGCAATACAAATTTATTATATCATTCATGACTTAGTGCTATTGTGAAAATGTCTTTCTATTAAGTCTTAAACTTCAAAATCTTCTCTTAAATAACAATATATATTTCCGCACTTGCATATGTTTTAGTTGATATGTACATGCCTATATACACACATATCAGTAAAACTAGGCATCACTCAAGATTATTAAAAAATAAAAATCAGTCCTTATTTTCTAAATTCACTTGGTTTGACTGAGAAGTGCCATACGTGTATATGTATGTGTGTGTATCTTTATCTTTATTAAAATCAATGTGTTGTTTAGAAATAATTCTGCAGATTCTTTCTTTAACAGTTAAACTGTTAAAGCTGTTTTGATTTCTTCATATTTATTTATTCAGTTCATTCATTCATGCAGTATACCAATGTATCATTCACTCTACCAGAAACTTGAGAGGATAATAAAGAGATATAAGTAATAATTTTCACTGACCATAAATTAACAATATAATTGTGGAAACTAATCCATTGTGAAATCAGGAAAAGGTTAGGTGCAAAATAATATTAAAGAGAGAAATGATGGATTAATGTGAGCTAGAGAAGTTAGAAAATACTGCGAACAGAAGGTCAATTTGCAAAAGACAGACATTTAAACATTGCAAGTAGAGATAAGTATAATATAGCTCACAAGGCATGTGAAAATAAAAAATTATTGTGATTTGTGAGAAAGACATCTTGGCCTTAGGAAAACTGTTCCCATTATACTGGCCTAGCTTTTACATCCTTTGGATTATTGACAAAACCACAGTTGACCCAGATATGAATTTAGGGAAGGCCATGAAACTGATATTTAATAGATTTTAAATAAATACTTGCTTGTAAAGTTGATTGTCAGGTATAAAGTAACTGTTAGCTATTTAATACTTCTGCCCTCTTTCCATTAACCAGTTTCACCCTAGGAAGTGGCTGGCCAGGCCGATACTGTTTTTTCAGCTCCCACCCAAAGCTCTTACATCTAAGTGGGGTCATGTGATTATTTCCTGCCAATGGAAGGTGAGGGGTGTGATGTGTGTTAATTTCAGAACTTCAGAAATAGCTAAGAAGCAAGTGTGCTTGTATGTGCTTCAAGTAGTCTATTTCTCCATCTGTCACGTTAATAGAAGATTTCAAGGTCCTACAAAAAAGCAGATAAACAAGATGATACACCTGAGTTTCTGAATGATCATGTGGAAGGATCTATGGGAGCAAGAAATAAATACTGTAGTACTTCGCCACTGACGTTTCAGAGTTTGTCTCTACAGCAGGTAGCTAATACATCAGTATATTCGTCTCAATTTACTAGACAACTAGATGTTAATCATCATAGTATCAAAGCACCCGATTTTTAATTCTTCCTCAGAAAGAGAGCAACCACAATTTGACAATGTGCTCCTCAGTATAAAATTTTCAAAAAGATTCCATTCTCTGAAAGTCAATGTTCTAAAGCACAAAACAACCTTTTTTAGAAATAAATTTATGTGTAGAAGCAAAAACGAGCGGGTAGACTAAGAAAAAGCCAAATACCAGCCTTAGGATCTGAAGAATGCCGTGCTAAAAATTGTAAAGACAGTGGAGGGGAACTTTACAAAAAATGTTTACTTCAAACTGCTGCAAGGTGATTTGGAAAGCATTTCCTTTTTATAGCCTCATTTTAGGTAGTGTCCAGTGTCTTTTAGAGACAATTTAGCTGCTTCAGTGGATTTTATTGCTTCTTTCTAAATTTGTCAAGTTGTCCTTTGCCTATAGCACCAGGTAGGATGGATGGGGAGAGAACTCCCTCTGGCTGAGATTGCTGTGCTTCCCTGTGCCACCCAAGCACTCAAGGTGGAGACCATTCCCAAGTACTGTTTCAGCAGCCAGATTAAAAGATTACTCTGCTTTGTTATTCCTTGGTTGATGTATTATACCACAAGCTTATCATTTCAGACAGTTGATCCCTTTTCATTGCATTCTTATGTCCTAAACACTCAGGGCATTATTTATATTACAGATTGAGTACTCCTAATTTGAAATTCTTAGGACAGGAATTATTTCAAATTTTGGATTTTTTTTTTGAATTTTGGAATATTTGGATATATATAATGAGATATAGGGTTGGGACCCAAGTCTAACCACAAAATTTATTTGTTTCATATACACCTTATACACATAGCTTGAAGGTAATTTTATACAATATTTTAAATAATTTTATGCATGAAAAAGGTTATGGCTGCATTTTGACTGTGACCAATCAGGTGTGGAATTTTACACTTATAACATCATGTTGGTGCTCAAAAAGTTTCAGATTCTGAGACATTTCAGATTTTGAATTTTTGGATTAGGGATGCCCAATTTATACTGGCAAATAGAGCTGATTTTAAAATGTGAGTTCTGCCAACGGCACAGCAGCAGTACGGGCAGCTGGGCTTCGCAGAACTCCCATTCTTCTGCTTCTTTTTGAAGATTTTTGGGTTGAATTTCACGACAATCACAGCTTTCTGATGCCCCACAAAGTCCATATTGGTCTTCCAGCCCTCCCGTTCGATGATCTGGGCAGTGGGGCCAGAGTTGTTCATGGCATGGGCAGACACCAGGTAATGCCCATCAGGTGACCAGCTGAGCCGCAACACATGGACACGGGAAAACAATCAGACTGATTTTTTTTTTCTTTTTTTTCCTTTTATAGCCTTCTTCTGATTAGAAAGGTATATATAAACATTGTTAAAAATTTAGAAAATAGCAAAAACCCAAAGAAGAAAAAAGCATTATCCGTAATGCAGTCTTTCAGATATAATCACTGTTAGCATTTTGATATCTGTATTTTTTCCCCACGTGCTACTGTATCTTGACCATTCATTCATTTTAATAAATAGTCCTCTGAGGTCTTCAAAAAAAAAAACAATAAAAATAAAATGCGAGTTCTGTTTAATTGCTCTCTCTGTCTCTCTCACTCTCTATAGCACTTACCAGTGATAGCTACAACTTTTTTGTATCTGAAAAGTCATAGGCTTTTAGCCAATGTGGCACATCAAATGTAGACTTATAAATTTACAAATCTATAATATTGTCATCTTTAATTTAGAAATGTAATAAATGTGTTTAAGACTGAATATATTTTTGCATTAGATCCTAAATATTAAATGTATTCCAAACTACTATGTAGGTGTTAAGTACAAGTTTAAAAAAAAACCAAAACACCGTCACTCAGTTTATAGATATCGTGCAAATAGAGACTATTTATTGATTTAGGAAAACAATCTAGAATTCGTCACTCTAAATTAATCCTAGGTAATCTTATGTAAAACTGTTGAAAGATATTGTATCCTTTTTTGCACATACCTTCATTTGCTGCTAAATGGAGTGACATACACAAAAATACAATATATTAATATAACATTTTGAATGGTAGGAGGGTGAACTCCTACAGCATGTACTTTGCACACATGTGTGTGTGTGCACGTGTGTGCAAAAAAGAATTACACTGGATTTCATAGGGACCTTTCCTTTTTTAATCGAGTAGAAAATTTAATCCATTTTCACTGGATGCTCATGTTGCTTCAGATTTCTACATGCTGCAATTTGTGAAGATTTTAAATCAACAATGATAACTACAAAGAGGCCCTGATCATAATGGTAGCGTATGTTACAGGTCATCTCACTCCATAGGCAAAAGCAATCTTGTAGGAGATGAAACGCAATATTGTAATCAGAAATAGATGGATTCAATAAATATTAAGCAGTAAAATGAAAAAAAATAAAATATTTTAATGAAAGGAATCATTACACAGGTATGGCCAGGGTTCAGGGACACAGCAAGGTATGGTTGGTTGTATACTGAAGCACTAGTGACAGGCCTCCTGGGCAAGGGGTAAGAATGATGTTATTGGAGCCTGGAGTTTAAAGCCATTGAAGTAGTGCTGCCCAACACGAATTCCAACTGTAGAATGTAGCCATTGCCATGGATAAATGTTGTTAACAGTGATAAATATCTTGGTCTTTCCTTTTTCCAACCCTCTGATTTCTCGTGATATCATTGGCCAAACCCAATCACAGGCCAGAATTCAAGGGAGCCTGGGTGATGCCATGTGTGGGTGCAAAGCTCTGCAAGCACAGAGTATGGCAGGACAGGGTGAATAATGGAGTTTCAAGGAGAGTGGCAAGTTGAAATAGGAGGCATGCGATTCATGTATTCAAGCTGACTGGCAGATACTCAAGTTCAATGATAGGGTGTTGGGTACAAAGATCATATGTCTGAGCCATTTGAGTGTAAGAAGCTAGAGGGAGATGTTAACTGAGCTGTGTTTTTCCCCCATTTACTTAAGTCGAAACAGAACATACCATGGAGTTATAAAGACAAAAATGTTCTAGATTTTTGTCTTTTTTTTAAAATGATGATACAGATAAGAGAGAAAGCAAAGGAAGAATGTTTTTTATAAAGAGAAATGAGGAAAAGTTACAGATGTCAAGGATAAAATGCATTTAAAGTACCTTGACTGTTTTCTGACCATGTAATTCAGAATTCATACTGAGAATCAGGATTAATCACTCAGTATATAGGGCAGAGAAGAAAGAAAGAACTAAAACTCTGAATCAAGCCTTCATTTTATTTTTATTATTGCCCTCTGAGTTTTAGAAATTTCTGATTCCATAGAGTTCACATGATAAATACAGATCATCCATACATTGTCTCTCTTTACATGAAGAAATACTAAATTGAAGATGAATAATATAATTTCTTTAAAAAATTATCAGAAATTTGGAGACAGTGATTTTGAAAAGCAACACAAGGAATTCTAATAAGCTGTCTAGACAAAGATGGATGTTTGACTTAAGAAGGAGGTTTTGAAACCTGTTCCGTACATTCCAGACTTGAATATTATACTATATGTTTGGCATCTATAGCTAGATGTATAATAAACATCAACAAATTAAAAAAAAGAAAGATATGGTATCTTCACTATAAGATCTTAAATTGCAAAGATATATGTGGGAGTTTACAAGTATTTTATTTTTAAAATGTGTATATAATGCTTCTTTTTATAAAATATTTGAAGAAACTTAAATAAAAACACTTACTTGATAAATTTAACTAAATGGAGACACAAAGGGAAATTAAGATCAAGTAAAAGGAGCGAGCAAGTTTTCTAACTATAGCTAACTTTAAAGTTAAAAGGATGAAAGTACAATTTGTTTCTGGGCCACCACGGAGCCAAGCTCCAATTAGCCATGTTACTGCAGAAGAACCAGTCCAAACACCCAGAGACTCATGTTCAAGCTCCAACTTCTCCAGGGAGGAGAGTTTGGGCAAATCACATTGTTTTCTCAACTTCAGTTTCCTCATATGTAAAATAATGGTTTAAAGATAGGTCATTTCTAATGTATCTTCTAGATAGAAAATTGGCCACTCTGCTTATAGAAACTTGTAACTTTCTTAAAAATAAATTCATAAGGATACTAGTTCAGGAATTTGCTATTTGTTTTCTAACTTTTATGCTTATGCCCTACCTCCTGCACCCCTCCCATACATGTAACAGTCAAAATTGCAATAATAAGTCACAGACTAGTGAAACTCATGTGGAAATGAGTATTTTGTTTTAAATGACTTTTTTGTGAATGTGGCTTATTTGAGTGAACTGAGAAAAAACAAATCTGTTTCAATTGGCAATAGAGGCAAATAAGGAATAACCTTACATATGGCTAAGTAAAAAATCTAACATTCTTGTATATATAGAAGAAAATCTCAACTAATTGGTTTTCATCAATCAGAAATGGAAGAACTTTGAATGGAGGATGATTTTTTCCTCTTTTTATTTTGTTTTTAAAAAAGACTACTTGAACAAAAAAAGTTTGGAAAAATGTAGTATGCATTTCTTACACCAAAGTGTGGAGGAAATGTTTTTCAACAATTTAGAACCTGTTGCTTTACATATTAATAAATGATACCAAATACAAATTATACTAACCTTATAAATAATTTTGAGAACTGACAACTGTCAAGAGATTTACGCACTCAAATTCTCAAAAATAAATGGTTAAGATATTCCTAATTATCTTGATTATGAAAGAAAAAAATTAATGTCCTGTTTTGTTTTCCTTTGACTTACTTGAATAATTATGGTCATTTATACTTGTCTTTGAGGACTTATTTATTCTGATTTTTACAATTACATACATTTAATGTTGTTTGGTGGGATCTAAGAGCTTATCATTTGCTCTTTACCTAACAAATAGGGTTGAAATTGAGTGGTCATGTTCAATATGTTTAGGAGTCAAAATCAGATGCCTCTAAAAATAGCCAATAATGTTCATAAGTAATTGTTTCCTGTTTCACATCCTCCCTGAAGGTCATTAGACTAGTGCAGCAAGGCAGTAAGTTTTACTCCAACACTACCACCCAGTGGCAATGTATACCTACCTACGTATGATTATACTCACAAAATGTTTATTACAACTCAAATATAGACCAAGAAATTGTATGAAACTGGGACTTCAAAGTAAAAACATTTCCACCAAGTACTTACACAGAAAGAAAATGCTCACTAAATAGCTATTACTAATGTGTTACTGAGGGGTATTGAATTTATTGAAAGATGAAAGTTTAATTCCAAGTCTACTACAAATTTAAACATAATCCATTCTGGATATAAAGGATGTGCACAATGATCAATAAATGTGTATATAATTGAATTTTCAGAAGAATCAACACTTTTATTTATACACACACAAAACATATAAATAGCCATTTTCATATTGCCCTAATAATCTGTTATATATGTGCATATATGTATAAATGTATGTGTGTGTATATGTGTATATATATGCATATGTAATGTATATATGTGTATATTGCTCATATAATTCATCACTGTTAGCTTTGTTCTGCTTATAGAGTATTGTTAAGATAGAAAGTGTTTCATGATAGATTTCTTCTTAGGCTTAGGAATAGTTGTAAACTGGGCATAGTTTATATCCAGTTTGATCTCCCCTTTTCTGGTCTGTAGCATTTTGTTTCTTTTTGGTATTTAATTTTGAAATATCTAGCCCCATACTGTCATGAGAGAGGGCAGGTCACTAAATTTGTTTACAGTGAGTTATTAGTGTAGATGAATAATGATCTTAATTCAAAACATAAAGGAGTAAGTCTCTAACGATTGCATTTCAAACACAAGATGAGAGTAAGGAGTGAATTTACCAGCCTCCTCAAAACCTATGTTTCATATAGGTGTCTAATATCTTCATCAAATCATGATTCTCATCCTAAAGGGAACAGTAGAAGTAACAAAGTGAAAAAAAAATCATAATGTTTAAAAAAGCACATTTTACAGATTTTAAATATTTAGTATATAAGGTATTTTGTATGTGGAAAAAGAAATACTTTTGTATTTTATAAAATAACATTAGCAACTACTAATAAACCAATCCATATTTCCTCTTACTCTTTGGCAATTCCCTAGTTCTTTTCACATTTGAAATCTGAGCATTGGCAGCCAGGTGTGTGGTGTGAAGAACAATATTAGTTTATACAAACTCTGCTAGTTTTACTTACCATACCTTAAAATGCATTCCCAGCCTCAGAATTTCTAGACGCACTGGACTATGTTTATCTCCTAAAGCCCAGTAGACATAATTTTCATTAAGCTTATCAATCTCAGACTCTCTCATAATGACACTGTATGGTGAATCACAATGCTGTGATATGACATGCTTTGAATGTTTAAAAATGTCCACGTAACTCCAAGAGTGAGTTGCCAAAATGGAAAAGAATTAGAGTCTCATTAACTGCACACTAAATTCTTAGTAAAAAAACTCTGAGTATTGATTGTAATTTGGAAGTGGGTTATGAATTCGCAGTTATTTAACATTTAGAAATTCACTGTATTTTGATTTAAGTGGTTAAAATACTGTATTTGGATTAAATAAAAACCATAACTATTGTTTGTGTGTGTATAAGCCATACTATGATAAAGTCTTAATTTCTCAGGGATCTGAACCACTATATTTAAGAAAGCACATATTTCACTATGTATATATTCATTATTTATTATTTATTATTATTATTCTAGACTCATTATTATTTGGGCCTAGATAAAATAGGTTTTATCCCTTCTTTATAACTAAGGCAATCACTTTTAATCTCCCTAGTAGTCATATTAACATTTTTAATCACTTTCCTCATTTGTATATTTGTTATTAATAAATTTCAAAAGAATATACTTGTTTTCCAGAAACATGGCAGCTTATTGAAACCCAACTGGGACTACTTAACATTTATACCCCAAAAGACATTTGGCTTCATTCTGACAAAGGAGAAAAGAGCTTGAAATAAATTTATTTATTTATTTATTTGTTATCTCAGCATATTACAGGGGTACAAATGTTTAGGTTACATATATTGCCTTTGCCCCGCCTGAGTCAGAGCTCCAAGAGTGTCCACCCCCACAAGTACCAAATAACTAAATATGCCTCAAACATATCCCCTGGTTTTTGACGAATAACTTTCCCCTGATCTCTATAAAACTATAAATGCCTTATTTCTGAAAGCTCCAAATTTAAAGGTGATATTATTGACTAACATTCTCCTTTCACAGTGTAACCAAGGAAAACTAAGACATGACAGCAATTCCTGGCTTTCGATATCAAGTTCCAAAAGAAAAAAATCAAGAAACGCCATGGGTCTTTCTGTCTGCTTTTTGAATAAGATTTCTTTAAATTATGTGGGATGGAGAACCTACAGAGATCCTAGTTTTCATTTTTAAATTATTATCTTATTTGGGGGGGGGGCACTTCACATTTTTATTAATTTTTATGAGAGTAAGTAAAGCACTGCAGACATTTAGATTCGTTATCATAGTAAAAAATTACCTTTTCTCATTGACCTCTTTGTGAACAATCCTAATTCATTTATAAACTGGCAAGTGTCATCCTCCTTAAATTGATTCTGAAGGGAGGCACGTCCTTGAACACTGCAGTAATAAACATAGAAAGTGTATTTTTCTGTGCAACATGATGGAAGAGAATTAGTCACAGCAGGAAAACAAGAGTGATTCAAAGATGTTAGGGTTATTTTGAAGCATAAACTGAGGCGATATCAGAAGCTGAGAAGCAGGTGCAATTGCAGCTGTTTTCAACAATACAGATGTACTATTGACGTGAAACTTATTTTCTGTTTATATTCTCTATTCAAGGATATACTTGACTCTATACACTACTGTTTCCACTCATAAGCACTTAATATATTTATTAATGTATTTTTTAAATACTCATTTTTAAAATATATTTTTAGCATTACTAGATTAAGGGTACCCCAATGTTTAAATTATGAACTCTTTATAATATGACAAAGGTTATTTTTTCTCTATATATAGTAATGTCAATATATATCCACATATTTACATACAACTTTCAAGAGTTCACTAAATCCATTACAGCCCAGGGACCTCAGGTGACAGACTGGTGTCTGAGATTACAAGATGTGAAATTGGATTTAAGCATTAAAAATTTGCAATTAACTATTAGCTATTACTTTGTATGCAGTAAAACCAATGCATTTCAATAAGCCAGCATTTTGAAAGTGTGTTCTTCAGATAAATAGTTTTGTGTGTGTGAAAATATGTTACCCTGACAATCTTTTCTTGGCTTCATAGTCAAATAAGCTTTTAAGAAATGCTGAGTTAAACTAAAGTTAACAATTATAAACAGCTTTCTCTTGATAAGGAATTCCTCAGAGCCTTTATGATTCTAATGTGTTTTTTGATTCTACAGTGAGGAAAATGAGCCCAGAGGGTTTGCAAAATATATTTGCACATTGAACATTTTTTTTCCCTCATGGAACATCTCACAGGAATAATGTTTCTCTGACTTTCAAGAATTTGTGAAATGTTACAATGAGCTTTTTAAATCATGCAACAAAAATTTTTAGAGATGCAACCATGTTACACAGCCCTTGTAAACTGAGCACAATTGAATCACATTTTGATTCAGGCATACAGATACATTTTAGAAACCCTCAAATGAGTACAGAGGATATTTCAAATATTAAGTGGCACTGATGTGCGAACTGATCAGTGGGGCAAATTTTGGAATGGTGGTATTTCTCTAATAACTACAATCACATTCCATTTTAGAGAACACAAGAACCTGAATTGAATAGGAGGAAATTTTGAATGCATTTAAGGGGTTAGACCATTGAATAAGAAGTAAAACTGTAAATTCATTTCTTGAGAAACGGAGTCAATTTTGTGTCTAGTGTCAGAGTGGAGGGCCCTGTGATCAAGCCCTCCATAACCCAATTCCAACCACACTGTGTTTCTGCAACTGGGCTTAAAATCTAACTGCCTGTGTCTCAAATTAGAGCTAATTTTACACATTTACAATTCTACCTATTAGGTTTACTTGGAATTATATTTCATGCATATGAAAAGAGAGAAAAGTTTTAGAAATCTAGGGAAATTTCTAAGATAGACCACTATTAGTCCTGTTCAGCCTTCAAAACATTAAATATATATAATTTAGGTCAATATGAATTTTTTAGACTACATGCTAATCCAATGGTAAATGGACTAAGCCAGTTTCACCTAAGTATATAAGCTTTTTCTATGGAATAACTTCACTATTTTTGAAAGAGTGAATTAATTCATGGCTTTGAAATTTATTACTTCAGTGACCTGATAAATTTAATGATACTTTCAAAGTACTTATTTCCACTTGACAGCTAAATGGGCGAATTTAGGACAGAATATATGAATGTTTTCAGGAATCTTTGAATACAAATTTCTATCTCTCCATCTTGGTCTCCACTTCTGCCTCTATCCCCTTTGCTATCTCTGTGACACATACCTGTATATCTTCATATCCACAACTACATGTATATCAGCATCTACTACCTCTAGCCCAGCCAGATCTTGGAAAAATACTTTCCTCTTGTAGATTTTTACCTTTTTACAAATTACTCTTTAATATTTATGAAACACATTTTCAAACAGGAGTTATTCCTAACTTTTAACTTAAAAATGTGATTTTAATATCTTGGTTCCCTTATTTCCCAGGAGGTTACATTCCATTATACATTAGGTACACACATATTCTGTCAGGACCCATAATTAGAAATGAAATTGCTTCAGAACAGTTTTGTCTGCGGCTGAACTATCTTACCTTTAGTTATGTGCTTGAACGGATGCAGCCTAATTATCAGCTCTCAACTGAAAATGAGTACCCCAAGCTCCAGCTGCTATGGCGCTTCTATTTCATTCGTTTTATTTTTCTCATCAATGAGGCAAGTGTAGCATAAACCTATGAGACACAACACTGAGACCGGAGATTCAACACTTTCTATGGCTATATTAGGCAGAATGTTATAAAAGCAAACATATCACATCACTGTCTGTGAAGTTAATGGCATGGAGTTTATAAAAAGCAAATATTCTCATCAAGAGAAAGAGATAGTATATCATACCAGTATAAAATTATAAATTTCTAAAGAATTAGAATGTAATGAAAACAGAGCTCTAAGTGGATAACAACAACAATTTGACTTCTCTTTGATTGATAAAATTTTCTTGGTCTTGGAGTCATTATTGATAACTACTGTTACTACAAGAATAAAGGCAGAAGTATTACCAAATAGACATGTTAACAATGTAAATTAATATGGTACTAGAAAAATAAGGTTTGATGTATTTTATGTGTATTTCAAGAAAATGTGCTTTGAAAAATTTTATTTTTCGGAAGTCTTTCAGAATTCATGAATTTGGCTAGGAAAAAATATGTGTGAATGTTCCCAATTTCCGTAACCTTCCTTTAGTTGGTTAATATGCAAGAGATAAATAAAAATCCCATTTGCTTGGTTTTCTATACCTCGATTTATGCCTTATGCTCTGTCAAAGGTTGGAGTCCTAAAATTCTAGGTATGTGAACCTGAATGAGAACTGTGCCCTGAGAATCAGAGGATGAGGATATAGAGCTTGGAAATTCTGTTGAATTAAGTCCTAAAAAGTTTCCTCTTGAGGGAGTCACCATGGTGTGTTTTGAATAAGGAAAAACAGAGGACTCTGTCTAATTCTGACTTTGTGGATTGAATTTTTCTAATTATTGTATATGCAAGTTATATACACCAGATTACTGCTTAACGATTGTGTTGTTCTGGTTTGACTTAATTTGGCAAACAAAAACAAGTATTTAGATAATGGTTTGGCGTTTCCCTAATACAAATTTAATGCTTTCACAGATACAAAATCAAACATTAATTTTAGCTGCCTTGTTTAATATTTGCCTCCTTTATTCTCCATAAAATCACTGCAGATCCTCTCTAATAAATTTTCTTTCAGCACATTATTGATTAGATTTTTAACCTTTGGGAACTGGTTTCCTGTTTTAGCATAATGCATTTCAGCTGAGCTATATATTAATGTCATCACTGATCATTTGTAAAATCCTCCATGGATAATTTACATTTTTGCAAGATGTGTTGATAGAGTAATCTATTGGAAGAAAAATCCATAGTATAATTATGAAACAACATGGGTGACCTATTTTTCTCACTTTACATTTTTATCTATTGATTTCAGTTGTGTATTAATATGTTTGTCTTGTTGGTTAAACTTTAAGATGGTGCTGTATCTGCTTCAACTGAAAGTATGATAAAGAGTTACACCATCATGAAAATAATGAGAAAAAAACACTCACAAATATATTTTATTCTAGTGATTGATTTTGAGTTTGGGGGGAGGTGGAGACACCTCTATTTGCCATGTGTTTGTAAGGTAGGCTGCTAAGGAAAATTTTCTTAAAGCATTCATCCAGTTGTGCAAATGGAACGCAATTCTTAATTAAAGAGAGTAATGTTAATTTAACAAATTGTGAGCTTAAAAAAAGCTGGCACATGTGTAACCATTTCCCTAACTAAAATGTGTATATATCTACCAAGTAGAGAAGTTTTTCTTAATCACCGGAGCCAAACATGACTTTCTGAATATTTTTTTAGACCAGGATGGTCTAAGATTAGGCAAGAACCATTTAAAAATAAAGCTGTGTTTTTGTTTTTGTTTTTTTTTTCAGAATATCATGGGGCTATGAATGATTTGGTTACATTTTAAGTAAAAGTTTAAGTGTGCCCATCACCCAGATAGTGTATATCATACCCATAAGGTATAATTTCAACCATCTCCTCCTCCACTTGCTTGATTACCATTGAGTTTTACTTCCGTGCGTGCATATAAGTGCTGATCGATGAGTTCCAGTTTAATAGTGAGTACATGTGGTGTTTGTTTTTCCATTCTTTAGATACTTCACTTAGGAGTCTGAATGCCTCCCGATTTGTTACTTTTGATTAAGGTTGCTTTGGCTATTTGGGCTCTTCTCTAGTTCCATACGAAGCATAAAATTATTTTTTCTAGATCCATGAAAAATGACATTGGTATTTTCATGGGGATTGCATTGAATCTGTAAATCACATTGGGTAGTACAGACATTTTAACAATGTTGATTCTGCCGATCCATGAGCATGATATGTTTTTCCATTGGTTTATATTCTCTGCGACTATTTTTCTCAGTGATTCCTAATTCTCCTTGTAGAGGTCTTTCATCTTCTTGGTTAAATATATTCCTAGGTATTTTATGTTTTTTGTAGCTATTGTGAAAGGTATTGAGTCTTTGATTTGGTTCTCAGCTTGACTCTTGTTGGTGTATAGAAATACTACTGATTTGTGTACATTGATTTTGTAACCTGAGACTTTGCTGAACTTATTTATCAATTCCAGGAGGCTATTGGAAGAATCTTTGGGTTTTTCTAGATATATGATCACATCACTAGCAAAGGTCAATAGTTTGACTTTTTCTTTCCCCATTTAGATAGCCTTGATTTCTTTCTCTTGCCTAATTGCTCTGGCTAGGACTTCCAGTACGATGTTGAATAAAAGTGTTGACAGTGAGAGACCTGGTCTATTTCCAGCTATAAGTGATATTGGCTGTGGGTTTGTCATTTATGGCTTTTATAATTTTGAAGTATCTATGCCTATTTTGTTAAGATTTCTTATCATAAATGGGTGCTGGATTTGGTCAAATGCTTTTTTTTGCACCTATTGAGATGATCATATGGTCTTTGTTTTTGCTTCTGTTTATGTGGTGGATCACATTTGTGGATTTACATATGATAAACCATCCTTGCATCTCTAGGATAAAGCCCACTAAGGCTCACACATAAATAACCCGAAAGTTCCATCGTGCTTCAAACAAGTTCCATCTTGCTTCAATTTAAATTAAATATTTACTGAGTACCTACAATTTGAAATAGCAAAGTGCTAGGTGATAGAGAGGGTTATGCTGAATTAACCATATCTTTCTCATTGGTGAAATTATGAGGCAAAATAATGCTGGATTATTTTGACCATCTAAAAATTGGAACTAAAAAATAAAAAATGAATTTTAGGCTATACTAGATAAATGAGACATCTGAATGAGAGCCATTTCAGAAAACCCTGGGGTATAGATAGACCTAGTGAATGACTAGGGAGTGCTCTTCCTCCCAAGGCATGCAAATTATTTCACCTTGAAAATGACTGAACTAAAATAATTTTAGTGGAAAATGGAAACTGCAGGATAGGTGGATAGGAAATGAGGATCTCTGAATTAAGAAAGCACTGTCTAGAAAAGCTGTTAAGGGAAAAACTAGAGCAGCCAGTCTTTTGATAGGCCATGCAGATATTAGTATGAGAAGATAAAAAACCTTAAGACATAAAGATGCCAGTATTTACTGAGAGTTAACAGTGTGTGACAGCTAAAGTGTAAAGGGCATAGTTTAAAGCCAGTTGTTTTCCAAAGAGTGTAATGGATATTATAGCAGATCCATGGAAGGACTGAAGCAGAAGAGACCTAGATGAGAGGACATTCTTTTCAATCAGGACAAACAGGGTGGGTTTTAGACTCCAGAGGCTCGTATAAATGTCTCAGAAAGGATTGGTCAATTGCTACTAACAGTGGCTGACATTTACAAAGATTTAAAAGTGGAAATATATTCTGGGTTAAAGTACAAGTCGTATGATTGCTTTTCTGCATCATGTAACAAGGTTTCTGGATATGATCTTGTCAGGAAATCAGGCACTTAGATTGGAAACTGTGCCAACAAGAACTTTATAAGACTCATTGATCCATTGTAAATTACCTACCTCTTAATTTTTGCTGTTTTTTTATTTTTTTCAGATTGAGAATTTTAAAATACTAAAATGAGAAAGGAATTAAGAATGATTTAGTGGCTGGAAAGGATACATCTATGCTCTTTTCCACAGATAATCTATTGAGAAGAGGGATATCCCAAGATGGGGGAGAAAGAAAATAGTTGTAAAAGGGAAATAAAAGTATGTTGAGTGCTTCTGAGGCAGTAACATAAAAATGAGGGCTCCGCAAGACATTGGCTTGGAAATCTCTGGTACCTACCCTTAGGGAAACTGCACTTTAGTGGAGAACATGCCACTAAAGTGGCCATTTGTCATGTTTTCTGCCTGACCTCCAGACACCCTGTGTATTTGGGAGATGTTCCAGGACAGCTGGGAAGTAAGACCCTAACCAACACTTACTCTCTCAGCTCCTGAGTGCCAGAACATGGACATTAGCTAAAATGCTTGGATAGTCCTGTCCATGGCTTTGGAACTGGGGAAAGTAATGGCAGGAAGCAAGGAAGGGTTTAGAATTCATTCCGGAGAAAACAGCAGAAGCAGCCTGTGGTGCTGTGACATAGTGATGGTTGTACCTCCATGTCCAGGACCAGCCATAGTAGAGCATCAGCAGGGGCATCAGGGATGCCTACTCCACTCTTCCTTGGGCTGATTTTAGCTGCAGTTCTTATTCCCTAGTCTATTTAAGGTCTTGCCAGTTTTCCAAATCTGTTCGTTAAGACTTTGCATTGATTCTGTGAAATACTGCCATCTTTTCTATAATTTCTTTTTCACCTTGCGTTAACTAGAATGTGGCTTCTTATATTTGCAACTAGTAATTCTGACTGATGAACAAACTTACTGAAGAAGAAATATTGTTGGAATAGTAAGGGGAAAACACACCTGGGAATAAAGATATAGAAGTTTTGAGTTAAGTACATGGAAGCAGAGATAGCATAATGGGGATGTGGCCCTGAAGTGGACTGCAGGGTTCAAATCCTCTCTCTATCATTTAGTTGTGTGAAAATTGCCTAATCTCTTTAAATTTCTTCACTTATGATATAGGGATGATAATACCTACCTTACACAATCTTTATGAGGATTACATGACTTGTATTTATGGTACTTAGAAAGGGGCTTGGAACATAATATTTATAATAATATTTGTAATTATTATCATTATTTATTTGAAATTATTTTCATACATTTTTATTGAATTATAAGTATGGACATATAATGTATGCCAGGCACTGATTTGGCACTGAAGATAGAGGAGTGAATGTGAGAGATGAGGGCCCTCATGGAACTTAACTTATGTACTAATAAAGGTAGATGGTTTTCATACTTACAGATGGAGAGTGAGGCAGATGATGAAAATCATTTCAGGATGAGTAATGAAGCAGGAAATCCTGCAAGAACATCTCACATTTGGGGTATGGCAATAGTTATGTGTGGTTTATCCTACATAGAGGCACATGGGAGAAGTAGAAAAGTGTGCTAAGATAAAGGAGCCTGGCTGAATATCACTAATATATGAATATTTGCAAAATTTCCCTTCTTACTGTCCATTGAGAAGCCTCTGGCATCACATAATTTTTTGCTCTCCTTCAGAAATCTTAAGGTGGGTTCTTCTCAGACTGCTTAAAAGTGAAGTGATTTTATAATAAAAAGTGGAGGATTAGGATCAAAATGCATTAACACATGTGGAGTATATTGTAATATTGGCACATCTAAGAGTAATGTTTATTGAGATTGAAATGTAGCCGTAGAGGCGAGAAAGAAGAAGCCACACATATTTTTAGAAATGATGGTTAAAATTATGAACTGGAGCAGAGATCAGCCAACTGCAGCAGTCAGCCACCTGATTTTGTAAATGAAGTTTTACTGGAACATAGCTACACCCATTCCTTTAAGTATTGTCAGTGGCTGTTATGCTACAATGGCAGAGTTGAATAGTTGCAACAGAGACCTTTTGGCCCACACAACCTATAATATTTATCTGGCATTTTATAGAAAACATTTGCTGAACTCTAGGTTGGAAGAATGGATGGATTAGATTAGGAACAAAATATGAAAAGAAAGCTGAAGAGGCCTGAGCCTACACTAAGGAATGTCTACATATAAGGATTTTTTTTCCTTTCATTTTGGGTATATTACTGGTGCTTTAACATTTATAAAGAGAGGATGACAGTATCATTAAAGCAGCCTTCTAAAAGGATATCAGAGATGAACATGTACCCTTTTGCCCAGTCCAGCTCCCTTTGCTTCAAGGAAATATAAGTAGGGACCGAATACCCCACTTGTTTTTAGTGTTCAGCCTTTTTAAGGAGACTGAGCATTTTCTAGCCATGAGAAGAATTTCACAAAGATAAAATCCAGGAAATTTCATGCAACTGAGGCTTTAGCTAAATCAGTAAGTGGCTATTAGTTAATAACTTATGGGAATAGATTCCAAAACTGTTATAATACATCCATTGTCCTAAAAAATATATGAAAAGAGGGATAAGTGATATAGTTTAACTCTATGCAGTACATTTCAAGCTTCATTGAGAAGTTGAAATGACAAAAAGATTAGTTTGGGTGACAATGTTTCAATTTGCTTCTCTATTTAAGGATCCAGCCTAATCACATTATCTCCAACCAGGAGGAGAAAGCTTAAATTGCAAAAGGAAATGTGAGAGATCTTCAGCAATTGAACTAACTATTCCACACATGGGTGACCCTTCTATGACTCTGCATCTAATATTGTCTCTAAAACTTTCCCATTAAATTCAATGAACAAACAGTTCAAGAAAGAAGCATCTTCCCTAACACTGTGGTATCTTCTCCAGAGGGTACACTTGATGATGGCATTTTGGCTTTAACATTACCTAGGTTTTAAGTTTGAGCTTAAACTTTAGATCTCAGTGACATATGCTAACAGAGAATGTTGCCTCTGAATGTTACATCTTTATTTGTGTATCTGCTCCCACATAAACATTACTATGATTCAAAAAAATTACCCAAACATAGTTAATAAGAGTTGTTTTAGTGTCTGAGAGCCTGACAAAAATAAGTCAATTTAAAGAAACAAAATTATTATCTGATATGGTGATTTCTTACTCAATTTGGTTCATTCCTATTTCTTGTTGAGTCTTTATTTGAAAGTCTTTTCATTCCAAAGACTTTTATTTGGAAGTCTACACTGGAAAGTAAATGAGTCAAGTTAGAAATACTTTTTCTATTTTATTGGTATGGAAAAAGCTGACATGATTTAAGCAAGTAAGTTTTCTTTTCATTTTCCTAAAATCTGTAGACCATAAAATTTTTAATTTTTTTCTCTAAATATTCAAGCATTATGCTTTCCTATATGCATCTTGAATGTGTTCAACATTGTTTGTTTTGATTATTGACAACTTGCTTAAGACCACAATAAAAATGAAAAACAAACAAATGTATCTCTGAAAGATTTATAGGAATAATTTAATGATGGTTTTCCATGCAGTTCATTCTTGATTTTTCTGAAGTCCATAGTAGATGAGTTTCAAGATGAAATTCTAGTTGAAGTTATAAAACATATGAAAATCGAAAACTTAATAAATCTTGCTTACAGAGTTTAGGAAGAACATTCATCATGTTGTTTATACTCTCTGATCATCACATTCAGAATGCCTTAGCAATAATGTGAGCTAACCATCTTCATTTAACTTAACAAAGATGACCTATTAACATGTCAAGACCAAATAAATAAAAATCACATTTTCCAAATGACTCTGTCTTAGAAAAGAGTTGCATGGCTTCTAAAACCAAATTGATTCTGAAACATTCATGGGTGAAAATTGCTGCCAATATGAATACAAAGTGGCAAAGTTGGCCTTATTATTTCACATCTTAACAAGTGGGAAAATCAGAATGTACTCAAAATATTCAACAAAATATTTTAAAACAAATGATTACTTTGTAAAATTTCTAAATCATCGAGTTTCTATTTCAGAAGATGCTGTTAAGCAGTCCGCCCATTGTTCTTCCTTTATTTATTGGAAATGGCCACAGCTATTTAATATGAAATGCCCAATGACATACATATTCGGAAAGCCGAACACATCATTTTCTGTAGTAGCAACATACTAGAAATATATTTCAGACCTGGTGTAAGCAGTTTAGTTTATTCTATTTTTATTTGCCTATGTATAACAGCAGCTGCAGCTCAGATTTCTCTAAGGAAAGCATGAAGTATGAAATCTAATTTAAAAGTGTAAGCTGTGAGTATTAGAGGTTTAATTCAGAAATTTATAGACTCACCACTGGCAATAAGCTCTAAGGAGTACATCTAATATAGTGCATTATGGCAGCATCACTCAATGTGTTGTAGTTAAGGGCTTGTCAGCATTTCTATTTTAAACTCTTATTTTCTGGGGTTTATGATTTAACCATTAAGAATTGCTGGGGCTTGAACAAACAATTTGTGAAGATTTAGTCTGGCAACAAATTGTATCATTTTCATTTTTGAGCAGCAGAATGAAAAATAGCAAAGTTGTGTGGAAGAATGAAATCAAGTCAACTAAATTGGACTTAAAACTTCACCTTGTTAAAAGAAGGGAGGGAGAAATCTCCACCTTAGGCTCTCATGTGGACTGTGCACTAACTATTCTGAATATGTGGTCACAAATAGGAGAACATAACAAGAAGTTGAGTTTGGGATTAAGAGGAATAGCCAGTTGAAAATGAAAAAAGAAGATCATTTTTAAAGCTTTGGGGCTACATATAATATACATTTAATAAAATATTCCTTGCTTAATAGGAGAATGCTATAGCATGAACTACAATGTTAAGATTTGGGGAAATGAGTTATATAAAAATGAGGCCTATTAATATCTAACAGGTTTAAGGATAAGGAGCTTTATGCTCCTCTGTCATTGTTGTCAATAAACAATTCCTCTGTTGGAAAGGCTTATATGCCACATCATAGAGTGTTGACTCTGAACTTACATCTCAGCATTAAACCAGACAAACATATAGACAAAATGAAAACCTTCATATATATTATTTCTTTACTAGAGCAACAAGATTGGAAGGCTGCATAGTAAAAGTGGACGTGAGAGCCAAGAATTAGATATCATAGTATAGAGACAGAGAAACAATCCATAACAATGTAGAACTATAGTCCATGGTTCTCTTATCCAATCGTAGGGGCACCAATTAGGTTAGATTTACTCTCTCCTTTTTCAGGTAAGTGCCATAACTCCAACTCCTTGAATTTTCTATGTATATTCATAAACTATGATTCCGCTCCATGGCATCAGTTAATTGACCAAAATTAAGCTCTAGACCTAAGCTGGGTCAATTATAATCCCCTTCCCAAGGATTTAGAACAAGGCATAAGGGACAGAGAGACAGAGGACGCTATTCTGCAGAGAGAAAGAAAAGAGAGCAGGCATGCAAAGAGATAAAAAGAATAACAGAGCAGAATCCTAATATGTTCCTGGTTCTGGTTTGTTCCTGAGACTGAGCTGCATATCTGTTCTTGAATTCTCTTGAATATTCCAGTGTCCATTAAATAAATCTCTTTCTTGGCTTCCATTATTTCAACTGGAATCCTAAAACATAAACATATTAACAATGTAATAGTAATACAGTTGTAGTTATTCAGTTTCTTGGAATTACAAGACTTGATTTATTTCTCTGATTTCCCATTTACTCAACATTTCCTATACTGGGAATCAAATTGCTTAACTATTCTTTATGTTAGTGTCTCATTCAAAAATAGTCCAGATTCATTGAAATCTATTTTTATCATAATTTTTCTCATGTCCCTCCTCTAAGTATCTATTACTGTAATTTTTCTTCTTAGTATCATTTTCTCTGAGATCTGAAACCTAAAGAGCTATTATTTAGGTGAGATATAAAATCTTCATTGTGATCCAATTCTTTGAGTTTGTATTGTTTTGATTACAAAAGTCAAAGGTAATATAGAAATAATAAAAATACCTCAAATAGGATTAAATAATACAGGATATTGTTCCAATGTGGACAAAAAAGGTAGGTCTTATTTCTGAGGAAACCAGATCTAATTACATCTTTAATCCCCAAAAGCTCTGGTTTCTTTCGATGAGGTAACAAAATGGCTACAGCAATTCTAGCTTTTCTATAATACATTATACCATCTAGAGGAAAATAGAAGCTATTTTCCTCTAGTTCCCAAAAAACGCATAGAATTATTTTTTATGCTTTGCCCAACACTGGGCTAGGTGACCACCTGGGCTTAAAGGAATGAGATATACAAAATTGGTTTAAACCAGTAAGGGTCCACTCTTAGAGCCAGGAGAAATGAGAATCCCACTCAAAATGCACTTCTGATAATAGGAGAGGCATAACTTCTCAACAATAATTGTAGCATCCTGATGATATAAGGAGGGAAAATATGTTGGGAAGGCAATCAGAAAATGTCTACAGTACCATATGTCTGCATCTTCCCCTCCACCCAAAGTGTGGCTACTTTAGAGGGCTTGGATCAGGTGGTATGAAATCCCCTCCATTTGTGTGAGAAGATGAAGCCTAGCTGGGCTACAGAATGAGAAAGATGCAGGATCTAAGAGACCCTGTGGCAACATAGGTAGTAATTAAACAGGCAGAGAACAGTGAGAGTACAGACTACCAGAAGCAAGGCAGGAAGGACATTGAACTGCTAAACAGAAAATGGCAATAGCAAGAGATCTGGAGAATGTGAACACTCTACACTGGGCCAAACAGGATTCTGACCACATGATCCTTAAAGTTTAGGGAACTTACATTATAAAAAGTACCCTGATAAATGTCTACTCAGGTTGCTCTGAAAGCAAATAAGAAAGGCAGCTAACTCATCCTGGAGATGAAGGTCTTGAAAGGCTTCTGACAGTCAGGATGCTGAACAGAATCCTGAGGAAATAGTAGGAGATACGTATAGAGAGCTGGGAAAAATGTTCTAGAACAGGGACTTCTTTTGTGCAGATCATGATATGAGAAACAGATCAGTCGTCTTCATATTCCACCCCTCGCCACAGTGACAGAAATAACTGCATGTGTATGGAGCATCCAAGGAAAGGGATAGATCTGATCTTCAAAATCTGGGGTTTGAAAATGGCTAAATATTCTATGCTGTCCCTTGCTATGGACAGTATATTTATATTTCCCTCTCCCCTAAACTCATATGTTGGAACTCTAACTCCCAATGAGATAGTATCAGGAGGTGGGGAATTTGGGAGGTAATTATAATAGAACACAATGATGGAGGCTTCATAATAGGCTTAGTGCCCTTGTAAGAAGAGACACAACTAAGCTTTCTTCCTTTCTCTGCTTTCTTCCATGTGAGGACACAGCAAAAAGATGGCCATTTGCAAACCAGGAAGCAAGTCCTCAACAGACACTGAATTGGAGGACACCTTGATTTTGGATATCCCAGACTCCAGAACTGTGAGAAATAAATATTTGTTGTTTAAGCTACTCAGTCTATGGAAATTTGTTATTGCAGTCCAAACTGACTAAGACAGTTTGCAAGGGTTTTGTGAATCACCCCTAAAATTTTATCCAAAAATGCATTTGTGTGCAGGAACATTTAACTAAGCAAAAGTTCTAGCACATTTATATCTGCAAAGGGTTCTATAACACAAAAAAGTTCATGAATAAAATTAAAAATTTCTGTTCTGCAAAAGACACTATCAAGAGAATGAGAAGTGAAGATACAGATTTGGAAATAATATTTGCAAAAGACATATCTGATTAAAAAAACATGTTATCTAGAATATATAAGCAACAATTAAACTCAACAATAAGAAAATAAAAAAACCCAACTAAAACAAAAATTGGCCAAAGATCTTCAGACATCTCACCAAAGATGGCAAATAAGCTTATGAAAACATGTTCCACACCTATGTCATCAGGGAAATGCAAATTAAAATGACAATGAGATACCACTGTAAACTTAATAAAATGATCAAAATCCAGATACTGACAACACCAAATGATGGCAAAGATATGGAGTAATGGAAACTTTCATTCATTGCTGGTAGGAAAGCAAAATGGTATAGCCACTTCGGAAGACAGTTTGGCAGTTTCTTACAAAACTAAACATACTCTTACCTGTACAATCCAGCAATCCTTTTCCTTGGTATTTACCCAAAGGAGATGAAGACTTATGTCCACAAAAAAACATGCACATAGATATTTATAGCAGTTTATTCATAATTGCCCAAACTTGGAAGCAACCAAGATGTCCTTTAGTAAGTGAATGGATAAATAAACTATAGTACATCCAGACAATGGAATATTATTCAGTGCTAAAAATTAATGAGCTATCAAGCCATGAAAAGACATAAAGGAAACTTAAATGCATATTACTAAGTGAAAGAAGTCAATCTGAAAAATCTACATGCTATATGATTCCAACTATATGACATCCTCAAAAAGGCAAAACTATGGAGACAGTAAAGAGATCAATGGTTGCCAGGGGTTAGAGAGGGAGCAATGAATAGGCGGAGTGCAGAGGATTTTTAAGGGCAGTGAGAATACGCTGTGTGATACTATAATGATGGCTGCATATCATTATTCATTTTTATAAACCTATTTTGTACAAGAGTGAACTTTAATGTAAACTATGGACTTTGGGTGATAATGTGTCAATATGGGTTGATTAATTGTAACAAATGTACCACTCTTGTGTAAGATGGAGGAGCCATGCTGGGGTGAGGGCAGGGGGCATATGGGAACTCTGTACCTTCCTCTGAATTTTGCTGTGGAACTAATACTGATTTTAAAAAAGTCTTAAAATTTTTTGAAGAAAGCAAATTTCCAAAAACAATAGAGAATGTCAAATTTACTGGTCTGCTAGAGGAAAACAGGAGAGATGGTTCCAACTTGCAGAGACTACCAAGTACCAGGCACCATATATGCCCCACTAGGGTCTAGCGTGTGCATTCAGCCTCGAGGCTCATGAAAGATTCTCCTGGTAGTAACTAGTGTGACCAACCCATGTGGCCTCAATTCCAGCTTCTTACATATTACTTCACTTTTTATACCCTTCAAAAATAGTTCTACTCTTAGAACAGAGCTTTCTGCAAACTGCTTCTATGTTCCTCATCCCCCTTCCCCAGACTGTATGGTCTCTTTGGGACACGAGCTGCTCTGGTTTTGCTCTGGAAGACAGAGAGAGAAAATTATAAACATCTCTTCTGTTTGACTTTAACTGCTGTTGTAGTTCATTTTGTTTGGGCATGAAATGGAGATAGCACCAATGTGCTCTACTCCTGAATGGCTTGTTGCCATGGAAATTTCTTAGGAATCCTTAGGAGATGGGCCAC
Source organism: Varecia variegata (assembly GCA_028533085.1). Lineage (NCBI taxonomy): Eukaryota > Metazoa > Chordata > Mammalia > Primates > Lemuridae > Varecia > Varecia variegata. Next base: position 52,898,533 of record CM052441.1, read on the forward strand.
CTCTCCTTACTGAACTCTAAACAAGTAGTGACATCATGACACCTGCTGTGATATGTGTACCTGCTTGTTTGCTATGCAGTGTAGTCTTAGTATTCTATCCTCCATGTAGACTTGATGGGCCCATGTTCATTCCATAGTCCCTGGGAGCTAGGAGAGCTAGGAACTGGGAAGGTAAGAGTATGGTCCTGACTCTCTTTACATCTGCCAGTTCCCCACCAAAACAACTGACCCATGTTCCTTTCTGCCCTGTGCTACATGTGGTACAGGGAATTTACTAGCTCTACTTCATGAGCAGACATCCCAATAGGGAGTAAAATTCTAGTCCTCCCTTTGTGAAGAAAACTCCAATATATATGAGCATTTTTTTCTTCAAGTCCCTCCCCCATGTCCCTTGGATTAGAAGAGGACTGTTATCTCTTTTGCTCCCTGGAAAAGGGAGAAAATATCCTCAGTCCACAAACAATGCACTCACAAGGTTGAGGGATTTCTTTCCTTAACTTAAGGTGATGGGGTGGTGATCTCATGGATGTCAATTCTGGCATCTCTCAAGAGACCCAGTGAAGCTTGCTGGTTTCAGTTGCTGGTGGCTTCTGTAGAATATGGCATGCTGTGTTATTTTCAACATCCTTACATCTGCCTTGCTCTCCCCAGTGCTGCAGCTGGACCCATTTTTCATCGTACTTGCAGATTCAGGCATCTCCAAGTTTATTGGACAATCCAGAAGGAGAAATAAAATGGTACAGTTAAACATCAAGAGATGAGGCATATTGACAATTAAACTCTCTCTTAAAGGTGGAAATCAAGCCTTACTATAGCTCCAAGTGCTGTTGTTGATGAGATGCAGACTTTTCCCAGTTATGACAACAGGGTTCTGAAGCAATTGAGAACTGCAGTTGATTCTGCAGATATACTGCCTTGGGGCACATCTGCTACAAATGGTCTTTGTGACCTGGAGGTGAGGGGTAGGTGGGGAGGGAACATAGCACTGTGCCCAAAGGAGTGGAAATCAGTTGGCATGGGAAATTTTTTTTGTGGTGAAGACAATTTAAAATTTACTTTTGTAATTAATGTTTTAAATCTTTATTCTATATACATCATCCAAAGAATATTTTTAGAAGAGTTTTTAAAAATACATATATAATTGAAAGATATTAAGTGATAATTTTGACAACGTCTTTAGTTGCCCAAACATATCACTTGGGGAGGGATTTAAGACCCTTTCCAATGAAGCAATTTTTTTTTGAGAAAGAAAAAAGAAGACCCTTTCAGAAGAGACCTGGCCTGGCACTCTCTGCTGGACTGGGATGTTTTCTTAAAATGAACAATTTCACAGAGAAGGCCACCATATTACCGTGATTGATTAAGACAAACACAAGATCAATGTGTTATTACATATGAACACAAACAAAAACATGCACACTGTCCAAGCCATGAATATGACTAAAGGTCCCTCTATCCTGGCTAACTTTTGTTTCTTTATCAGTCACAGCTTAAGTAAGCTTCATTCTATTCTTCTTGACTCCTAGAAAACGTTATCACCCCTATTTTCTGACAGCATCCATTCCAAAGCAGAGCCCCGCTACATGGATCCTCCCCAAATTCACCTGACACAAGCCTCAATTCTATAACAAGTTCTTCCTAGCATCCTCTTACTAAGACATACTCCAGCTGCAATGGTGTGCTTTCTCTTTCCTTGTAATGGGTTATTAATTACAAATTTGTTCCATTACAGATAATGTTTCCGGTAGTACTTGGTTGAAGGGCATTGGTACTTCAAATGTAAATTTTGCTTAGTTTGAAAGTACACATTGAAGGAAAAGCATATTCACATTTATCATTAATGCTTGCTTTTCAGGGACATTTTTCCTATCAAGATACTACATGTGATGTGTAATACGCCCCTAAAATTTTCTCAAAATTAGAAAACTTGACATTACACAAATAGGCAACTATTTTTTTGTTGTCACCAGAAATCAGAATTAAACAAACAAACAAAAAAAGAGTATTTTGTAAGGTCTTTTTGTAACAAATACATTTTTCCCTGTTGCCCTATGGTTCCAGTATTAATTTCAGAACCATATAAGCAAATTTTACCTGAAAGTCACTTTGCTCTTTAGATTGAACTCTAAGTGTAATTTTCAAGAGGCACAGAAAACCTTTTTTTTAACTTCCATATGAAAATTGCAATTGAATATTTTGGTCTAAAGAGAATCTTATTTATACAAAGATAAATGTATAGACCTACCATAAGAATCGAAAGAAAACAATTCTGTTGTCCTAGCAAAACTGAATTTGCAAAAGATTGCATTGATGTTACTATAATTTTTAGATATTTTTGGCCTGGGATGTAAATATATATCAACTATTTTCTTTGATAATCTTTAAAAATAAATATTCAGGTGGGAATAGGTCTAGATTTCTCACTGAAGATACATTTTAAGCTGAAGAAATATACTTTTGTCTTTCATCAATCATCTTGGCAGCAGATATCAGCTTTGCACCAATTTTTATAAATTTTATAGAAGCAAGGAGTGGACAGCTTCTGACTGAAAGTAACAAGGGGTGGGTAAGTGTGATACCACTAGTCATACCTGAAACTCATGATGCTCAAAAGAAAAAAAGGCAAATCATTTTTTTTAAGTTTTGTTATAGTGAACACTGGATGCTGGGAACTTATAATAAGAGGTCATAAAACTACATAGAGAATTGAGAATTCATTAGATGTTTTTAAAGAAATTATGTTCTTATATACAATTTTTATTTCAAAATATTAGAAGGTACAAGTGTTCTTGTTACATGGATGAATTGTATAATGCTGAAATCAGGGCTTTTAGTGTGCCTGTCACAGGAATGGTGTACATTGTACCCAATAGGTAAGTTTGTATCTCTCAGCCCCCTTCCATCCTCCTGCTTCTTAGTTTCCAATGTTCTTTACACCACTTTGTGACTGTCTGTACTCATCATTTATCTTCCACTTATTAGTGAGAACATGTAGTGTTTGTTTTTCCATTCCTGAGATACTTCACTTAGGGTAATT